>JARFJB010000125.1:1785000-1890000 GCA_036346205.1 Vesta saturnalis | reverse complement strand
ATTATCATGGTTTTAGTGATTAACATATGATAATGGCATTAGTTGTCAATTCCGTTACAGTAATAAATTTTAAACCAAAATTTTTATGCAGTGTTGCCTCATAACTTCTTAAGAAGTTACTATTCACCCTTTAACCGCCGTTTTGTTGGTGGCGTTCTTTGTTAATAAGGCGTTATTAATTAGAAAATAAAATGTTGGCTGCTGAAGTATGGTTTGATACGATGAAACGAATTGTTGAAACATTTTGACAGTTACACTTTCATAATCCATTCTAATGTCACAATGATGATTTTTTGTCACCAGTTACGAAAAACCCATTTTTCATAAATAAATAACCCAAAAGCAAGCAAAATGGATATTTTATTAAATAATTAACAAATTTACAATGAACTCATTTAAAATAAAGAAACAAAAGGAAGAAAATTTGAATATTTACAATTATATGCAAGTATTAATAATGTAAGAAATTATTGTTGGATTTTCTACGCTCCCGGAAGATAAAATGATATTTGTTTCATTTTTGTCCAAAAACGGTTATAGCTGATTGTTTTGTATTCTCTAATGAATTTTTGGCATAATCTTCTACCACCAAATTAAATTTCCATTCATCATTCTAATTAAGTTTAATTTTGCCTGCCCCTGAATGTGCAAGGACCGCAGCATATAATCTAAGTGCATGTCCAGTAAGTTATGAAAAACTGAAAAAAAAAAGCTGGTGGGCCAGAGGTAACCCGATCTGCTTAGCATTCGGGAGGTAATCGGTTTAATTCCCGTTATCGACTATGTGTTGAGGTGCGTCAACGTACCGAATAGGCCTTCTAGTGACCGCAGCATGGACAACTTCTTGTTGACTTGCAAGGTAGCCTGTTCTGGGTAGGGACCCTAGCTTGTGTAGAATTACAATGGGTACGTCTGGGTAGCCGGATTTGTGACAAGTAGAATAACTGATCGGTAGTAGGACTATACCGTTAGTAGAGAATAACATCGGCGAGGGTAACTTCGCTGGTAACCGCAATAATGTGTTGGTACGGTACCGTTGAGACATATTTAACTAACACAGTAATAGTGTAACTAACGATTTACGCACGATTTTTTTTAGTATAACTTACAAGCTATGAATTATGTTACGCTACTGGTATACTAAAAAATATTGGTTAATGCCCCCAAGAACGGCGTTGGAAAATCAGTTTACTAACCGAAAACCGCTATCGTGTACGTACAAAGGCATTTACATTTAGAATTAACGCAAAAAACGTGATCTGGTAATGTTTTGGAACTCTGAATAAAATACAATTTGAGTACATAACCTACAGTTATATGCCATATATAAATAGACTTTAATGGAAAATCAAAAATTTTGCGAAGGACAAACAGCACTAAAATTTACTGTTATGTAAGCAAAAAAAGAATTCCCACGCGCAAATTATCATAAGAAGTTTGGGATAGCTTAGACATTCTGTGAAGTGAATCTGGAAATCTAATAAGGTTGTTACATTTTTCCCCTAAAGTTTCAAAATTGTGTAGGTTTGGAAGTTTTGATTGCGTGGTGCTTTTTCAGATTTTCTTTACGGCAAGATGATGTGAAACTTGAACCCTTTTGAGAGTGGTTGATTTGGATTGAACGCAATAAGATTGCTGACGTTTTTAAAATGCCTAAGGGACCTCGTTAAGAAATAGCTTTGGTTAGGGTGGTTCAAAGACAGATTTGTTGTCGAGCGATTGTGCATAACGGTCTGTACAATTTACATTGTAAAGTTCAGTAGTGCAATTTAAGCATTGTTTGTTTACTTCTTGAAGACTGAATACTATGAAACGGTTACAAGTATAGGTGATTTTGTATTAAGCGGGGAGAGATTATGATAGCGCGAGCTTTAGATGCTGGAATCTTTGTCAGCAGGAGAGCATATTATAGGATTTTGAGTATGAGTATTCAGAATTATAAGGATTAATCATAGGAGCTTAATACCAGTAAACATAAGTATATGATGTGTAGTGAAGGATTGGTTCTCGTCAAAAGACAACCAACTATACTACCCTTTTTATGTGATTTAGACTAAGATTTCTGTGGTGAAAAATATAATTCGGATTTTTGTTTCATTCCCATTCATGTACAAATAAATAACATAAAAGTTTGCCTCAATAATGTTAACCTATTCCTTCAAACACGAGGTTTATACTGAAAGTTCCGAGTTTTACGTACCGAGCAAGCCAACATACTGCGGTCCAGGATCTTGAAATACTAACATCTCTGCTTAAAATAATCATTTAAATGAGTTACTGGAGCTGTGGTAACACGACCTGTTTAGCAATCGTTGCCGTCTACCCCATGAGGTTTTTCCAGGGGGTTTTCCTCATACACATATAACTACATGATTACTGCGTATACGCACAGCATTCCCCCACAGAACCGTAACTTCCGATCCTGTCTTGACCATACATATCCTTAATACCGCCATGCACACATACCTAATGTTTGTATATTTAGGATCCACGACTGTGCCTGAAGGAGCTTGGAAAGTTCAAGTGCCCGCCTTACGCCTTGTGGAGGGAATAAAATAGGCTGCCTTTCCCTTTTTTTCTGGTTTTCTGCGACCAGTAGTATATCCCCATTACCTGTTCGAATTTCATACGTTTAACGTACTTATTGAAATACTCATTGCAGCGTGTCAGCATTTTGGGTGCCAATTTTAAATTAAATTATTATTAGTATTAAATTTAATCAGTTTTAATTCAGATGCATCCTGTATGTACAATGTACAAATATGTAAATTTAACTGTTGGATATAGTTGACTGAGTACACGTAAAAAGTGCTCTCGTATAAGCGCAGTTGAGTGAGAAAAATACCAGTTTAAACGCAAAGTTGCATTCCATTGCAATCGTGTAAGGAATGGAGACTGTAGCAATATGCCGATAATCGACAAGATGTTGGACGTTAGAAGTCTGCGGGTGTAAGAAGAGTGTGGAAAAGATTCATTACGCCTAATAAAGGGGAAGTACGGTTTTGATGTGCTGACAAAATAAGTGTAGCAGAAAACCGATTATTAAGAGATCGATCTTCTATTGAATAATGCGCAATTACTGAATGTACGGTATACACGGACTTCGAAATAGTCGAAACTAGTGAGGCAATTATAAAGCAAAACAAAAAAGCTTCACCATCAAGCCCGCGTTTGACCCACTGTATAGACATTTCCGTGGTTTGTTCAATTATTGCGATGTTGAACACGAAAATTGTGCAGCAAATTATTTAGGTCGACGACTACAGTACCAGCGCCACGAGACGAGCATTTTCACAGAGCTCCAACATAAGCTTACTTACTTATAGTATTCCCGAACAGGCTAAGATTTGCCAACGCGCTAAAGCACCCAGGAACACTGAGAGGGTTTAGGGATATTGTTAGGCTGTCGAGAAATGTTTATGAATGGCTACATTAAATTGACTTAAGTCAAAGTTTGGTGGAAAACAGCAACTGGGAAGTGCGTTCCACAATTTGGTCGCCGTGAATTTTGAGTACGTAATTATGGTGTGAACGGACAAACCGAGTGTTCCTAGCGAAGATGGCCTGCGAAGGTATTAAGGAGTGTATTTCGGAGGCACTTCTATGCTCAAGAGACTGTATGTCAGAAGTCAGCGACGGGTCATTTTTAAGCCTTACAGCTCTTTTTTGTATGCGCTTTACCATACCAAGGTCGTATTGGGGAGCACTGATCCAAATGTGGGAACTGTATTCCAGATGAGGTGGAATTTTGCTGGTTGACAAAAGGGGGTTAATCCATGAAAGGTTCGATGATACGGACATCCCGAACATAGAAATAGAGTTTAAAAACTTGAGTTCTAAGCCGTTGACTGAGGCTGCCATTTTCACATTAACAGCTTGATTAGACTTGTGGGAAAACTGAGAGGAACTACAATGTAGAGTGCTGTGGTCTGCAAAGCAATTGATCGGGTTAGTCGTTGAGGAAATTCATGTATAGCAGAAAAAGTGTGAAAACTATCGCTGATCCTTGGGGAACTCCCGAGTTAATAGCAGTTTCTTTCGAATAGAAGCCATCGACGACAACGCGTATACCTCTTTTGTCAAGAAAGCTGGATATCAAATTGATGAGCGTATCGGATAAGCTGAAGGAAGTGATCTTGGCAAGTAGGCATTTGAGCCAAACCTGCTCAAAAGCCTTTGTAATATCTAAAGCTACTACGACTGTTTCACCGGACCTCCGTAATGTGTTATTCCAAAGTTGGGTGACATATGAAAGAAGATCACCCGCTGAAAGACTGTCTGAATCCATACTGGTGGTCTTTTAGGAGTTTATTGGACACGAGGAACAGAAGTAGTTGGTGGTTGATGGCTTCCTCGATGATTTTCGACAGAATGGAAGTGATAGCTATTGGTCGATAGTTTGAGGCATCGGTTTTGTCGAAATAAATAGAGTTTAAAAGCTTGAGTTCTAAGCCGTTGACTGAGGCTGCCATTTTCACATTAACGTCTTGATTAGACTTGTGGGAAAACTGAGAGGAACTACAATGTAGAGTGCTGTGGTCTGCAAAGCAATTGATCGGGTTAGTCGTTGAGGAAATTCATGTATAGCAGAAAAAGTGTGAGAAATATCGCTGATCCTTGGGGAACTCCCGAGTTAATAGCAGTTTCTTTCGAATAGAACCCATCGACGACAACGCGTATACGTCTTTTGTCAAGAAAGCTGGATATCCAATTGATGAGCGTATCGGATAAGCTGAAGGAAGTGATCTTGGCAAGTAGGCATTTGAGCCAAACCTGGTCAAAAGCCTTTGTAATATCTAAAGCTACTACGACTGTTTCACCGGACCTCTGTAATGTGTTATTCCAAAGTTGGGTGACATATGAAAGAAGATCACCCGCTGAAAGACTCTGTCTGAATCCATACTGGTGGTCTTTTAGGAGTTTATTGGACACGAGGAACAGAAGTAGTTGGTGGTTGATGGCTTCCTCGATGATTTTCGACAGAATGGAAGTGATAGCTATTGGTCGATAGTTTGAGGCATCGGTTTTGTCGGCCTTTTTAGGAATAGGTTGGACATTTGCCAACTTCCACGATAACGGAAACTCTCCAGATCGCATGGAAATCGAATAGAATTTGGACAATACGGGTACTAGCTTGGGGTACCATATTTTAAGAACGATAGCTGGAATACCGTCACGGCCAGTCGCCTTGTTTGGGTCAAGTTTATTGATAATTGATTCTAGGAGCTTGTAACGAAAGTGGATTGGTTTAATAGCGTACGGGGTAGATTTGGGCGGCGGCGCAGTTTTACCAGAATCATTGAGATATGAATTTGATGCAAAGTAATCGACAAAGAGGTTGGCTTTTTTAGCAGGATCAGCTACTACAGCTCCGTCGCGAGACGGCATGGGAGGAAAGGAAGATGTACTAAAGTTTTTATTGGTGGCTTTAGCTAATGACCAAAATTTACAACCACCTAAAGGACACGAGTGTAAGTCCTTGCATTTACGTCCTTTAACCATCTTTTTGGCCTTGGTGATGATGCTTCTGCAACTATTCCTTGCGGCAATATAGTCGGCGTGATTTTCAGTAGATTTATTTGATTTCCATTTGGTATAAAATTTATGCTTTTGCAATAATGCATTAGTGCAAGCCCTATTAAAGCGGGGTTGGGAACGGGCATGACCTACACGATTATTTTTTTTTGGGAATGTATAACTCCATACCTATCAAGATAACTTCAGTTATTGAAAGAGCAATGTTTGAGGAGGAGGACCGTTTAAAGCACTACTCACGCCAGGGGATTACTTTACACGATCCTTAACCACTACATGGTACAGTTGTGGGTCTGTCCGAGATTTGGTATTTTAGTACTGATTAAATCGTCAGCACTCTGTATATTAGGCACCTCATAACAACCTCCCTTCCGCCATTCTGCTTCCTGAAACCTTTGTCAGCGTGCGAGTAAGTGTACATGCACATAACCATGGACAAGGACTTAGGAGAATGTAATATGAAGGGTTACGTTGATAAAAGATGTAGATAATACGATTGTGTACAGAATTTTAAAAACCTTGTAACGGGAGTTTTAAAAAATCAAAAGTTCGCGCTAAATTATACGAGCTTAGATATTTATATATTATGTTTCTCGATAAAGAAATGGTTATTGTTCATTTGTATTTGAATGTAATTAATATTAAAAGGAAAAGCTTGAGTTTGTTTCAATAAGTTACTTATATATTAAATTGTAAGTGCATTGATTTGTTGGAAGAGATGAGCGCTGTCATAATAACAATGTGCAGTTTTTAAAAGAGTCGCGTTAAGTAAGCGATCAAGAAGAGCCGCATTTAGTAAGCAATCGGAGTTGGTTGAAAAGCTATTGCTGCCGCTTGATTTATGCTGCAATTAATATTGTGAAATTATAATGGAAGTTCAGTTAGTACTATTGTGTTAAGAAAATATAAATATTTTCCTAACCAATGCAAGGAAAAGCTAAAAAGAATTAAAAGTGCAAATGTTGTCAGTCTGGCGATAATAAAAAGATTGCGTAATAGTTTACAATAGCGTTTTAAGTGCGTGTTGAAAGTGTTCCAAGTTGTTGTTTTGATAACGAGTGATAAATGTACAATGAGACAATCGACCCAATTAATAGATCGATATATAGAGTACAATAACTAAAAAACATTGATAATGAAAGTATAGTCTTCCGTAGCTCGCTTGCAGTTTGTTACGCACGCCATTTGTGATTAAAACTGAACAATTAAGTAAAAACTGTATTGTGTAAATACAGCCTGATTGATTTTATGTGTCCAAGCATATGATATTTTATCATAAAAGATGGAAAAAAAGTTTAAGAAGCAAAAATACTCTACATTCAATTATTAATAATGCTACGTATTCAGAAAAACAAATTACACAAAAACAAAAGAGCATCGTAAGACAAATGATTTTTTTAAATGGAACGGGCATTTTTTTTTTAATATTCTGAAAGAGGTTTAAATTCTCTTTACAATGGTATCAAATAAGTTACTATTATTTTGGCAATTATAGTCACAATATTTTTTAAAGTTTGTTTTCTGTATTCCTATAAATACGAACAAAAAAAACAAAGTTGGAACAGTAGTCTTGGGAAATAAATAAAAATCTGTAACAGATACAAACTACATCACAACATTATAACTTAGAATCACGTGGAAAAGACAAAAACATGAATTAGATGAGATGTTCGAAGTGTCCCCATTATTTTAAACACATGGTCGGGCTCTTAATAAATTTCTGCGTGCCTTTTGTAGCATGTAAGGAGTTATTTGATGGTAGACTTTAGTAATTCGATTTCTGAGATTCTCAAGGGAGCTGAGACAAACTTCTTGTTTAACGTATCCCCAAACGAAAAGATCCAAAATCGAAAGATCGGGCGACCTGGCCGGTCAAGGTACTGGACCACCATTCGCTTTCAAATTATTTCTAAACATTTGACGTAAAACATCTTTAACGATTTTTGAATTATGTGGAGCTGCCCCATTTTGCTGAAACCACATATCCCACCGAATAGCTACTGGTACGTCATCCAGCAAGTCATGAAATTCATTTATAAGAAAGTTCCTGTACCTATCATCTGTAACAGTTCCTTCATAAAAATAAGGACCCATTACAAAATCATTCACAACGCCGATCCATACGTTAACAGAAAATTTATTTTGATATTCGCATGGCCGTAACTGTCTAGGATTTATGTCATCCCAGTAGTGGTCGCTTTTCCTATTTGATATACCATTTCTTGTAAAGCATGACTCATCGCTCCAAACTACGACATTAATTAAATGACTGTTATTAATCGGCAATTCACATTCATTTAGTCCTTGTACTAATTCAATTTTGTAAAGCTTCATTTTGTTCCTTTTAAGTATTGAAAATATCTTGTAGTAGGTAAATCCTAAATCAACCACTGCTACGCGTATGGAATTCCGACGATGCGCTCGAAAGTACGCCAAAACAACAATTTCATCATTTTCCACAACACCTCGCCGATGTTTTTGCTGCACTGGTTTTGCACTAAAACCGCCAGTTCTGCGTAAATTTGCTTCCAGTTTAGTAAAAATTCGAGGAAGTGGTTGTCGTTGCTCGGGATACAAATTTAAATACATTGCACTTGCCTCCAGCGTATTATCAATGCATCGAATAAAAACTCTTAACATATCCATTTTTTCATCATTTGTTTAATTATTATTTGCTTGCATTGCGACAGGTAATATTAAGAGCACTGAACAATAATTTAAGTGTCACAAACAATGCTCTAATATTGACAATTGTTTTTCGTTTGTTTCCCAAGACTACTGTTCCGATTTTGTTGTTTTTGCTCGTATTTATAGGAATACAAAAAACAAACTTTAAAAAAATATTGTGACTATAAGTGCCAAAATAATAATAACTTATTTGGTACCATTGTAAAGAGAATTTAAAGCTCTTTCAGAATATTAAAAAAAAGTGCACGTTCCATTTCAAAAAAATCATTGTCTTGCGATGCTCTTTTGTTTTTACGTTATTTGTTTTTCTGAATATGTATCATTATTAATAATTGAATGTAGAGCATTTTTGCTTCTTACTTGGACACGTAAACTCAATCAGACTGTATATCGAACAATAATTTACAAAAATCAGTAAATTGTGGGGAAGAAAATTAGAACCGTATTCAGCTATAACAAAGGTATAAGAAAAGATAAGGACAACAAAGCAGAACGGTTCCAGAGTGCCGGCAAAGTGACATCATCGGAAGAGCAGTCTACAACCTATTGAGTCCTCTTCACCGGTCAAAGAAACGCAAGCATTACATCATAAGTTTTGCAACGAAAATAAGTAAGAACCTTTCTGGTTTGTGTTAATAAATAAAACTTTTTTGTGTTTGATTTCTCGAACTTTTACATTTGACTATCACGATTTAACGATAAACAATACGTTTGATAAAGATTTTATTTATTATATGTTAGTTTTAAGAAGTTATTGTAGATTATAGGTTTAGTGTTATATATGTTTGTAAACAACGTATTCATGCATTTTCGTTCAAATTTGGAATTTAATTAAATGAGTATAACGTTTGATTTACTTTTATTGCTAAAGATTATTAATATTAAAAACTTATACAAATATTGAATATGTAAATGCAAGAAGAAGTCAACTGAATAGGAATCCAAATAAATAAATCGAAAGGAGCATAATTTTGGTTAATGATAATAGTGATCGTTTCTTTATTTTAATTTTGAGCTAGCCGTCGCAACCAATTAAGAAAGGAATTCGCAAACGTAAATCTTAAAATTCATTTACGCAAACTGAAATTAAATAGCAAGCGAAGTAAAATTTAACTAGTAAACGATATCTTTATACATTGAACCCATTCAGTTTTAATAAAACGTAATAAAAATAATCATTTTCAGTTTCACAATAACAATATTAAATTTTATTCGGTAGTGTTGAAATTATAAAAAAGTTTAAAAGAACTCAAATCTTATTCTTTGGAACGGGTTAAACAAACAAAAGTAATATCCAAGGGTATTACGCCCGTTGCAACCTATACACTACATCTACTACATGCGAAGAGTACAGGGCCATAGTTGGCTTCCAATGCTGACAGTCCTTTTGGACATGGTTGAAATATGAACGCTGATCCACTTTTTGTCTACGCTCTTTATAGATAAAGTCCAGACATCAACTGTTTTCACATAATGCTTACGCAAGACATTTTGTACTAAGTTTGCTGGACATTTTTTTGCTAGATTTCAGATAACGCATTTCCTTTATTATAGTTGCCTATTTCAATCTAATAAAACGCGAATTTTTAAACGTAGTATGCCCTGAAGAATGGATTATTAATGGAAATCGTTGATCTCTTTGTGTAATAGCTCTGTTTTAGACCTTTGCGATTAAAGGTTGCACCCCTGTGACGCGCCACATTAAGATTTTGTTTGTGAAGACATTTTTTCTCCGAGTTTTAGCCGTAAAAGCCGATTACATATGGAGTTCACCGTTAATATTATATTCTGTATATTCGTTTTGAACTATCCGTTTTTATGTTGATTATTAGAGCATTTAACTTTTAACATTTGACTATCTAACAAATTGAGTGTGACCGCGTTTACAATGAAATCGTGACTTTCCCTGTATCTCAATTCAATTTTATTTATGTTTATTTCAGATGTCTCCCATTTTAATGAATGCAGGACAAGCTTTAGTAGGTGTACTAAGGTTATATCTTTCTCGGTTAGGTATTTTTTTTACAAATAAGTGTGAAGAACACGTTACTTTTTATGCAGGTAATTATAGTTACATTAGGAATGGTACGAGTCATTGCTATAATTTTAATATCAAAGTGGCAATGTGAGTTCCACAAGGATCAGAATTAGGACCTATTTTATTCGTTCTAATTTGCAGGTATGGAGGTAATACTGCACATTAACATCAGATATCATAATATCGGGGTCGCTTTGAAAAGATCCTGAAACTAGTTGGAAAATAACAACAAAACCCAGCTACTTTAAAAAGGCCAAGTTTAAGAAATGTCTGAGATAATATAAAATATTATAGTGGTGTTAGGATACAGGGTTTTGGTAGATAAGTATATTTAAAAGAAATGCAGCAGACTTGCTTTTAATAAATACACCTTTTTCTGGTCATTGCCAAAAAGGTGACTCTGTAAAACTAGTCGAGAGGTGTACTATTAAATCAATGAGTCTCAACTCAGAGGCAGTGAGCAATTATAGTAAATAATTATTTTATAGTACGTGCGTAACGGTGCATATTTAAAAACGTTTCAATTGTTTAAATGTGATTAAAATTATATAGCTCTACAGACAGCATTTACAAATTTAGTAATATCTTTGGTATTTAGAATCCAGTCAAATTTGTTTACCAAAAAAAGTATTTATATCTTAATGGTTTTATTTATTACAAGAAAATGACTACTACACCATTTATCAAACAAGATTAATTTGAAAATTAATACATGAGGACCAATGATAAACCATTTATAACGGATGTAACTGTTTACACTTCGTTATCTAAAGATACCCCTAATATAGTTAAAAAAGTGTTTAAAATTTTCTTTAAGTGTTTAAACTAATCATCAAAATGTCTAATCTAAAATTCATACGTCATCAAAAAGAAATTAAATTTAAAAAGCTTACAACGGACTATTTTGTTAAATTTTCTGTAGTTTTGATAAAACGTGTGCTATGCAGCTCTGGACGACGTTTATATTTATCTTACGTATGGTAATTGGTCCTATCATTCTCGTAGATAAGGTCCACCGCCACATACTTCAATTGATGTTGCCCAAATATAGGGTAATCCGGGTTTAACTTGAAAACGCCATCTCGTTATCACAATATAAATCCGTCAACCAGAAAACTTGCATACCCAGACACAGCACTTCACGCCAAAATTTTGGCAGCTTAAGGCTACATCACCTGGCCATTCGTTCTATTTAGCTCTGAACGTAGTTCTATATTTCTTGCTATTTCTAGCAAAAATTCGTGTCATAGTTTTATCTAACGACAAAACGTAATTTATCTTAGTCGCAAAAATTTATTTTCTGTCTTTAACATTTTGAGTAAGTCTATCAGCCACAATTTCGGTAGTTTCACCACAAGCATACTCTTATGGTTCCTAAAAGGCGTTGAGAAATTGAGCAAAGTGAGTAGAATGGGTCCAGCTGAAGATGTGACGTCAGCAGTGGTGGGGGAGGTCACGCTCACGTGGCCGTGTCCATTTCCCACCCCCATGACTTCTTTACGGGGTCTTTTTTCAACCCCTAGTCTGAATTTTCAACCCCTTGATCGTATTTTCACCCCCTTGAAAACATTTTTACCCCTAATTAGAGACCTTTTGGGTAGTATCGGCTTCTTTTCGGGGGCGATTTTCAACCCCTTCGTGAAATTTTCAGCCCCTTGACAGTATTTTCACCCTAAATAAGGCCTTTTTGGCAGTTGAGCCCCTGGAGGGTAGGTAAAGGCGCGCGCAGAGGCCGGGTGGGGGGCTTGCTACTAAGACTGGATAAGGCTCTTATTGCTTCATTGAGGCGGAGCTAAGACTAGGCCACGCCCATTCCTTTTACCTGATTGGTTGTACGTGTATTAAGGCGGAGCTAAGACTAGGCCTCGCCCATCCATTCGCCAGATTGGTTGTGTTAATGCCTGTCCCTCTGACTTCTGATTGGTCATTAGCCCCACTACTCAGCAGCTGTGCTCTGATTGGAGGATTAATTCTCTGCATTCTGATTGGTTGTGGCGGGAAATCTGAACCTCATAAGGGGGCCTAATGCTAAATTGTAAGACAGGTGTATGGCTTCGCAGTTTGTTCTCCGGTCTTCGCCCCCTTGTCGTGATCGGAACTTATTCGGGCTCCTTTGTGCATTGTCGAGACCCATTGGCGGAAAATTTGAATCTAATAAGGGGCCTAATGCTAACTTGAAAGACATGTGTAGGGCTTCGCAACTTGCTCTCGGAGCTTTGCCCCCTTGTCGAGGCCCCATTGGCGGAAAATTTTAATATGTACTTAAGTTTCTGCATTCTGTTTGACTGTGGCAGAAATATTAATTTGTATTCTAATAAGGGGCCTAATGCGAACTTGTAGGACAGATGTACGGCTTACCAACTTACTCGCAGGCCTTCGCCACTTGACCAAAAATTTGAATTCGTTTGTGGCGCCATCTAGCGTGTATGGACTAATGAATGTTTTCTGTTAACGTATATAAACACCAATAAAAAGATAGAGGATTTTTAAATAATAATTTATTAAGTAATAGTATTTTAAGAATACATCTGTATGTATATGTATCCGTAACAGCAGCATCCTTCTTATTTGATGGGTCTTCTGTAAGCGCTTCCTAAGCAACAGACTTCGCTTTGGTGTATAGACTCCGCCCCATGGTTTCTGATTGGTCACGGCGCGGGCTTGTCTACCATATTTATTAAGGCCCTTTTGATATAGGTCGTCATTCGCTGTCTGCAAGCAGTTCAGTGAGCATCGCGTTTAACATAGTAAACGTACTTTGTTAAAAGTTTTACGTGCGTACGTTCTGCTACCTGCGTCGTTTTCACGATGGCAGGTAGAGAGCCACCGCCCCTGAAGGGGAACCCGTACGCTCTGCGGAGTCGTAACGATGAGCCAGTGTCCTACGCGCTACCCGATGGCTTCTTCGAGATCGAGGAGAAGCTATCTTACGATTACCAGCGCTGCAACGAAGAAGATGTTACCAAGAAGACTCAGAAGAAGAAGAAGGGATTCCGTCACGCACAGCGTTGCTGTAGAGCGGCGGCACGCTGTGTCAAGTGTGCAGGACACCACCACTCCAGTGAGTGCACCAAACCCCGTACGGACCGGGCAAGGTGCGTAAACTGTGGTGGTGATCATCCGGCCAACTTCAGGGGATGCCTGAGGTACCCGCCTCCTCAGCGTAGGAAGACAGAAGCTCCACCGCAGCAGAGGAAGTTGAAGAAACACCACAACAGCGACAGAAGAGGACACCTCACAGCGGCACCTCTCTAGTCCGAACCGGCGTTAGTTACGCCAAAGCGACGGCAAGCGGCAGCGAGATGGCTGAAGTAGCTGAAGCGGTGAAAGCCGCAGACGTGAAAAGCCCGCTTCCCGCTTTGGATTCGACGCTGTTCTTGGCCTCCTCGGAGGTTTGGATATGGCGAAGGTCCTACCTGTCATCCGAAGGGTGGCAGCGGCCTTAGTTTCGGCACAAACTGCGACTGACCTGTGGCGAGTAGTCCTCACATGGTCAGGAGGTGCACTTTTTGTGTAAATATCTCCGGAACGGCGATGAGTAGGGATGTCGGAATAAGTATAGCTAACCGTATCATTATAATTAACTTTACATATTAACACAATCATCTGCTACTCAATACTTCAAAATCACTTACATAACACTAAAATTCAATAAACAAGCAATAACATTACTAATAATCTTTTCTATTCCATACAGGTAACGCCGCGGGAAGCTGTACAGACCTCCGATATCCCGATCCATTTTCTAGATTAAGATTCAATATTACTCATTTAAGTAACGTAACCAACTAACATGTTTTTTTTTCTTTTTTTTTGCCTAGATAATAAGATAACATGTTATAGACTTATAAACAATGCAATGTAATTAAATCAATTAAAACTATGTAATCAACCGGCTGAAGAGGCTACCTCGCCTGAGCAGCCGACTGAAATTGTCAACTCCCATTTTATCAACTATTGTACTCATAATTAAATAAACGTGTTTGAATTTGAATTTGAATATAGGTCCTCGAAACTTGCTGGTGAGTCTTCGTCCATTATCGTGATCCCTTTGGCGGGAAATTTGAATTAGTATTCTAACTTGCTCTCGGAGCTTCGTCCCTTGTCTCTGAATTTGTATTTGCCTCTAGAGCGTATGCAGGATAACTGAATATGGATTATAATAAGGGAGCCCTAATGTAAACTTTTAAGACAGATACAGGACTTCACAACTTGTCTCTGGCTTTGCCCCTTTTCTCTGAATTTGTATTTAAGCTTCTATACGTTATGTTGAGAAATTTGTATGTATTCTAATAAGGGGACCCTAATGTTAACTTGTAAGACATATATAGAGATTCGCAACTTGCTCTTGGGCCTTCGCCACCCTGGCGGGAGATTTTAGATTGTATTCTAATAAGGGGCCCTAATGCTAACTGTAAGACATGTATAGGTCTTCCCAACTTGCTCTCGGGGCTTCATCGATGTCCCATTGGCGGAAAATTTGCATTTGTGTTTAAATCTCTGCATTTCTGCTTGGTTATGACGGGGCCCTAATTCTAACTTGTAAGACATGTATAGTCCTTCGGTATCTGATTTAGGGTCTTAGCCCCCTTGCCCCAAAATTTGAATTTGTTTGTGGCGCCATCTAGTAGTGTACGGACTAATTATTGTTTTCAATTTGGTTATTGGCGGGGAACTTGAATGTGTATTCTAATAAGGGGCCCTAATTCTACCTTGCATTATATGTATAGGCCTTCGGAGCTTGCTTTCGGGTCTTAGCCCCTCCTTGTCGTGATCGGAACTTGTTCGGGGTTTTCACCCTTTGTCGTGGACCCCTTGGAGAAAAATTTTAAATTGTATTCTAGTAATGGGCCCTAAGGATAACTTGTAAGACTGGTGTAGGGTTTTGTTTTATTTTTATTATGAAATCATACCAACGGTAAAAGAAAGAGTTGAATGAACTAAAATTTGTTTTTACAGGTGGGTTTATTATTTTGACTTACTAATGCATAGTTCATTGTACTATAGCTGGACAAAAGATTTACATTTAAATTCCCTTTACTTCCTTATATATGATATAATGAACCTTCAAAATACGTTATTTATTTTACGTTAACATAGTTTTTTTCACAGACACGTCCGCTCTCAGAAACCATTTTATTAAAAATTGAAGTGTTTTAATCAAACTTCTTAAAACAATTTTGTCACCAATTGACTATACATAAACTGCACATAATACTTAATTAATTAAGAGTTCTACAAAAATCTATGACAGTTGAGGCCAAATTAACCTTTAAAACGACTGGAATGTAATTTAATTTTTATGGTTTACTATATACGGCTTGACTCTCGCCTATTTATCGAATCTTTAATTCACCACCCCTAGTTTTCCTATTAGAGTTAATTATTAGGTCAACAATAACAATGACGGTTCACCCTCTTCCTTTGAAATTGACCAACAATAAACCTGCTACATATTATGCTCTCCACAAATGTGAAAGATCTTCATCGAATTTCCTAAAACAATTGACTGTATAGTAACTGCACATACTGTTTAATTAATTAATCCTTCATGGATTTATGTAACTCATAAAATTTATGACAGGGCCAAATTAGCCTTTAAAATGTCTGAAATGTAATTTAATTTTTATAGTTCAGTAAACGTAACTTGACTTTCGCTTACTATCTTCAAATCACCATCGCTAGTTTTCTTGTTATACTCCATTATCACATCACCAATAGCCCTGACAGTTCATCCTGTTCCTTTGAAATTGATCAACACTAAACCCTGCTAGCCATTATGCTCTCTGCAAATATGACATATGTACGCCACCCATCATTAGTACGATTATTCATATCGCTATAATTGCCAAAATTTTCCTCAGACTGTACTTTCGTGATAATTTTCAAGTTTGATAATATCGTTTAATATTCATAAATTGTAAACGCATTACCTAAGGTGTTCAAAATTCTGAATACCGCCATGACAGTTAAGATAGAAAATTTCAAAATCTATCCCAGAAGTCGTTTTGGATTTCAAAAGTTTACTGGATGTCTTCCTCTGATCAATAAAAGCGATTTAACTTGCACTGAAAAATAAAAAAGTATTGGGCATGAATCTAGTATCAACCACAGGCTGATGGGCGTTGCAGATTCTAACTATGATATGTACAGGGTGTCCTATTTTCGATGTAATTGGGGGATTTTAGATATTTCTCAAATAGATAGAGTAAAATCATGGTCGGGACCCTTGGACCGATTTTTGAAACAAATTTAATAATCTAAAGAACATTTCAATATCTCGACTCGTTTGGGAAATATAGGGTGTTCTTCGTTTTATGCCGTTTTCTTTAAAATCTCGTAACTTTTTTGTTTGTGAATATTTAAAATTTTGGTAAAAACATCTTTTGTGCCTTTTTTTATGTGCAATTTAGTGGCGTACTCGATTTTTTCTAACTTAATTTGTTTCCGAGTTACAGACCAAAGTTGCATTTTTTTAAATGGTAACCATAGTTGGCTATGACTCCATTAATTAGAGATTTCTTTTAGCTTTCTGAAAATATATAGTTTCATATATTTATCTCGGTAAATAAGAAAATTATAAACGATTTTTTGAAAAATACCTCTCGATCAAGTGATCTATGAACCTTTGTTTACTGTACGCATTCGTTGCTAGTTATTTGACATTTCACGCAGTTGTTTCATATAAATAAATGGTGGAAACGTAAATGTGATTAGATTTATTGTTTCAAAACTTTGCTTAAATAATTAATTATTCAAGTTAATAACTTTTTTGTGATGGCTGTCAATAATACGAAGTATGAAAATTTTGAAAAGTTAGATATGATTGGCATATACTATCAGTGTAATTTTAATGCAGACCAAGCTGCAGAGGCATATTTTAATAAGTAGGTTGTGCGTTTGATACTTTAATAATGCTAGTATTTATAAAAACGCAAAATAATAAAGCTACTTTATTGAAGATTCTCTGAACGAAGACATCCCAACAAGAATATATTCGCCAGATTAAAAGAACATCTATTAACTTATAGATCTTTTGAGAAGCCTAGGATCAAAAATTATGCAAAAATGAACCAACAAGACGACGAAATAACTGTTTTAGCAAGAGTTGAAGAAAATCCTAATACCTCCTGCCAACAAATAGAAACAGAAGTTGGCGTATCTAAATCAAGAGTACAAAAAAATCTTAAAAAAATATAATTATACTCCGTACAAAAAAAGAGTAATTCAGCACCTTAATGATGGTGACTTAGAACGGCGAATTATTTTTGTAATTGGTATTTAGAACAGATTAGACAAAATAGAATTTTGGGCGCAATATCATTTGGTCTGATGAGAGTCATATTACGAGTGCAGGAATTTTTAATCGCAACAACAATCGATATTGGTCAAAACATAACAATTTTGTAACATTAGCACGCCAAAATCAAGGTAGATTTGGTTTTAATGTATCATGCTTTATTTTGGGGGGTAGATTTGTTTACCACATTTTTAACGGCAACCTTAACGGCGAGAGGTATATGGAAATATTAAACATTTGTCTTCCACAACTGCTAGATGAAATTCCATTAGCGCAGAGGGTAAATGTTTATTTTCAACAAGATGGTGCGCCTTGTCATAATACTGTAATTAACCATTATCCGATAAGTATTTATTGTCATAATACTTTTAGTCAGATTAAACCGAAACTTTAACAATCAATGGATTGGCAATAACGGACCTATTCAGTGGCCAGCAAGATCTCCAGATCTTTCAATACTGGATTTCTTTTGTGGGATTTTAAAAATAAAATATGTCATACTCGCCACGAACAATTGGTCAATTCAACCAGGGAAGCATTTGAAGATTTAAGGCATACATCTATTCATTTCATTAAGGCAATTGAATGTATTTCGCGCCGATGTGAAGTTTGTTTACATCATAATAGACATCAGTACCTAAAATAAGAAAAAACTGTATATTTTCAGAAAGCTAAAAGAAATCTCTAATTAATGGAGTCATAGCCAACTATGGTTACCATAAATGCAACTTTGGTCTGTAACTCAGAAACAAATTAAGTTAGACAAAAATCGAGTACGCCACTAAATTGCACATAAAAAAAGGCACAAAAGATGTTTTTACCAAAATTTTAAATGTTCACAAACAAAAAGTTACGGGATTTTAAAGAAAACGGCATAAAACGAAAAACACCCTATATTTCACAAACGAGTCGAGATATAGAAATGTTCTTTAGATTTTTAAATTTGTTTCAAAAATCGGTCCAAGGGTCCCGACCATGATTTTACTCTATCTATTTAGGAAATACCTAAAACCCCCCAATTACATCGAAAATAGGACACCCTATAAATATCTTATCCGGTGAACTAAAAATAATAAATAAATTACAGAAAACTGTTCGGGACCATGCATATTCGACATTACGATAAACTGTCGATTCCTCCTCCTACGGATTGGGTTTTACTAAAACAACATTACTTTACTATTATTTGAGTTGATCGTCCTATTTCCATGGTTTTTTAGTTTTTACACGCGACGTTTTGGAAGCGGACTCTTCTTCCATCAACAGACTTAGTTCTGAGAAGGGATGTCTTCGCACTTGAGTCGAATTGATTTATCTCTGACTTTTAACACTTAACTACTCTCGAATTCGAACTTGGAACCTTTAACTTACAAGTCAGACACTTTTGCCACAGTCCTTCTCAGGACTAAGTCTCACGACGGAAGCAGTGTTCGCATAAGTAATTAAGAAAAATTAGTTATTGAATTTCTTTTTAATTGATTAACAATGTTTCTACCACTAACCGACGTAATCACGAAATGGAGACAATAGAATGGTGATTTATGTGTGTCGGAAATATATCAGATTGTAAAAACCCATTGAAAATTTGCCACATTTAATCGCAGTAATAATAAAAGGTACATTCATAGCACACAATAATACCCAAGTAGGTAATTGAATCTTTATCTATAAATTATTATTTTTTGTTTAATTTTTATTATGAAATCATACCAACGGTAAAAGAAAGGGTTGAATGAACTGAAATTTGTTTTGACAGGTGCGTTTATTATTTTGATTACTAAAAATAATAGGTTTTGGATGCTGAAGATTTTAATTTATTTAAAACTATACACTTGAGGGTTAGCGTACATAAAGATCGTAGGTTGTCGCATAATTATAGATAAACATGTAATAATAGCTGTGAACAAATATGGATTATTAATAATTACAAATATGTGATGGTTATTAATTATATTATAAATTAGTGCGATAACCTTCTGAGCATCAAGCAATGTAATTAGCATAGTAAATTTTTCTTTGCATTTGTTAACGTTAAATACGATTATCTACTTCATTTTTAATTTTTTACAGCGAAACAGTACCCATACAGTTGTCAAATTGTGTAAATTTTAAAATGCATTAAAAAGAATGTTGCTAGGCATCTTAATTCATTCGCTTCACCAACTGTAAAACTCTGTAAAATGTTGGCAATTATAGAAATATTTCAAGGTGAAATATATAGCTGGCCATATCTAGAAATGGAACCAAACTGCTTTACCTACGATTAAAATCAACCGCCAGTTAGATCATAAGTTGATCAATTTATTTTAAGGTAAGGTTGATTTAACGGTGATTTAAATGTACGTGTATACAGGGTGCCCAGTTTAAGATGCAAAATTGCACCGAATCACGTATACCGGAATGCACACCAACTTCGTTATTTTAAATACAACGACCTATATATTATTCAATTTTTGAATTCCTTGTTAAATTTAAAGGTCACTTTGATAACCATGCATTTTGTCTATGCCGTGCCCTTTTTTAATTATTCTAAGTTTTCGAAAAAAAAATGCAGTGTTTTAGATAATTTGAAATATTACCGTAAGTATCAAATCTAGAAAGATGAAAGAAAAAATAATGTTGAATTTGAAACTAGGTATGGATATGTGTAAAGATTCTACCATGGCTAACTTGATTTTTTAAAATAAAACGTTATTTTAATTTTTCATCACTCAATTTCTTTTCTATTTTGTTAGCCTATTGAAGATATTCTTGGTTAGCTAATTTCCCCTGACATTTGTCATAAAAATACGTGCTGGGAGTGCTGCAGTAGGCTTTGACAATATTGTTGAAGCATTGTGTGTGGTAGAATATTAAGTGTCGTTTCAATCTGTATCACAGTTTGAAATGTATTTTGTTACATATTATGAAGACTTAGTAAACACTTTTTCTTCTAGATAATGTAACAGTAACGCCTTATTAGCCCAATGAGTTAACGCACAGATCGAGGAAAGCATTTCAGTTGTGATATTATTCTGTCGCACTAGATACCGAGCTGGTAGCGTAGTGGTGGCAGGACCTGCTTAGCATTCGGGAGGTAATGGGTTCGATTCCCGTTACCGTCTACCTTGTACGAGGTTTTTTCAGAGGGTTTTCCTCATACACATGTAGCGACATGGTCACTGAGTATATGCACACACTGTGCGGCTACTTAGTCGAATGCTGGGGTAGTATAACTCCGTATCTTCCGATCCTATCCTGACCAGACCCATCCTTAATCCCACCATGCATATATATGTAATGTATGTATGTATGCTGGGAATCCATGCTGAAGGAGGTTGGAAAGCTCGAGCAGCCCGCCCTCCCCCTTGGGGAGGGAATGAAATACGTGGCCTTTTCCTTTTCGCACTAGGTGTTGGTGTCAATGTTAAGCCACTGGAATTAGCAGTAAAGCATATCTAGATGTTGAAAGATTATGAGTTGAAATAATTAAATATCAATGAGAATAAATATTTTAGTAAAACCCTATTGAAACTATAATGAATTCCACTGTGAGTAGCTTCTGTAGTTTCAGGAATTCAGGTTAAAACTGTGTTGGGCGGGTAGCCTGAACGAATGGATGATATTTTAATACTGTATTAAAGTATAGAGGGAATATTTATGTATATTCTACTATAAATTTCGCGCATATGTAAGATTTTCACTATAATTTGAGCTTAGTTCTGAATATTGCCTAACCGAAAATCAGATGTGTCATTTCGAAGAATAATTATTATGTTTTTTTGTAAAAAAAGATGGCGACTAAAAAATGCTTTTTCGTTTGCGTTGGTTCTCTTTTCAAGCTTGGTTACCTGTAAATGTGACATTTAAACCCTTTGAGAGCGGTTGGTTTTGTGTGGTGGGACAGAGTTTGGTAATCTTGGTAAGATGGATCCGAGAATTTATAAAAGAGAAAGAGTGCAGGCTGGAGAGATCTTTTGTTAGCACACTGTCAGTTAGAACGGTCGCGAGCGTGGTTTTATTCCCTAAACGGAACATAACGATCCGTGTAATTCATATTGTAAATTTCAGTGGAGTAGTAACAACCCTGGTTGGTTACTGCCAGAACTCACTTATGAGGTGAAGTTTTAACATAACATAACAATCACGCCATTCCCTTGTGAGGTAGGCAAAACAATCCCTGACCCGTTTATTTTGAAACTTCATCCACATAAATCTGTTTTGTTAATCTTGCGTTCTTTATTCTTTCGATGTGACCAAACTACACTTCTTCATTATGCACTCATTCTTTATCTTATCCTTCTCGTTTTACCGCATGCGCTTCTCAGGAATCTCATGCTGACGACATTTATTTTAGCTTCGTGTTTTCGTTTTTCATTATCCTCCATATACTTTCAATCACTTTCGTTCCAGCATTGACTCGTCGTCCAATCTCGCTACCTATTGTACCATTTTCAGTAAAAATTCTACCAGATATACCAACTCAGCCACTCTCGTTTTCACTTTCCCGATTGAACACCACCACAATCTTTGTCTCAATCAAGTTTACCTTTAGGTCGATGCTCTCACAGACTATATCAAGCTTCCTCAGAGCAGTTTGTAGCTCATCGCATTCTCACTTAATATGACATATGCATACACCAGCACTCGTACATTTACGTCATCAACAATTACACCATTTGTATCTATAGATGCTTGCCTAAAACATTTATCTATGTATACATTGAATAACGACGGTGGCATCACACGGCCTTGTCGCACTCCTTACTCACTATTAAAGTATTCACTCACACCTCCTCCCACCCTAACACATACCGGGCTACCGTTATACACCGCTCTTATTCAGTTTATTAAACCTTTACTTACGCCATATCCATTTAACGTTTCCCACAGATTCTCCCTATTCACTCGATCACATGATTTCTCCAAATCTACAAATGCACAGTACAGCTTCTTTTTTACACTTAAACACTTTTCGATCACCTTCTGGAGAGCAACCATCTGATCAACGCATCCTCTCCCGGGTATAAAGCCACCCTGCACATCCGAGATCTTAGTTTGGGTAGGTTCACGTACTTTATCAATCACTACTCTTCAAACACTTTACCATGTACACTGAGAATACGTAGTTTTCAATCACTCTTCTTCCTTACCCTTATACAGTGGTATAATAATCGCGCTCTTCCAATCACTTGGCACTTTTCGACACTTAGGGCATACGTGAAATAATTCATACAATCTTTGTGTATGTTTATATCCATATTTTAGCACTTCGTCAGTGATTTAATTCCCTTATTAAACTCTTCAGTCTTATTTTCCTCACTACTGTATAGCTTTCCTAAATATTCTTGCCAGCATTTCCTCATTTCACAATCGTCCCATACTATTTCGCTGCTCCTATTCATCACTCCTGCGGCGTTCGGTTTTGCGCCACGTTTTGTATTTTTAAACCATTTCCAGAAAAGTTTTTTGTTTCCCTCAAAACCATTCTCCATTTTCTTTCCTTCCACAGCCATCACTTCCTCTTTACTTATTCTCAGTGTCTTTTTCACTTCTTTGTTTCTTAATCTGTACACCTCATACAATCTCTCAGTCTTATTTTTTGCAGCAATTATTGTCATGTACGCATCGTTTTTCATACATACTGCCTTTTTACCGATTCATTCCACCTAGCATGTTTTTTTATGTCTACCTATAGTTGTTCTTCCGCATATCTGCATGGCACGGTGTTTCAAGCTTGCCCAAGGACTTTCCACGTCATTGTCTTGTATTTGTTCATTCCACACGTTTCATTCACTTCATTTAGTCACAGCATCTGCGTATTTCCAGTCTCGCACCACTATCTACTAGTTTTTTACCCTAATTCTGAACGTTCGCACTAGGTTTACCTTCCTTCTTCAGACCCATCTTTCCCCTAAATGCACCCTCGACACAAGCAAAAAGTCTGATCCGCGCATTACTTTTGTATCTCTCACCAGGTTTCTAAGTCGTTCATCATACACTATCAAGTCAATCACACTTTCAGATTCACCTCTTTGCCATGTACACATATGCACATTTTTGTGCTTAAACCACGTATTAGATACAAACAGGTTTCTTTCCACACATATGTTTACCAGGCGTTCACCATTCTCATTAACTCTTTGGTCACCTAACTTTCCTAGGGCGCGTGCAGTATGTTCTCTTTGTACACCACCCTCCGTTCATATCTACCAATATCACCACTCTTTCGTTAGGATTACATACATTCAACACAATCTCTACATCATTCCAGAAGTTTCCACACTCGTGGTCTATTTCTCCATTCACCGGTACATTGCATGCAATAAGAAAAATTTCAAAAATTCCACATTACTCGGGAGGATACCAATTCGTACTGTTTAACACATCTTTTCGCTCTTTCACTCACGATCACTCCAACTTCTTTAGATCCATACATTTCGGTCTTAACTTCTGAGTCCCAACTCCAGTTCCACTGTATTATTTACATTGCGCTTGGTCTCCGATACAGATAGAATATCAGGCTGCCTTTCATTCATTACATTCGCAATTTCGAAAGGTTCTGTCTGTGTTGCGAGCAACAGAGGAATTAGGGACAGTAGAATTTATTTCTATTACACAACGGTTAGATAGACCTGGAAAGAACTGAAAGAGAAGAAATGAGTGGGTTTGATGTAGGACAGAGATCTAGAGTGGAAAGGACTGAAGTTTTATAAACGAGTGGGTTTGATGTAGGACAGAGATCTAGAAGATGTGGATATTGGTTAGGGTTATTAGGGATTCTTGTGGGCTTATGCAAATACTTCTGCACTGTAACCAGCAGGATAAGTAGTAGATGAAAATTGAAGTTATGAATATTGAAATCTCCCACAATTGAGATATCGCAAGATGGAAACTGAGACAGAAGATAGGTCAACTGTAACTGTCTTTAGAATTTCACAAATCTAGGACCAGAATGTTTAAACCAAATCACGTCGAAATTTTTGTTCTCCAAGGAAGGAATCCTCTTCTTTCAGAGGTGATTTGTATTTCAGATAGAAACAAAATGTCAGGTTGTAATAGTTCAATGTTCAATGTTGGTGAACAGCAGATTAGATCTGATACCTCGGATGTTGCAACAGTGGATCAAAAGTGAGTACTTTCGATGACCGAAGTCGCTTGGACCCTACCCTCTCGATCATCCGAATGGGGCAGGATTTACGTCCCGCATTTATTACCCTAGACACCACAGCCATCTTTTTTATAATTCTTGATTTTGGACTTTTATCCGATAGAAAGGCAGCGAGAGCAATAAGGAAGAATAAGAATGAAAGTCGATTAAGGATGAGGAAAAAGGTAACTGGCAGCCCTTACCAAGCTCCAAAAATCGTATATCGAATATTAAGGAGTCCGTGGTGGTACCTTCTCCGATGACATGGGGTACACATGCCTCCCACCTAGTAAATATGTGGAATTATAGTTAAAACGTTAGTGCTATTAAAATGGAATTCCACGAAGTAAGGCTAAAGAACACAAATTTAATTTCGTAATATGTTTATTTCACTTACTTCCTGTGCGAAATATGAACCCACCAAAGTACGGCCCAGAATATTTGAGAGTAGTAAATCATGTTAATAGTGAAATAGTATCGTTTTTTGCACGTAAGCGGCAAACAGATAGGAGAAACAAACCGGGCTAGTTTAAACGAAGATGTTGTAAATGTGTTGCTTGCTGGCTTGCTTGTGTTAAATAAGGACGGTTCAGGTAAATGGAAAAGCGGCCCTTTAAAATTCGACTTGAGCCTCAATCAGACAACTCATAAACGTGAGGTTAGGATTTCAGTGGATTATAAATTGTAGATTAATTATCAAGCAATTTACTGGCGTGAAAACATTAATTTTAAATTTCCCGTTTGTATCAAATCAATCTCAAACAATTTGTACGTAACTAACAAAGGTAGAGCTGTCGTTTCATTTCTTATTAAATAAATGCTAAATTGATTTACCTAAATTTAAAACAAAAACATGATAATGACGTCACAAACGGTTTCTCTGCTGAAACATGAAACAGATTAAATGCACGTTAACAAACATTATATTTTACAGACCTTATATTATATGCCTTTAATAAGTATGCCACCGACCTGGCGCCGTCAAGATGGTTTATTACTCTCTAATATTCTGGGACGTACTATACGTGTCTAACTTCCATCCTAATGCCCTGAAGTAGCCAGGACCCTGACTATTATTATTTATTAGGCATATCGCAGGTATATCAATCTAATTCCCTATATATGTGCCGGTTACACAAGTACTTCATCTTTGAGTACAACCGTGTTTAACAAAAAGCGTTCTTAAAGCCAAGAGTGAAAACTTTTTTTTGGATTCGGATTGGTCTTAATAATGTAGTTTATTGTCAAGGATCAAGAAATTACGTTTAATTTAAAACGTAAATAATTGTTTAGTTTAATTACTAGTTAATTAGCAATGAATGCTAATTTCTGTCTATAAGTTTATGTACTTCCATTGGTTACTTGATAAATGTATTAAAATCATGGAGTGAATTTTTCCTATTTCAGACATAATGTGTTTATTATTATGGAACTAAACATTGTTAAGTTTGGCATTGAAGTTAAAGTACAGAAAAAGAAAAACGTGATCAAACGTTTAGGAGTCATTAATAAACCTATTATTGAGAGAGTTGGAGTCTAATTGTTACAGATACATTCATTACGATAAATGCCATTGAGCTTTAAAGAAATCAATCTATAAAAATCACTAAATAGGAACGGTCAACAAAGGTTACATGTAATCACAGTAAATGTTCTTGAAATCAACGAGTGTACAGGAAAAAAAATAACAAGATCAGAGTTTGACCTTAGGTGGTGTTAGCGTTAGTTTCCGCCTGCATCGTCGGTTTTCTTCCGTGTACATCGCCTACTTTTTGTAACGTTTTCGAACAAATAGTAATTTAACGCCGTTGTATTGGTAATGGCGTGAGTGCAGAAACTGACCTAGGCTAACCTTTGTAGTGCAGCGGGCGGAGAGCATCGAACCAACTCCGTAACGTCGACGGAAAACAATTGCACGTCAAAGTGACATCTCGTCAAGCCAGAACGATCCCGCTAGGTCCTCAAGCAATGAAACAGTGATTGAACTTGCTGTATACATACACGATATTTATTTGCATTTCAAAAGGATTGAAATGGAAGGATAGGTTCTAATTACACAACCTCTTCAGCAAATCACATGTGCATCGTCTATTTGCGCATTTAGCCAAATTATTATTATGTTCGTGCAGCTCGTGGATTTAATTGCACATTCAGTTACATAAAACTCTACAATTGCTTTTGATATGAAACTTAATTGAAGGTGCCTTTATATTCGTTATCTATCATATCATTTAACAGAAATTTGCATTAAATATACCAATTCTAAGGAAATTAAGCATGTAATCTTCTTATTAAGGAACACGAACCGATTAGAAATATATGCTTCCCCTATTTTACAACTACCCTTACATGAACGTAACCAGACAATTAAATCATTATCCTATTCTGAAGTAAACCACGATTGCATTATTATTATTATTACAGATCTTTAGATGCGTTAAATTGACCATTTTTTCGATCTAACTTCATTAGCAATTGAATATGTCAAACAAGTTTTCACCTTACGCTCTTTCGGATTACATTGCATTATAGCATTGGGTTTAATATTACCCACTTAATCAAAATTTAAATAACAACGATTCACCTTGCTCTTGTTTCTTTTCTGAATATGTCAATCATATTTAGGTTTTAAGGGAAGTTTATTTGCATCTTTAACCCATCTTTTTTCATTGACTCTCACCCGAATTTGTAGACAAGTAGTAACCATGTACATAATATGACGCACTCGATTACCCTTTTGCGCTGCTCTGTACAAGATTTTGTTTTCACGAAATTATGCAAAGGCCAGGTTCCCAAAACCATATCCAAGAAACCGGGAAAACCGTAACTCGATGATTTTATGGTCTTAGAACACAATCACAGGTTTTTAAACCAGTTTTAAGAAACACACGCACGCACTCTACCATACACGCACGCACTAAAGCATACACGCACACACGCGCGCACTAGGGTTTATATACACATGCGCGCGCGCAGTTATACGATACAGCCATTTTACGTTTACATAAATAATACGGAAAGCCTCTATTTCGTATAAAGCGTTTTTTTTTTTGCTACTAATGGTATTCCTGAACATGCTAAGATTGGCCTAACGTGCTAAAGCACTCAGGAACACTGGTAGGGGGTTAGGGATATTGTTAGGCTGCCAAGAAATGTTTATGAACGGCTGCCTTAAATTTACTTTAATCAAAGTTTGGAGGAAAACAGGAACTGGGTAATGCATTCGAGAATGTGTCGAAAAATGTAGAATGCACCCGTTTAGTGTGACAAAATAGTATATTATGTTTATTAGGAGTAAAAGTGATACTTTATGTGGCGAAGCTGAATGTTTATTTTGCCGAACGAAGTGAGGCAAATAATTCAGCTGAGCTACATAAAGTCACTTTTACTCCAAATAACATATACTTTTTATCCGCAAACGTAAAAATAATTTTGGTAAAGATCGAAATGAAAGATCTAACATAATTAGCAGGTAAAAGAATAAGATAATCAGGACGCTTTGCAAGTAATGAAACCATAACAACGCACATTTAATAAACACATTTGGTAAAAATAAAAATGCCTAGGCACAAAAGTACAACTTTTACTCCATGCCTGAAAAGTAAAACTTTTACCTTTGACATTGAGTCATAAAAGTGTCACTTTTGTGACGTTTGCGGATAAAGGAATTTTGACTACGTAATTATGGTGTGAATGGGCAAACCGAGTGTTCCTAGCGGAGATGACCTGCGAAGGTATTAAGGAGTGCATCTCGAAGGCACACTTGCCATTGTAATAGCCATAGAACAAGATGGGAACTGAAACTATT
This sequence comes from Vesta saturnalis, assembly GCA_036346205.1. Classification (NCBI taxonomy): domain Eukaryota; kingdom Metazoa; phylum Arthropoda; class Insecta; order Coleoptera; family Lampyridae; genus Vesta; species Vesta saturnalis. The sequence continues at coordinate 1,861,502 of JARFJB010000125.1, read as the reverse complement.
CTGCTATGCTCAAGACACTGTAGGTCATAAATTAGAGACGGGTCATTTATAAGTCTTATAGGTCTTTGTTGGATGCGGTTTACCATATCAAGGCGCACTAACCCAGAGATAAGACACATGAGGTCGAATTTGACCTTTATACAGTAAAAGGGGTTGTTACGATGTGAAATACTGTTTAGATCTATATAGAAATCCCAGTTTATGGGCATCAGTTTTGCTGGCTGACAAAAGGTGGTCAACCCGTGAAAGGTTCGATGATACGGACATCCATAACATAGTAATTGGAATACTTGAGATCTAAACCATTCATATTTACAACACGGACACAAGACAACACTGGGTTTTGCAGGCGTTGAACGTGAGTAGATTATTTCTTCCCCATTCAAGGATACGTTCTAAGTCTCTGTTGATTAAGGCAGCCATTTTCAGTTTAACGTCCTGACTAGACTTATTGTTGTGGAAAAACTGAAAAGAACTACAATGTGAGTTCTGTCATCTGCAAAGCAATGAATCGGATTAGTTGTTGAGGAAATGAGATCATTTATGTATAGCAGAAAAAGTGTCCGAACTATCACTTTTCCTTGGGTTTTCCTGGGTTTCTGATAGAAATAATGTTCGGTTGCACTTGTTCAAGGTGTAGGTGAATAGCATTAAGATTCGACCTGATACCACGTATGTTGCAGTAATGCATCTAAATGTTGCCCCTTTCGGGCATCCGAATGGGGCAAGATTTTACTTCCGGCAGATCTTGCTCTTTTTAGTCTTGATTTTGGCTGAAGTTAATCTATGTTCTGCCGGGTTCGCAAAAGAGTGTCTACTCGCCACTCATGAAAGCAAGTACATAAGAAATGAAAGAGATAGTGACCGGCAACCCTTGCCGAACTCAGACAATCGGAGCACCAATACTACGGAGCCTATGGTAAAGGTGGTGGTTCCACTTATGAAATTAATACACTTATTTCATTCTTTTCAGGTAGCTACCCTTTCAGACGTTTATACAATCTTGTGCTCTTTGAAAAAATGAAATAAAGCAAGCGAAAAATGCACTCAAGGATTAGGCTGTTGTGCATCAACTAACTCGAAATGCAAAAAAATAAAAAAAAGCAATCTGAAGTGTCAGGTCTTTTGAAAATCCTCTTACCAATTCTTCTACGGCATTATACCAGGATGTGCTGATGATGACAGGAGTATTTGTATATGTAATAGTTATTTGAATGAGTGGACTACTACAGTTAAAGGAAGAATAAAATAACACTTATAAAACCTGTTAGCCTTCTAACTGTGTTGACCTTCACGTTTTAATATATTCGAAGAAAAAAAAGATAAAGCAACCTCTTGACAAAGACCATAAAGTTTTTCATTGGTACTCCGATGAAACATGAAATAATATTTTGGTGTATGTGCTGTGCATGTTCAACACTTATATCGATTGTAATTCTTTGTGGAAACACTATAAAACACTATAAACGCTATAGCGTTAACCCAGGAAGGTATGGGGCTGCTGCTCCGACTATGGCAACAGTCCACCTCAGTAATACCCACCTAACAACTTTCACAACCTCAAAACTTCCTCACTCCTTAGTCTCACTGTCCCTTACAAGGGTCCAGAGCAGAATCATTGCGACGCGCATTGAACATCACGTAAAGGCTGCGTTAGTGTTGGAAAAACGACTCCCTCCGAAAAGCGGTCGAAGAAATCAGAACGGTGAGACGCGCTGCCTCATCGCTTGACATGCGGTGAGTATTTGATAACGCCTGGGTGCCTGTGATTGGTTGGGAAACGCAACGATTGCGACTACCTCAGAACTTAGTAGTGAAAGCTACTTTAAAGACAGGACAGCGCAAGTTCAGTTGAAGAACGAAGTAGCGACCAATGGAGCGAAAATGTTCACAGGGCCATTTAGAACATGATTTAGGACTTGATATTTAGAACGAAGCTGCCGCCAAGATATTGTTTAATAAAATACACCGATGATGCGCGTTTAATCTCAACGGCCAATATAAACGCCTAAAGAAAACATCCAACTCTGCAGAATCGTTAGTTGAGTGAGGACGCGAATTTAAATTAGAGTTTAACGCGGACAAGTCCGAAAGGTTATTTGACGAACGCACGACGTTCAAGTCAGAATTCTTTTTGGCCCTGTTAAATAACCGGCTTAACTTTAAGTCTCCCGTAAAATACGCGAACGGAAAACGAGAATAGATCGGTAACAGGATAAGAGCGGCTACGCAACCAACATGGAGAATCAGATACCGACACCCAAGCAATATACGCGGGGGCGATACAGCCGGCAGTATTATACGGTGGAAAAGAGCTCAAAATTAGGCATTCGTTATGCGCTCAGCGACCAATGCCTGTCAAAGCGGCCAGAGCGTATCATGTCGCCGTTAGATTTTGCGTTAGAGGACGAATGGAATCGTGGAGTGTCTCCCAGAGGTGGCATGGTAAGCACGAACGTGCTGGGATACACTATCGATCTGGAACATCTAGTCGACCTTTTATTAAGGTATGACGAGAACAAACCACAAATGCAGATACCTCCAAGGCCAGCTAGTCGCAATTACCGAAGCTCCAAGGAACGTGGTAGGACTTAAGAAATGTTTCGGACGTGTAAATCTTGATTGACAGCAGATTCGCAATGAGCGCTCTGAACAGCGTCATCAGGTCTCATAGTGGAGGCATGGCTACTTTTTCATCAAATAGCGGCGGTGGTATATTTAAAATTACACTGAGTGAAAGCCCAGTTCGCAAAAGGTGCGGGTACGGACGAACTTGTGCGAATCGCCTAGAACAAGGTACGGATGGCAACACTCTAGGAGAGATGGGTTAGCGGATCGTACTTTCAAAGATGTTGCACAGAATACACACAACGGTTTCAGGTTCTTTACTGACCAATCTGAAGGTGAGATTGCCCGTTTCCTGTTCTCTCGAGGTGTACTTTAACAACTTCCATTAGAGTTCTAAGATTCAGTCTTCTTAGTCGCAGTAGTTTTGAAGCAATCTTTGAGCAAGGAGTATCTATTAATCCAGTAGTTCTTATGCTGTTCCGACATCCATTCTTTGATGTATTTTCAGACAGCATTGCGTGTTTCTTCTGGAGCAGGTTCTAGTCCTTAAAACGATTTTCGTTTTAGCAAGTTCGTTCGCTTCTTCGTTTTCTTCGATTCCCCAATGGCTTGGGACCTATTGTAGGGTGACGTTGTTATATTCTGCTAGGCCATTGAGTTCTTCGTAGTATTGCTCCGCCAATTGTGATGACGTCTTATGGCTGGATAGGGCTTTTAAGGCTGTCTGGCTTTCTGATAGTATACAGATGCGCCTATGTGTATTTTTTTCTCGCGCACATTACTGTATCGCGTACATCTCCGTTTGAAATACGGTAGCTGGCTTGAAGTTGGGCAGTAGACATCCTCTCCAGCACATGCCTCGATTTTTGACCCGTCAGCGTACCAGAGCAGGATTCTCGCAGGAAATTCCTGACTTTGCTTACACACCTCTTCTCTGTTACTAACAGATATCCTGAAAAGTCTGGTTTTTTGGTCATTTGGTCCGCTCTCATATCAAGTATGGGACCTCCAATGCTCTCAATTAACTTCTCGTGTTCCGTTTTACGTACTTTGTGCGTATTGAATCTTATAAAGTCCCATCCTTGCCTCAGAAGAAATTCCATTGCTGCGGTAGACGTTGATCTAATTACCCTCGTAATTCCTAAACAGGCAAGTTCCTGTACCTCGCATAGTTTCAGTTTTGTTATTTCCTGGCTGGCTTTGTCCACCATACCAGCGTAGCGTTTCAATCCCCATGTTTTGTCCTGCGGCTAATCATAGCGAGTGTGATTTTCGCTTTTCTGATAACTTTATCAATGTGTTGGTACCGGGTAAGCTTAGAATCGGCAACGACTCCCAAGTATTTTACTTCCACCCAGAAGTTGATAAGTTTCCCGCCAAGAAAGAGAGGACCGAGATTTTTTATTTTCCTCTAGCACATGAATGATATTATCGTGGTTTTTTGAGGACTGACTTTTAAGCTTACCTTAAGTGCCTAACACTTAAATGTTACATTCAAGGCGGTTTGCTTACGTTCCCTTGCTGTACTTACAAATTTCCATCCTCCTAAGATGTCCAGGTCGTCTGCATAAGCTAGGAGATAGAAATCCTTTGCTGACGACAACTTATAAGACACCCTATTCGGTTTACGCGGGTTTCAATAGTGTTCACTTTGGTTATATACCTGTGAATTAAAATAGTGTGTATCTGTAATCTGAACAATTTTCTTCATCAGAGGCATGTCAGTTCTTAATATATTTATATCTAAATTTATCAATCTATGTCCTGTCAGGAAGGTAGGTTTGTTTACCTTATTCACGATTTGTAGGTTGTGTGCCATAGTGAACTGCAAAATTAACTTACCTCTGTAATTGGTGTTGCTGCTACCCCATATGAAATTGTGTGCATTTGTGTCACATCTATAAGTACCTGTAATCTACTTTCTCTACAGCTACTAACTAGATCTTTTACTGCTGTTGGTGGTGGTGGGTCTGGGACGTTCGACAGAAAGCACACCGATCCGAGTATAGTCTCCTGGGCCCCCCTCCGTTAGATATTACTTTTACCTCTACTAGGACCTGTCAACAGAATCTTATTAGCTGTAATATTCTAATGTTTTTCTTTACTATTATACACGTTCTAGGTCTGTTGGTGGCTTTGCTTTAACTTGGTTTATCCATTGGTCTTGAATTAGGGCTACATTGCAACCCACCATTACTTTAGACAAAGCGACCGATACAGCCCTACTGTGGTGGAGATTTGTCTGAATCGTCTTTATGCCCATTGTCGATAAAGATCTGTATGGTCCTGAGCAGGATAGCTCTAAGTTCGTAGTAGGCCTTGAACTTCCCTCTCCAGGATCCCTTATGCCATACTATCCATAGAAAAGGCCAGGATGGTTCCCTCCTTGTCCTTTAACGACAGCCAGTATTCTTACATTCCAAGCGGGTCCTAGCGACTACTTCTTAGCGTTTACAAGTTGGTTACTGTTTTCTTTAGACAACCCTTGGTCAAGTCGTTTGCACATGACATCTATACTGCATTTCCCGCACAACTTTCAAATGGGGAAGGTGGTGAGCTCCGCGAAGGAGTTTGATCGATCAGATCTCCTAACTTATTGATGACCAAGTCCGATTGCCCTTCATCAACAATTTTGTCCGGATGGCATCTGTTGACCGCCGCCATCCTTAGTCCTTTGGCAGCTTCGCTATATGACCCAATCTGCACTTGACTCCTGGGTCTTTTAGCTTGCTGCTTGGTTGTAGGTGTGAAAGAGTCCGATCAAGTTCGCTTGGAGCTCCCTCTCTCTTTTTCCACCACACCTTCCTTATTAGGAGGTGGCTTAACGGTCGGATTGGTTTTAGTCCAAGTTTCTTCTTTTCATCTCTTTGCGTTTTTGTGCTACTGACAGCTTTTTGGTCTGCAGTCCAAGGCTTCCTATTCCTGAAGCAATCACACTTACTCTTGGTACATCAAAGGACGGTCCATCAGGTGTACTTGATTCCTGTGGTTGAAGTAGCTCGAAAGGCAGTTGAAAGTCCTTTTCTCCCAATTTTTTTGTTTTTCTATGCAGTCTGCTATATTGTTCCCACGAGTATGGAGGATGAAAGGCTACCATGATATGAATCTCCTGCTGCCGTGAAAGGTGACTAAATAAAAGGATGTGCGTTGATGCACCTAGGTAGTGCCAGCATTGGTTGATCTATCTAGTCACGCATCCCTTGGCTTGACCCACTACACTCTAGAATTTAAGATTTTTCTTGAAGTTTTCTCCTCTTGGTCTGAGCGATTAAGCCAAGACCCCCGCTCAGTCGGCTCGTGGGATACGACGATCGTGACAGACTTGCATGTTTGTGCTATCCAAGAGAAGCGGTAACCGACATTGTTTTCCTCAGTGCAATCCCTTGGCCACGACGTGACGGCTTAGGACGAGGGGTGGTCCACGGAGAGGTTTTTACATATTCTAGACTTATAGCCTGTTTACTTAAAACTTCTGAGTCAGTGTTGCTAATCAGTTGCTTTCGGTCTCCCCTATCTGTCACCTGGCGACGCACCCGATGTGTACCACCACATGTTAAAACATGCAATTAAGTTAACGTCAGCGGCCATTATGAGAAAATTAAAATATGAAAGCTGAAAAAGGCAAACGGGTCGGTAAGGTCGAGCACTGTAGTGTAAAGTGTATATAAATAAATAAAAATTCATTGTAAAAATAGTAGGTTTCTATTGACGTTAAGGATTTTATTATGAAAATTAGGACCTTCATTGTGGTTGGCAAGCATTTCTTTAATTTCAAGCAAGTTTAATTTTATGCCTTTGTTACATACTTGTAAGAATTCATAATCCTCATTAGGGTTGAATTGATGACCAGTGGTGTGAATATGTTAAGCAAAAGAAGATTTGGAGTTAAAATTGTTTGATGCATTGAAAATGTTCAAATATGCGAGTTTTAGGTTTCCTACCCGTTTGTCCAACATAAGCTTGTAAATAATATACCGTTCCAGATTGTGGATATGATGTTTGTTTTGAACGATAATCGACCCAATGTTAGGTTTTAATTTGCATATTGAATTTAGATGAATTATTTTTAAGAATATAAGGGGCAAGGCCTATGTATGGTGATGAATAACGTTTGGTAGAAATCTCATTGGAGTTTTCTAAGGTTAATGAGGTCTGACTAACCAACTGTTGTCTGTTGGCTATCTTATGTTGGACTGGGTAACCATTATTCTTAGAGAGTTGATCTATATCAATTTCAGAATTAAAGTTAGAAGGTTCCAGAGGTAAGTTATATAGTATGTGAAACCTGAACCTGAAGGCAGTTAATTTGTGAAAGGGGAAAGGGATAAGTCAACGTGCTGTATTCTCTCCCCAATGGGTAGGGCGGGTTTTTGAGCAGTCCAAGCTCCTTCAGTCACAGTCATGGATTTCCAACATACATACATTAAGTATATATGCATGGTGGAATTAAGGATAGGTGTTGTCAGGATAGGATCGGAAGGTAGTGAGTTAGGGTTCTGAGCGCTCGCCTAGATAGTCACACATGATATGGAAATTGAGGAAAATCCCCTGAAAAAACCTGATACGGGGTAGATGTAATGAGAAATCGAACCCATTACCTCACGGCTGCTAAGCGGGTTGTGTTACCAAAGGTCCACTATCCGTTAATTTATGGGTCATCGGATGAAAGCAAGAAAAAGGAATTGTAGCATCAGTAGAGGTCGGTGAATTTAGTATTGCTGTGTAGTGAATTTAAACAATTCACAATCCTTTAGCTGAGCGTCGTTACCTTCCAACACTACCAAAATGTTAACATATCTGCGGTAATAGCAGAACGACCTGTAAGCTGACAACTAGTCTTGTTCAAAGATGAAAGTATTGATTGTAGCAGTTTCAAGCAATCAATGAGAAACTGACAAATTTCATCAGACTACCTTAAAAGAAATCAGTTTTTAGCGAAAGGATGATTGACAGTTTAGTAAAGTTCCTTGGCGATATTAAGTTAAACCATGTAAAATCAAAATCGAGGACAACTTAGATAGGTCGAAACGTGTAAGATACGTACTTCTCTCTATTTAAATCTAATTTTATCCTTGTTTATTTATTAAAAATTTTGAAGAGTTAGATAAGCCTATAAACGTTACGTTGCCGAATAGCTTATACGTTTTAACTTATCAACTTTGATTTTGCAATATTTATCAAGGTCATGGTATTGTAATTGCCATTATTAATACAACAAACAATACCTATTAGATTTACCACATTTAAAACTGTTTGTATACTTGTAGTGGTAAATAAGTTCCTTAGATAGCCTATTATAAACTCATTTTCAAATTTATCGGTTGATGACCTGTTATACAAACTAGATACGAAAATTTGTTATTGACATTGAATTGTTTATTTAATGTTTATCCTAAATAATTTTAAATCATTTCCTCTGACCGCAATTAAAAATCACTAATGCATTTTTTTTTTGTAATTAATTAAATGTTAACATTACATCGGTGGCCTTTTAGTACTAAATATACTAAACTGAAATTTAATGGACAGGGACAACAGGTGTTCGCAAGATCTTGAATATCTTATATTTCAGTAATTTAATCCTAAGTGATTATTCTGAATTACATGGTTGGTATTTTCAAAAATACCTCATATCTATATTTAAAGTTTGATTAACTTGCGGGTAGGTTATATCTATTAAATAATTATTCTAATTGGATCCTTTTTCAAAAAAAAATATATTTTGTATACAAGGGAATGGAAAGTAAGGTTGCCTTAGCTTTAAGTTAATTGTTTTTTCGTGTGTGAAAAATGTGGTCTTCCGCATAATTTTTGTTATTTGACAGTTTTTTACGGGCAAGGGACACAAAAAAATATAATAGCAAAATCACTTATTAGCCGTATATGTTTTCAATCCGTTTAAGAATTGTGTTTATTTGTATTTGAATTATTACCTATGGTTAAAGTAACGTATCAAGCGTAACCTCTGTTACAGGTTCACCCCGTATATTTATTTAGCTCAAATTTAAAAGTTCATAATTTTCTATGTTAACATTCCTCAATTTAACATATAAATCCAATAGGTGGCAATATTGGGTCTATAAATTCAATTTAAAATCACATTATAATTATGTAATTTTAAAAGAATGTCACACTTGACCTCTACTATCGTCTTATAATTGTCCACGGTGTTTGACAAGATCGACAGAATTCCTAGACATGTTAACTGAAAGCTCAATTTTGTGTGGGTGTAAGGATTTTGGTTTTCGTTATCTCAATTAATTAAAATATTTGAAATTATTATTGATATTAGTATGAATTTTGTTGTGCGGTATGAATATAGGGGAGAGCAGACCATCCTATGTACAAGATTTTCAGATTAGGGGAAACCGGGGGTAATTGACTACAAGGGTAAGTAGACACACTCGTAATAAAGTTTGTCCTGTGAGGACAGAACTCGTAGCGCAGTGGTGACACGACCTGCTTAGCATTCGGGAGTTAATGGGTTCGATTCCCGCTACCGTCTACCTTGCATGGTCACTGCGTATATTGCACTAGGGTGGAGTGAAAATTTTTTTTTTGGAGATATCAAAAAGCTTGGGGGTGCAAAAGTTGGTGTGATATGAGATTAGTTTGCCACAAAAATAATTTGAACTACTGACATCTTCAGGTGCCACAAAGCATCTAAATTTGCGAAAAAACGAGAAAAAAACGGTATACTTTAAATTTTTTTTATTACATTGGTAACATTTATTTTTCTTTTCTTGGGTGGTTATTTTAAATATGAAAGTGAACTCAAAGAAAATGTAGGTATAAATTAAATATCTAGTGCTGCCACCATACAACTAAGGAAAATAAAAAAAATAGAGAAAAAACAGTTAAGGAAAGTATTATGGAATAGGAAAAACACATTCTTAGTCTAATTTATAATCAGATTTTTTTCAAAGATCTGGACTTCAGTCTTGATTTAATATATCCGTCTCTCTGCGATTCGCCTACTGTTGCTGCAGCTTCTGTGACCAAACAAACACATCGCTCAACAGACTGTGTGTGACAGGGGTAATTTGGAAATGTCATTATATGTTCGTTTGTATCAAGATAACCTTTAAGTTTTTCTACGCTGATTGATCTTGTTAAGGGAGGCTCACTGTTTGAATAACTGGCATAGCTTATCATTTCATAGTACTCGCCGGCTTCAAAATTGATTTCTGGAACTTTGAATCTTCTAACACCCAGGTGATCTTGTCTCTGGTCCCTAGTTTTCAAAATTCGACGTAGAGCTAGAGCTCTGATGCAATGGATTCTCCGGATGTGCAAAGTCTGCGCTCCTTTGAATGACTGAATCGATTACGTTTCTTGAACTTCGTGGCAGATATCTGCTCAAATAAATAACTTGCCACAAATGTCGTTTTCCATTCCAACATTCACTCTTGGTTTTGATCGCGAACCAAACTGGTGCGTAAACTTTGACGATATAGGTAGCTAAAGTGGTCAGGTTCTCAGAGGGCCTTTCAGATGAAATATATAAACGCAGTATCCTACTAGCAGTTGTTAGCCAACGTGAATGCAAAATAGGGCCCGGCTGAAGATTAGATAAATGCTAGGAACACTCACCAGACGTTACAGCCAAGACTCTTCTATACAGATAACTCTGATCGTTACTTAATTCCGCCAAATCAACTGCTGGTAATAGATTTCCTTCAATTGCCATGTATTTTACAACTGGCTGCATGCAGTTCTTTAATTCTCTACCTATTGGACCAGAAAATGAATTTGGACCATGCGTCGCACCATCCAAGGCCACTAAGAGACGCCGAAGAGGAAGCTCATTTGTGTGTAAGAGGCACACAAACCAATGAAGTGGTTTTTTGTAATGAACTTCTAATTTACGCATTACGCCATTTTCATTTCCGGTATTTACATTAGTTCCGTCGCATCCAATGGCAACTAGCTCTTCAATTGTGTACCCCTTCAAGGATAAAAAATTTGTAATGGCCGTAAATATGTTGGAAGATGTCCCCGATAAAGGAGTTACATGTCCTGAATATTCGGACTTCGGCTCCTGCACCAAAACCACGTGTTCTTCAGAGGAGTTTATGGGGTGATAAACGCCATCTTTTAAAATTGTTTTTCTTGATAAATCTTTTCGGCCATCAAAATATATTGATTTGAGCATGAGATCTTTTTCATTGTTTGATTGATTTAGCGGTCTAAGCTTCTGCCTCTCTCATCTCACTTTACTGCGATCTATAACTGATGAAATGTCATCTTTGGTCACAACTCCAAGGTCCTGAAGTAACGTTGAGGACACCGCAGCTGCTTCACGATCAGAGATACCCCATCTATCGCACTCTCGTGCTAAATTTAGTAGAGATTTACGCATTTGTCCAGATATAATCGAAATAGGAGGTTCTGGTGAAGGCTCAGAAGAAGTTGATGACAAACCAAGGCACACTTCCAAGGAAGTTCCAATTTCGGAATCATTAGCACCCTTTTGTAGCTTGACAGATTTTACAATATTAGACGATGCCGCTTCTCGCAATTTCCTTTTCTCTCTTTTCTCCATTTGTTTCGTGGTATTGCTGTCAACGTTTCCTATCAACATTTTTCTGGCACTTCGCTGATCTAGCAAAAACTTTCTCTCTAAGACAGGTATTTTCTTTAATTTTTCACATGTACACTTTTCAAAACAGATGCACTTGCAGATTGCGATATCGAATAAACCCTTTGATTCTTTCTTAAACTCTTCGATCTTTTTTATGTAGCTTGCAACATTAGCTCTCTCTTTATAGGGTTTTAGTAGTTCCCGATATTTTTTGTGGTATTCTCGGATCCTTTCCACAATTCTTTCTTTTGATATTATAGGCAATGAAGCTTTCTTCCAAATTTCCTCGACCTGTGGTACGATCATTGTGGCAACTTCTGCAAATGTGGGCTCCTTCAATTGACCACTAATTTTCAATTCATTTTTTGTGAACAAATACTGTTGCAAAATGTCCTCGTAAGTCGGCAGAACATTTGTAGTAAATGGTGAACCAATTACATATAGTGGACATCGAACGTTTCTTCCGCGAGTTAAAGGTAAAGGTGTTTTTGTAGTCATTGCTGATGAAGATTATTTATCTGAAACAATAGATAATAATTATTTCAGGCGCTTGACACGCTAAAATAAAATCATACTTTCAGATTTCAAAAATTCAGGACACTTGTGGCACCTCAAGAAATAGCGTTAGGGACCTGAAATTTTTAGGTGGTAATCAGTATACTAAGTCACAACTTTTGCGTACCCAAGCTAGTTTAGTTTCAGAAAAAAGTGAAAAAAAATTTTTTTCGCTCCAACCTAATATGCGCACCACTTAGGTGAATGCTGGGGTACTACTTTTCCCCTCAGAACCCTAAACCTGTTCCTTCCGATTGTATCCTGACCACACCCATCCATAATCCCACCGTGCATATATACGTAATGTATATATGTACGCTGGGTATCCATGATTGTGGCTGAAGGGGCTCGGAAAGTTCGAGCAGCCCGCCCACCCCTCGGGGGAGTGAAACAGTTTCAAAGTCAAACTTGGGAAGCGCTGTTGGTCTTGTGGTACATTGGATGCCTGACACTCGGTTGAGATAGATTCGATTCTCGGTTCGTGCACTTTTTTTTTGTTAGGTTACAGTAGTTTTGTTTACCTAATCTAGTTTTGTTAGGTTATTGTAGTTTAGTGTATCTAATCTAATTCTGTTAGACTACAGATTTTGTTTTTTTTTTCCTATTATTATTCCACACTAAAATGTGTTACGCACGCGCGAAACAACGAAACGCGTGATTAGTCCGCATCTTTCTACGTATATCCGCAAGTAACAGACAAGCCTCCAGTTGCCAGTGAGTTGTCAGACATATTGCGTATTAAGTACAGTTTTTATTGGCATTTCGTTGTTTTTTGACGAGATAAGTAAATTTTGCTTTTACACTAAATGTTTTTTAATTAATTACACGTGCGTACCATTGACTAGAAAAAAAAACTAAACCGACAATGTTAATATTTTATTAGAAGAATCCAAGGAGCCTCACTCAAACAAGACTTTATGGTTAAGTTAAATCAACAGTAAATCAACATTTACCTCTCCCCCCTCTCCTTATTTAACAAGATAGAGAAAAATGCTAAAAAAAGAAAATGTTTCCACGCTTATGTAGTTTATAAGAAAACTATTATGGACACACGTTGATAATGTCGATTTAAGAGGAAAAGCCCATTTTCTAATTTGGTGAATGTGCACGCCCCTTAGCGGTCATCGCAGTAATTTGAATCGAAATTTCCAGCAATTTCTCTCGGTTACTTTTACTTTCAATATTTTTTCCCGAAACTACGATGCGTAGTTTCTCATATACAGCCGGCCTCCTTTCTTAATGGACCACCCTGTACATTGGCTGTGCTAACTCTATGATAAGCAGCTCTTAATTTTTTGTTAATGATAGGCGCACCACAATTTTGTTTGTGGTAACAAATTAGTGTCAAATTATAATACATCGTAATAGCACGCTTGGTTGTAGGGTTTTCGTGATTTCCATAAAGTTTGAATCCAAAAATATTAGAAAAACATCAGTTTAGAGTAGTAAGGTAGCACTAAATTATGACACAAAAATGTTTTCCATACAATCGTTAGCTAAGTCGTACGTTGGCTGTGCTAATTTTATGATAAGTAGGCACAACTCCTAATTTTTTGTTAAGGATAGGCGCACCACGTTTCTGTTTGTGGTAACAAATTACCATCAAATTATAATATATCAATCAACCTAACAGTACGCTTTGTTATAGGGTTTTGGTGACTTTCAGAAAGTTGAAATCCAGAAGTTTTATAAAAAATATGAACAAAATATGTCAGTGTAGGGTAGTAGAGTAGCACCAAATTGTGACACATCAATGAATAATGATTGCGATACAATTGTTATCTAAGTACTTTTACGTTCGTCGCGCTAGCTTTATGATAAGCAGACACGACCTCTACATTTTTGTTAATGATAAGCGCTCCAAATTATTGTTTATGGTAACAAATTAGTACCAAATTAGCATCAAATCAATCATCCTGATAGCATGCTTCGTTACAAGGTTTTCTTAATCTTCATAAAGTTAATCCAAAAAAGTTATAAACAATATGGGCAAAAAATATCAGTTTAGAGGAACAAAGTAGTGCCAAATTAGCATCAAATTATGGCCCATAAGTGATTTCGATACAATGGTTAGCGAAGTACTTGTACGTTGGCTGTGATAACTTTATAATAACCAAACAAAACTATTAAATCTTTCTTAATGGTAGGCGTACCAAATTTTTGTTTTTGGTAACAAATTAGCAGCAAATCATTATCGTACTTATACGTTAGCTATGCAAAAAATATCAGTTTAAAGTAACAATGTAGCACTAAATTATGACACATAAATGCTTTCGATACAATTGTTAGCTAATCTTGTGTCAAGCAGACACAGCCCCTAATCTTTTGTTTATGATAGACGCACCAATTTTTGTTTTTGGTGACAAATTAGTACCAAATTAGCGTCAGATTATAATATATCAGTCGCCCTGATAGCATGCTTTGTTATATGAATTTCGTGATTTCCATAAACTTAATAAATGCAATAAAATTACAAAAAATATGAGCAAAAAATGTCAGTTTAGAGTAACAAAGTAGCACCAAATTAGTAATAAATTATGAGACATAAATTATTTTGATACATTTGTTAGCTAAGTACATCAAATTGAGACACATAAATGATTTCCACACAGTTGTTAGCCAAGTCCTTCTACGTTTGCTGTGCTAACTTTATGATGAGCAAACACAGCATTTGATATTTTGTTAATGATAGCCGCTCCACATTTTTGTTTATAGTAACAGATTGGCACCAAATTAGTGTTAAATTATAATATATCAATCATCCGTCGTTATAGGGTTTTCCTGATTACAAATTTTAAATCCAAAAATGTAAAAAGCATGAACAGAAAATGTCAGTTTAGGATAGCAAAGTAGCATCAAATTATGAAATATAGATGATTTTCATACAATTTGTAGCTAAGTACTTGTACGTTGACTTTGCTAACATTATGATAAGTAAGTCTTGGCCTTTTTGTCACGTGCAATATTAGGCTACATTAATAAGCGCACGGCTTTTAGGTTAGGTCGCGCGAGCATTGGTCTAACCTAAAAACCGTGCGAGAGAGAGAGAGAGAGAGAGAGAGAGAGAGAGAGAGACAGAGAACATCCAGAAAATAATTACTTTATATTAATAAGTGCTCGAAGACTCTAAGTACTTTATATTATTCAGTTATAATCAAGACGTCTAAAGTAAATGCGATGTGGGTGTAAGCAGCTGTGTAACCTGCCAAGATGTTTTTCAATACGATTATCAACAACAGCCCTGGTAAGTGACCGTTTTTTATTTTAACCCTTACCCTTATTTTATTTACTTTATTTAATTGCTAGAGGATTGATTTCAAGTTTGGTTGTTTGTTGGTGTATAGGCATTATTACTGATTTAACTGTAAAACGTGTTTTAGCACTATGTTAAATTCGCCAATAGTGTACACGTTAATTTGGAGGGTATTACGGTTATTATGGTTGGCTAATGATAATGATGAGCGTGGATAACATAAAACAGCGTCCTATAGCTGCCTTACGGAATGAAAACGGTGTTAGTTTCAACACGCTGTATTATCGACATTGTAATTGCCTTACGAAACGAAACCCTTGTTAGCTTCAAAACGTTTATGTATTATCAAAATTGTAAATGAAAACCAGCTTGTTTATTTACCCCCGGTGTATTTGTCCGTTTTCAAAACGAAGTAGTGCGTTCAAGCTTGTTTATAAATCTAGAGCCCTTTTTGCCAGACGTATTTCCGAATATGCGTGATATTATATTATTATGGTTGTCTAATGATAATGATAAGGGTTGGATAAAATAAATCACAGAATCATATAGTTGCCTTACGAAAAGCGGCGTTAGTTTGTTTATTTATCCCCACGCAAATGTCCATTTTCAAAAACAAAATAGTGCGTTCAACCTTGTTTATAAATCTAGAGCCTCTTTTGTCAGGGATATTTCCGTGAAGACCTTCCTTGTATGTGCTCTCGTGTTTAAGGAGAGTACCAGCCCAGAGTGCCGGTTAGCTTTATTTACAAAGTAGGCGGTCGCTCATAGGAGTTAGGTATATACAGTGCGAGAATCGTTACGTGAAGGTTATTTAGAATTGCAAGCTCATCTTCTTATTTGATTTGATTGAGTTTGATTGATTTGACTGATTTGGTTAATTACTTTGATTGATTGTATTTGATCTGATTGTTTGATTTGATCTAGAGTGATTTGTTTGATATCGATTTGCTTAACCGATTTGTTTGATTTTATCGAGGTTGATTGCTTTGGTAATCTCAAAATAGTATTACTTATAATAGAGGATTAAAACCATTTAGTTTTTTTATAAATTGAATTATGACTCATAATTAAAACCATAAGCAATGCGTAACAGTGGACTAAGCTCCGAAAGCTAATGTAGACGTATTATACTGACCTCACAAGTTAGAATTTTCAAATTTGACCCCCATAAACATTACAGTGATCGGTATGTAGTTTTAAAATGTACCGCTAGGTGGAGCCACTTCTATTGCAGAAAACATCATTAGTCCATACACTACTGGATGGCGTCACTAACAAATTCAAATTTTGAGTTCCGGGGGCACGACGAGGGAACCTACTCCTACATAAATTCATATTTCCCCCTATAACCTATAGAGACTTAAATTCAAATTTAGAGCCAAGGGGGCGAAGCCCCAAGAGCAAGTTGCGAAGCCCTACACCTGCCTTGCAAGTTAGCATCAGACCCCCTTAGTTGTACATGAGAATAATTTGATAGTGATTGAATTGAACGACAGAGAGATTTAATTATAACTCATAATTAAAACAAAACGATTGCGATACATTGCGACTCATAATTAAAACCAAAAATATATTGTACATGGCAGTGGATTGAGACCCTGACGCATACGTCGCACCTTGAAACTTAGTGTTAGACTCCTTACTTCAAATTTCCTGCCATAACCATTACAGGGTCCTGTATGTACTTTTAAAATATACCGCTAGATGATCCACATATAAATTCAAATGTTTGGTCAAGGGTCGAAGTTCCGAGAGCAAATTGCGCAGCTCTACACCTGTCTTACAAGTTAGCATTAGGGCCCCCTTAATAGAATACAAATTCAAATTTCCCGCCAACACAAAATGGCCGAGGGCCTTGATTATGACTCAATTAAAAGGGTTATGATTATATAATTTAATTACTGCTCGTAATTAAAATAATCGCGGGTTTTGATTATGATTCATAATTAAAAACAAAATGGCCGCGGAATTTGATTGATTCATAATTAAAATAATTCGACTTTGACCCAACCGTCTCCTTCCCCCCACATAACACCCGCGCCCCAACAATTTAATTATGACTCATAATTAAAAACAATGCCCCCTTATTAGAATACAAACTCAAA
Organism: Vesta saturnalis; assembly: GCA_036346205.1. Taxonomy (NCBI): domain Eukaryota; kingdom Metazoa; phylum Arthropoda; class Insecta; order Coleoptera; family Lampyridae; genus Vesta; species Vesta saturnalis. Next base: position 1,844,437 of record JARFJB010000125.1, on the reverse strand, counting down.
TTTCCCGCCATAACCAATCAGAATGCAGTGTCTTAGTCCTCCAATCAGAGCACAGCTGCTGAGTAGTGGGCCTAAGGACCAATCAGAAGCCAGGGTTGTGGGCACTCGCCCAACCAACCAGGTAAAGGGATGGGTGTGCTCTAGTCTTAGCCCCGCATTAATATACGTACAACCAATCAGTTAAAAGGAATGGGTGTGGCTTAGTCTTAACCCCACCTTAATGAAGCCATAACGGCCTTATCTAGTCTTAACCCCCCTCTTAACCCAACCAAAATGGCCGTTAGATCACAAGCTAGGGGCATCCAACACCCCTAACCAGGGAGTTAGACCGCCAAAATGACCTTAATTAGGGACTAAAATTCAGCCAAGGAGTTAAATAACGCCCCCGAAAAGACGCTGACCTCCACCCTCAACCCCACTTCTAGCCCCACCCCAGATCACCACTCTGCCCCCCACCACTTTTAATTGATTATGACATCAGGGACTCAGCTGTCCCCATTCTACTAATGTCAGTTTAGAGAGACACAGTAGCACCAAATTATGGCATATAAATGATTTCGATAAAATTGTTAGCTAAGTATATCAAATTGCAGTGGCGAAACTAGGGGGGTGCAAGGTGTGCCAGGCACACCCCAGACAAGCCGTGACACACCCCAGAAAAACGGAACACTTCCCCATTTTTCATTCTTATCTTAAATTTCATCTAACAACTTAATTCGTCAAATCTTAAACCATTGCGATAAACAAACGAGTAGTAATAGTGACATAGTGATAAGTACAATTATTAATTATTATTTATTATGTAAGGACATTAGAATATTCGTCATTCGAGCATAAGTTGTATCGGTGAAATAATATTTGTTTAGCTAAGCGGCGCGGCGGCGGTAGGCTGCTGACTGTGACTGTGCTGCTCTTGGAATTGTTTTGGTTCATGATACTGATATGCGTTGAGTGTTGATGCATAAACAATAGCATGTATAGTTCCTCTTTCACGATGTAGTAAACCCAGCAAGCATAAAGACGCCGCAAAGATTAGTAGATTAGATTAGTTTACATACAGTTTACATTAACATTCTAAAAGATAACTTTTTATAAAGGATGCGAGACTTGAAACTTAAAAATAGTGTAACATACCGGAAATGGTGACTCATTATTCCGAACAATCTAGATGTATGAATCATAATTACGTAAATTATTAGTCATCGAACTTCTAGAAGATTCGTGAAGGGTTGCTTGCGTCATCGGTACCTATATAAGCAACGCTGCAACGCACGATGAATTCATGGGGTTAGTACTTGTTATAGTCATGTTTAATGTTTTATGTAATATTATTATTATTATTATTATGAGCCAGGTGCCAATATAACCTGTGTTCGGTGTTCCATGTTCTGAGTCTTCTGTGCTGACAGCACAGTGCTGTGTGAAATAAAACATGAAAGCAAACAAATAGCCACTGCCAAGGCCAACTGCCACAAACAACTAAGGACTAAGGTAATTTTACTTATTTGTATGTTTCTTCAGAGTATTATAAGATGTTAAAATTTTGATGGGTGAAAAAAAAAGGAAAGATTGCATCACAAGTTTCAGCTAATAATAATAATAATAATAGTTTAAAGTTAAAACTGCAAAGGGATTTTGATTTGTACTTTCTTTCACGCCTTTTACTTGTTTACCCATCAGTGTCCGAGCAGTTAGCTTCGGTGTTTATACATTTGTTTTTATTTCCGTTGCAGATTGCAGATTGTGGGCGGTTTGAACATGAAGAAATTCAAAGACATACGATCGTTTTTCAAATCTGCCACAAATCAACCCAACAAAGATGAGACTGAGACAAGGCAAACGTCTACTCCATTATGTGACTCAACAACAAATATTGAGATAGCTTGTGATTTAACACAATCTTCAACTTCAAATATAGAAAATGTTGGTGGAGGCATACGAGAAGATGTAAATAAAGCCGCTGAAGAAGGGCAAGGTAGCAAAACATCTGATGTTTTTACATCTGCAGAAACAAATCAAAGAGGACGAAATGATCCAGAAGATCAAGATCTGGGAACTCTTGATAGTGGTCCTTCGCAGCCAAGGGGCCCAAGGGTTGTTTTTCCAAAAAGTTCATTTGCAGATAGACGGAGATCGTTTTCGTCTCAATTCTTTGATACTTATCAGTGGCTTGAATATAGTGTGAAGTTAGATAAAGCGTTCTGCTTTATCTGCAGACATTTTCGGCATTCTGCAAATATTCAAGATCAAAATGAAAAGTTTTCGATTAATGGGTTCAGTAATTGGAGGAAACTAAGTGAGTCGCTGAAAAAACATGACACCTCTTTGGCTCACAGTGACTGTATGCAAAGGTTTGTAGGCTACAAGCATTCCTTGAAGGCCGAAGATGTTCATAAGAAGCTAACCATACAACATGAAGAAATGATAATACAGAACCGAGATTATATGATAAAATTAATCGACATGATTTTATACTTGACACGTCAAGGGCTGCCACTCCGAGGACACCGAGAAGACGCAACATCTACTAACCGAGGAAATTTTCTGGAGTTGGGTGAACTTATGGCAAAACATGACACGAATTTTTCGATGCATCTAGACAGACATATCAGTTATTGCAGTTCCAAAATACAAAATGAAATAATAAGCATCGCATCTCAACTTGTTATTGAACAGGTTGTAGAAGAAGTGCGGCAATGTGGTTTTTTTTCGATAATGGTTGATGAAGCTAGGTGCTACAAACAAGAACAATTGTCCGTGGCAATCAGATATACCGTAGGCTTGGAAGTTGAGGAACGTTTTCTTGGTTTCGTAGATTGTTCTTCTTATAGAGATACCGAGAGTTTAAAAATACTTATTAAAAAGTATCTAAGTAAATGCAGTTTGTTGAATAACGCCATATTAATTGGCCAATCTTATGATGCAGCCAGTGTTATGTGCCTTTAAGGATTTCAAAAAAAGGGAAGCAACCACAAAGGCTTAATGAATATCTATCTGACTCAACCCTGGGTAAATCATCTCTGATCGACATACCTGCAGGAACTGCAGCTCCCGAATACTGGAAAGTCAACATTTACTACCAAGTCATGGACAACGTGATTGGCAATATGAAAAAACGATTTGAAAATCTTCCCCTTGCAAGATCGATTGATTCCTTTATGAAGCTAGATTTGGATTAAGCATTTGAGTTCGTCGCCAATTATCAGAGGGCCTTCAAGATCGAAATCTCAACACTTCAAGCTGAAGTTTTAGTGATACGAAATTTATCTAAAAATAAAAATCTTGAAATCACGTTGGAAAATCTAAAAGTTCAAGTGAAGGGGGATCTGACTCCAAATCTTTACAAATTGCTGTAGGCCTTCCAATCAGTTCAGCTGGTTGCGAAAGAAGTTTCTCCGCTATGAGGCGGATAAAAACATGGCTGAGAACCACAATGGTACAAGATAGATTTTCAAATTTATCACTTCTCTGTATCGAAAAGACGAAAATGCTTTAGTTAAGCACAAATTGTCGGCTGAACAAGTTCTCTCTGTTTTTATAAAAACAGATAGAAAACTAAAATTAGTTTGAAGTTTTTTTTATTCATACTTATATGTTATATTTCCTAAATAAAATGTGAAAACAAGAAAGTCTTTTACTTAAAGTAGGTATATGACAAATCATGATGATGAAAACCAAAACTGTTTAAAATTGAGAGTGAAAACAAGATTGACGTAGTTTTCATGCGCATGCATCTATAAAAAAGTGGTCTGTACGCCCCAACAAAATTTTTATACGCACCCCTCCCCAAAAAGAGCCCGTGGGGCCTGGCCCGCCCCAGAAAAATTTTGTAGTTTCGCCACTGTCAAATTGAGCCACATAAATGATTTCCATACAATTATGATACCAAATTATGTATATGTTTATAACGATTTGGCTACAATAACTGTGCTAACTGTAGGTGCGTCATATATAGGGACGGTTACTCAATTCTGCATAAATATGTGAGGGAAGGTTACCTTAACACTACCTCCTTTTATTTATCACAAAAGCTTGCCTAAACTTCAATAATATCCGAAGTATTTAAAATAAATGGAGATTTATTAGTATGTATTAAAATTTCACAGTATTTATAAGCACTTATGGTATTTATTAGTATTTAGTAATATTTTGTAGTAGTAAGGGTATTAAAGGATAGTGTGTAACATGTTGCCATTTTTCAATAATTAATTTTTGAATCGAATTTCAATGTTTCTAAACATGTCAGTGATCAATTGCATAGTTTGTGACGATTTTATATTGATCTGCGTAAAGTCTAAATTGTCTTTAAATAGTGTTTCTGCGTTACGCGCAGTCTTGAGTAGTGCCATATAACTTATTATGCATTGAATATGTGTTTGGTCATTATTTCTTCATTAGCCTGATTGTATAACGACTTCCTGAAATGGAGCAACAATTTTCTAATAGCCATCATCAGTAAAGGTTATACTTAAACGCCTCCAAAATTCTACCACTTATCGAGATGGGTATAAAATTAAAAGAAAATAACTATGCTTCCCACCATTGTAAGTCTGGGGTAACATAATACAACTTAAATATAGGTACGTAAAGAGAAAACACCGAAGATCCAAATACGGTATTGATGTGGAAGCACCATAATTTTAATAGAAATTGCCAATCTAGTAATTTTATGTTCTATCAATTCACAATTTCTCACTTATTCACACGCTTTTGAAAATTTAAATTTTAATGCCTTCAGCACAATTTAGGATGCCATTAAAATATCTTCCTACACAAACTGAATAACGTTGGTAAACCTGAATAAGCTAATATATAATTTATTTCTTAAAAGAATAAAAAAGCTACGTTACATCCCATTGAGTTAAATATAATGTATGTACGTTTTTATGGGCCCATAACCTTTTCTTAATTATTTCATTGTATTTCAATACGATCGTATTTAAATTTTGGTTACACAAAAATAACAGTAAGTTTGTACAAATGACTACACGAATTATTTATTCATTAGTAGCTTTACGCACCTTGAGGAAATGACCCTTGTAGGTTAAACAAAACAAAACCCTGTAATTAGCCGAAACGCAACTGGTACCTTTTCATGCAATTTTTCATCAAAATATGTATACACGCCTTCTTTTCTCATTAACTTTGAGCTATTAATATAGAAAGCATTAATAATGGCGTGACCAACTGCAGATAGAAACGAAATTCTTTTACTTCATATTCGAATTTGTAATCCTATTGTTTTCACATAATAACAAACATTTGGGACTTCGTGTCTCATGATTGTTATAAAGCTGATAGAAAATTGAAAATCTACCCTCTTAACGAATTTTCTTTTAACACCGATAGTATGTGGGAAAGCAATTGCTAGAAAACAAGTGCTAGAAACAAGAAAATATAAAATGCTGAGCGGGTAAAAATAAGAAATAAACGGGTCCCAGGTTTCTCAATAAGCTAAGACGGGGTCTACCAAACGAACCCTTCGAGTCTCATTTCGGATCATCACGCAAACTAAACACGTTCAACCGTAGACTTATAAAATATCCTGACAGTTTCGATACTCTTCAAATAAATATCGAGTTTAAAATAACTGCTGTAGGCCTGGACCTATTGCATGCACAGGTAAATGTAAATCGAAATGGCCTCATTTCAAATAAATTTTGATTGTTAAAAACTATCACGAACTTACTATTCCATTAAGAATATAGTTGAAAGCATTTCAATTGATCTACATTTACTTAATTCTGTTTGTAATTTGCACGCCATTGACTTACATGCTCTTCCAATATTAGGTCACTTTACCTAGCGATTTGCCTCGTGGGAATCAGGTTCGATGATTGTGATAGTATACGTATATACCGGTACTCTAAATCTAAATACATATTACAAACTCATTCTTTTCGAGAAAAATATGTTTTTAAACAGCTGATCGCATGCTATCAATTACATTGCAATTTCTATTTAATTCCCACGAATGTGTTCAAACAATTGCTCTTCATAGGTAGGAGGATTAGAAACACTTCAGATTTATAACAATAGCAAAATATTGTTACATAGGTTATTATTTCTAAATGGCCACCTACTAGTAAATGTATGCCTTTAACAATCAACAACAATAGATGCCGCAGATAAATAAACAAGAGGTTTTTTAACCGCATCATTATTGGATGAAATAGGTCTTCCGGGATCGATCATTTTGTCTATTATAAAGTAGGCGACTGCGGAACACTATCGTTAAAACTTAGACATTCACTTATTGGTTTTACATCTAAATTATTAACCTTACTCGTTCATAAATCTTTGATGCTAATTTAGAATTAAACCTATGTGCACATCTAGGAGAAGTTCCTAAATGTTCAAAATTTTAGTTGTAAGATTAGGCCTAATTAAAACAAAATAAGGTAAGGACCAATTTTTCCTACATGTGAAGTACGGCGCGATTAATTATACCCGACACAGCCGCTCTGATGAAACATAACGTTAGTAACCATTTGCCGCAACATATGTGATAGTGCGCCAATACTAAATATAACCTCAAAATTGTGAGTGGCAAGAAATGTGATCCAATAATTGAAAGACTGTAAAATCTTTAAGAGCATCATATTGAACTTATACACAATGATGGAAATTCCCAGAGAAATTAACTAATAGAGACTTGACTTAACTAAAAATCATGCTAATCTTACAAAAATTATTTGTTTCTTTCACATTGATTTTCCTCACAATAATTAAAACCGTACAATTGAATCCGATTTAAAAGAATTGGCAGTCTAGAGGTAAGCTACGTTGTGTTAATTGAATGAGACAAGATTTTTTTTACATGAACAGGTTCAGGGAACACAGAACAATGTGGATTGCGCCCGTTTGGTACGACAAGTGGAAAGAATGTAATTTAGCGGCTCAATAGCCATTGTAATACCGATAATATAAAGAAAGAACTGAAACGATTGTTCTATGCTCAATTGAATGTATGTTAGAAGTTAAGGACGAGTCATTTATAAGCCTAATCGCTGTTTACTGAATACAATCAACGATATCAAGATCGTATTGGGGAGCACCAACCCAGAGGTGAGAATTATATTCTAGATGAGGTCGAATTTGGGCGTTATACAGCAGAACGAGTTGTGGGAAGGTAAAGTACTGCTTAGATCTGTACAAAAAGCCTATTCCACGAGAATTTTCTTCGGTACCCATGATAGATTTTAAGATGCGGTAGTATTCAACATAGTAATAGTCTGAAAATCTGAGCCATTCATACCTACAACAGGAAATGGTCTATCTTTTTTGGCGAACACAAGGCAACACTGTTTTATTAGCATTAAACTTAACTAGATTACAACTCCCCCTTTCGAGGATACCTTGAATGTCTTTGTTGATTGAAATTGCCATTTCAGCTTTAATATCTTGTTTTAGATAGAAGGTGGATTACCATCATGAGCAGACTGAGATGAACTATAATGAAGGGTACTGTCGACAGCAAAGCAAAGGATTGGGCTATTGGTGGAAGAAATAAGATGATTTATGTATAGCAGAAAAAGTGTAGGTGCTGTAACTAATCCTTGTGGGACGCCTGCGTTAATGCTAACTTCTTTTGAAAAAACAGTTTATGAGCGTATCGCTTAACCCAAACTAGGTGAGTTTGCCAAATGCCTTTGAGATATCTAAAGCGGCTACAACTGTTTCGCCGGATTGTTCTAATGTATTGTTCAAAACTTTGGTCACCTATGAAAGAAGTTCACCTGTTGAACGAACCCTGCCTAAACTCATATTGGTGATCACTAAAAAGTTTGTTAGTTTCAAGGAAAGAGAGCACTTTATGATTGATGGCTTTAGTCAAAATGGAAGCGATATCAATTGGTCAGAAGTTTTAGACATCGGTCTTATCGCCTTTTTTGGGAATAGGTTGAACTTCCATGATGAAGGAAATTCCCCAGAAGACTTAGAGATCAAATAGAACTTAGGTAGAACTGGTACACTAGTTCGAGGGAACATTTATTTAACCCTCCTATTGTGTTAAAATTTTGGTTTCACTTATTGTGTTCGGGTCATTATGGCCCAGGGACCTATAGTTGTCGTTTTATTGACGTTAAATTGATATAACAGTAAAAATAATAATAAGAAATAAGATGTAGTATTTATTATTTATTACATTTTATTGCGTTATTTTGTTTTTATTACATATTATCATAAATGTTATGTAAATAACTTATGAAAAACGTAGTGGTTAGGTATATACATTGATTTGTTACAGTCTTAACAGTAGTAACATACATGAGCTTTACATAGGTATTTTGAGCAATTGCAATATACCATATTAGCTTTATTATTATTTTAATCGACCAAAATTACTATTTAACGTTGTGTCCCTACTCGCATTGTTGAAAACGTGTCGTTTAATATACCCCTTTTAAAATCCGCAATTTGTTTTGAAAATACAAGACGTCGTGGAACCGGTTTTCACCCTTATTGGTTAACTCGCTTACAGTACAATATAATCATCATTTTAAATAAGGAACTATTTCATCCCTAATTATTTTTATACCTCGTTACCGTTTTTAATACGTTTATCATAATTTTTTACATACACCAAAACGTGTGGGACGTATTTAACCTTTTGTTTTATTAACAACTAATGAGCTTTACAGATTTGCATTCGCATATACTTTTTTCTCCTTATTTTGGTAAAGGCAAATAACTTATAACGTGTTAAGTTCCTTGTCACTCTAAGAGTCTATATGAGCACCACACTGTTTCCTTGGATTTTGACGTCATCGGTTTTACACGCCACACGTGGGGACGTAATTTCAACCCTATTTTAGTATTTTAACCATTTTTGTCCTAGTTTAAGCCTTGTTGATGGACGTAATTGTTAGTCAAATGATGGTGTAGATCGGAATGTGTGGATATTTTGAGTTATTAATATTTACTAGCAAGGTTAGGTACCGTTTTATGACGATTGTATTCTAAATTAGTACTACTTAGTAAAAAGTTATGTTCTATTTTACATAACATTAATACCTAGTTGTCATACTAACTAATGACTTAACACTATTTAATATGATTGTTTTATATAAATAGTAGGAATTCCAATTACATTTTACACAAGGAGTTCATAATTGTTGCTTATTAAAATACCATTTTAATCCGCAAACTATACGAAGTGCCACAACACTGTTTTAACATTATTTGAATAAGTTTAAACAGAAATTCTTTGAATTACAAAAAGTGTAATAACAATTGTTCATACACGCTAATATACTGTTGAAAACGAATAAATTCAAATCGATTTATTACCTAATACGTAATTAATCGCTAAATATACTTTGTCAAATATGATAAATGTCGCAACCTTTTTCAGCTTTTTAATATTAGAAGGTTCATCATTAACATTTCGCTACAAGGAATACGTATAAATTTCATACTTGTTTTAAACAAGCCAAACATCGTAATAATTAACCTAACAGATATTTTTAAACCATTTTTCGAATAGATTTAACCCTTTGATCATTGTTTAAACGCGATAGGTACTGAATTAACTAGTTAGTAACCTTACGAATATTAAATGCACCATAATAAGGAAGACTTTTGATTAACACATACAAATTACAGCACAAATGCACAAATCGAACAAATTCACAATCACTTTGTAAAATGCAATACGCAAACATTGCAAAGTAAACACAAATAATCGCTGAAACATAAAAACAAAACGAATAATGATAACGAAAAGTTCAAACACAAAATCGCAAAGTACGAAATGAAAATCACTGAAAATTCGAAACACGAAAGAAAAGAAAAATTTGCATACATAAAATCGTAAACACGTAAAATGAAATACGAAAATTGCAATACGAAATATTACAAAATCAAAACACGAATGTACGAAAAACGAAATCACAAAAATCGTCAAACACGAAAATTCAAAGTACAAAATTGCAAACACGAAAATAAAATACACAAATCAAGTCGAAAAACAACACAAGAACCAAACACGAAAATGAAAACGAAAATTACAAAAATGCAAACGAAAATTCGCAAACACGAAAATGAACAACGAAAATTTCGCAAAACGAAAATTCGAAACAAAATTGCAAACAGAAAATCGAAAACGAAAATTGCAAACACGAAAAATAATAACACACAAATCGCAAAGTACGAAAAACGCAAACACGAAAAATCGAAACACAAAATTCCAACAAAATCGCAAACAACGAAAATGAAAACGAAAATTGCAAACACGAAAATAACAAATCACACAAACGCGCAGAGTACGAAAAACGCAACACGAAAAATCAAACACAAAATTCACAAAACGAAAATCGCAAACACGAAAAATAACACAAAAGACAAGTACGAAAATTCGCAAACACGAAAATCGAAACACAAAATTCAAAACGAAAAACGCAAAACGAAAACGAAAATGCAAACACGAAAAACGAACACGAAAATCGCAAACACGAAAATATCGAAACGAAAATTCGAAACACGAAAAATGAAAACGAAAATTCGCAAAACAAAACGAAAAATCAACAAACACGACAAACGCACAGAGTACGAAAATCGCAAACACGAAAAATCGTAAACACAAAATTCACAAACACAAAAGAAAACGAAAATTCGCAAACACGAAAAATAACAAACACACAAGCGTAAGTACGAAAACCAAACACGAAAATCGAAACACGAAAATTCGACAACACAAAAATCGCAAACACGAAAATGAAAACGAAAATTGCAACACGAAAATAACGAAAACACACAAATTCACAAACACAAACGAAAACGAAAATCGCAAACACGAAAAATAACAAACACAAATCGCACAAACGTACGAAAATTCGCAAACACGAAAAATGAAAACGAAACAATTCCAAAATCGAAAACGAAAATCGCAAACACGAAAATCGAAACACGAAAAATACAAACATCGAAACAATCGAAAAACGACACGAAAATCGCAAACACGAAAACAAAACGAAAATGCAAACACGAAAAAACGAAACACGAAAATAGTCGAAAAACACACGAAAATTCGTAAACACACAAATTCACAAACACAAAAACGAAAACGAAAATCGCAAACACGAAAATAACAAACACAAAACACAAAGTACAAACGCAACACGAAAATCAACGAAATCGAAAACAAGCAACGAAAATCGCAAACACAAAATGAACGAAAATTCAAACACGAAAATCGAAACACATGAAAACGAAAACGACAAAATGCAACAAAAACGAAAATAGCAAATACGAAAACGAAAACGAAAATTCAAACACGAAAATTCGTAAACACACAAATTCACAAACACAAACGAAAATCGAAACACGAAATAACACACAACTATTTACACAACCATTTGTCTATTTCAAAACAAGGAAGTCTTGACGAAAACAAGCAAATCGAAATCACGAAAACCCGAAAACAAACTCGAAACACGAAAGTCGAGAAAATTCGCAAACACGAAAACCGCAAACATACAAACGCACAAACACGAAAACGAAGACAGACAAAACGAAACACGAAAGCTGCCGTGAATTAAGACAGGGATTTGGAGTCTATAAACAAAATGATTCTCTCTGTTTATCTGTTTTATTATTTAGTCTCTATACCGAATGGAAGAGTATCAAAGTTTTCAATTCTCCGTCGCTTAGAGTAACTTATTCCATATTGTTTAGATTCAGGTCTACTTAACACATTGTAACACCTGTCTCTAACTAGAGAGAGAGAGAGCGAGAGCGAGAGAGAGAGAGAGAGAGAGAGAGAGAGAGAGAGAAGTGTTACAATGTGTTAAGTAGACCTGAATCTAAACAATATGAATAAGTTACTCTGACGGAGATTGACTTTGATACTTCTTCGATGTAATAAAACAGATAAACAGAGAATCATTTGTTTATAGACAAATTGTCTTATTCGCAGCTTTGTGTTTTTCGTTTTGTCTGTTTCGTTTTTCGTGTTTGTGCGTTTCGTTGTTTGCGGTTTTCGTTTTGCAATTTTGTTCGACTTTCGTGTTTGAGTTTGTGTTTCGTTTTCGTGATTTCGATTTGCTTGTTTTCGTCAAGACTTGCACCTTGTTTTTGAAATGAATCTTTGTGTTTAAATATTGTGTTGTGATTTTCGTGTTTGCGATTTTCGTTTCGTTTGTGTTTGTGAATTTTGTGTTTACGAATTTCGTGTTTCGAATTTCGTTTTCGTTTCGTTTGCTATTTTCGTTGTTCGTGTTTGTGATTTTTCATTTCATGTTCGATTTTCGTGTTTGAAATTTGTTTTCATTGTGTTCGATTTTGTAGATTTTCCTTACATTTACGTAGCTTTGAATTTCCGATGATGGATTTTCGTCTTAACTAGTCGATTACTCATGACAATTTTCGTTTATCATTCCAGTTATCGTTAAATTCGTTCATTCAGTTGCATGTAATATGCGAAATGTGTATTATAAAAGTACTTTGCGTGCTTACTTTGATTGTTTGTGTTGATTCTTTTGTGCTTGTACGGTTGTATTGTGTTTGTAAAGCTAACTTTACTTGAGAGACAATTTAGAATACAATCTCCGATGAAGGACCAACCCTAGTCTAACCCAGACCAAATCCGATCTCACACAGAGACTATATTTAATACGACCACATATCAATGACATGTAAACTATGCGAAAAATGGCATTATAAATAAATAGCTTTGTTATACATTCATTGATATTGTTTCTTGTTGTACATAGCTTAATTTGGTAGTAATTACTTGAGCGACAACTAGTTTTAATTATGACCCATAATTAAAGCAAAAAGGATTGACATTGTGACTCATATTTAAAACCAAAATATATTGCATGTAAATGATACGTATTAAAAGGTAAATAAATAAAGCGACATTCCTTAATTTTCGATGATTACTATTGCTGTAAGCGGGTTAACCAATTAGTTAATTACACGTTTTATTTAAAACAATTTCATTTTAAATATATTCAAATGAATTTTCAAACAGGTAGAGGACCACAATCTATAGATGGGGATTAAAAGGAACCTAATAATTTAATAACAACAATTATGCAATCTCCTTTGATAAAATTCAATGCAGAACCCTACTAAATTTAATATAAAAAACACATATTAAATAGTCGTTAGACCGTACATTCACATTGTATGACAACAGGGTAATTAACTGATTATGCAATATCATTAACTATTTGTTATCGTTATAGAATTTAATAGTGTATTTAAATCAACGTATACGTTACCTTTACCTTGATTAGCTTCTTTTAATACCAAAAAATATCCTACCGTTTATTAACCCTTAAAAATAGGTAAAAAAATACGATCCTACATGCGCATCCATTTGCCTATCCTTTAGGGGCTCCCCATCAAAAGGGCTCTTAATACAGACAAAAAGGTTGAAAATACTGTCAGGGTTGAAATGTACGTCCCCCACGTGGCGTGTAAAACCGGAAGTGACGTCAAAATCCAAAACAGTGTTGCCATATGATTAGGTGACAACTTTAACCGGTGTCATAAGTTTTATTAAAAATAAGGGATGAAAATACACGTCCTATACGTAAGCGAGTAAACATAATTAGGGATAAAAAGAAAGGTTGAAAATACGGTCCCACACGTGGGTGTATGTAAAAAATAATTAGGGATAAACGGGTTGAAAATACGGTCTCACACGAGGGTATATAAAAAATAATTAGGGATGAAAATACGGTCTCACACGCGAGTGTGTAAAAATAGGGATGAAAAAATGCGTCGTACACGTAAGCGAGTAAAAATAAGGGTGGAAAACCCGGTCTCCCACGTGGGCGGTCTTGTGACGTCAAAATCCAAGATGGCGGAAACAAGTGTCGGGGTACTACTGTTATAACCATTTGAGCTGCAATAATACTTCGAGGGAGACGTTTTCTTTCTTGCAACAATGGAGTGATCAAGGAATTACCCTGTTCTTTAAGAAATAGTCGCCGTTTTGTAAGTATTCCAGCATTTCAGGTTGGAGTTACTTCGCATCACAGAACATAAGCGTTGTAAGCTGAAACGTCAATGATATTGTAAAAGATAGTCATTGGCGATTTTTCAGTTTTCAGTCTACATGTGTATGTTATTATTAACTTGTTTAACGGGTCTACAGCACCTTTAGTTTTGTTGTAATCCAAAATCATAAACGGTTTTTTATGATCTTGGTTACACACTCCGTTATCGTGGTGCATGGTGCATTATCACACGTTACGTTGTGACCTTTTAGACCATAAGTGAGATCTAGCACAACTGTTTCACCTTGACCTCTTTCTGGAGGTTCACATTCTTTTTCCTGAGGTAAACTTGCATGTTATATGCATAGGCAGTTACAGAATCGCATAAGGTCCAAATCTTGACTCCGTATTTAGCAAGTTTAATTCACGATGTACTGTCTAAAAGGACAAAGGCATCTAAAAGGTACCAGTTGCTCATCTACTGTTACATTTTCGAGAACATTATAGAGCTTAAGCAGAATTGCAACCCATTCATCTCACAAATCCCGTATGGGAGCTAATTTATCAGTTTGGCGTCGTTATGGTCGAGTTTTTTTTTACCGTCAAAGCGAATTATTCGTGCAATTGCATGAAATCGTTGTACGAACATCTTTGCCCTGAATATTGGACGACCTACATTTCCATCCTACAGACTGATTTCTAGTTCAACTAATGTTAGTTCTTGAAACGTGTCGCCACAAAGTCTTTTGCCTTCTAAATTTGACATTTTCAAAATTAGGTTTACAATTTTGGGTGTGAAATATAAGAAGTACGCGGATTTTATATCAATTATTCGCGACATAGCATACCTTGTCGGCCCAGGTACCAACGAAATAATATTTGCTGCTTATAACCTCCCCGATTGATGTGTCCTTTCATTCCATATTATATTGCCATCTTTTGAAGTTACGTGATTATCCGTATCAGTTTCCTCTGCAATCGTAGCATCCACTTCATCATCCGATTCGCTATTATATATCTCGGTTTCGGACAAATGATCTTCTTCAGGAGCATTAGAATCACTATCAGAAACACACAAAAGTTCCTTAAGTTCACTATCCATAAACACTCTCTCACTACACATTTTCAATAATAAATTTCAATTGTTAGATATTTCTTATTAGAGTATAGCATCAAGTTTGATATTTACTACGAAACTAACGCACAGATTCATTCATTCAAATTTCAACAAAGTTTATTAAAAATTTTAGATATTAACATTTCATTTTGTATATACATATCACACTTAAAACTAAAATATAATAATAAATGTGTATATTGTTGTGTTGGTGGTGCGCTGCTCAGGAATCTTCTTCCTCTTCAGCGCGTGGATTGTAGAGTTGTTGGGTTGTGGGTGTTGTGGATTGCCTGTTGACAGTGTTGTGCTTAGCATTGTTGGTCGTTCGTAAAAAAAAAGATGTGTTGTGGAGATGTGGTGTTGTTGGATGTTGGAGATGTGGACTGTCCTGTTGTCACTCGGTTGTGGCTGTTTGCTGACGCCCTGCGTATCTGAAATAAATAGAAACATGTGTTAGTTGTGCGAAACATTGTCGGTTTTAACAGAACTGAATAAATTAAATTGTCGATACTATATACTTATCTGGGCACCAGACTTCGGTCCGGACCTTTGTGTGATTACCCGAAAAGGGCAACCACCTCTGAACCGTGAGTGAGGATCACTCCCCACAGGTCCATCGCAGTTTGAGCCTGAACGAGCGCCGCTTCCACCTTACGTATGTCAGGTAGGGCCTTCTCCATATCGAGACCTCCGAGGAGACCCAATATGGCGTCGAACCCTAAGGCGGGTTGGGCAGGCGGGGTAACGACAGCGGCGGGAGCCGTTATCGGTACTTCCGCCTTCTCAACCTTGCCTGCTGTACTTCCGTCTTCTTCCGTTGAGGAGGTCGAGGGAACTTCGGGCATCCCCCGTAGCTGGCGGGGTGGTCCCCACCGCTGTTCACACACTTTGCCCGGTCTGTACAGGGTTTAGTGCATTCACTGCTATGGTGATCGCCGGCGCACTTGACACAGCTTACTGCCGCCCTGCAGCAACGCTGTGCGTGACGGAAACCTTGACACCGGTGACACTGCCCGATGCCGGATTTCCGCCGCAAATCCTCGACGGTGACTCGGAGGCGGTCGACGTGCTGCACCTCCCGGATCTTCTTCCTGTCGTCCTCGGACGGCAACTCCACCATCACGAGGGGGATCGGGCGTCCTCGCTGCTTCATCCTGACAACAGAGAGAGCATTAACATCTTGCACTTTTAGCTCTGAGCTAACGTCGACCTCGGATAGCTCTACGGGCACGCCGCGTATCACCACCTTGGCAAATCGCTCGCTCTTTGCCTGGTAGGTGTGATACGGAGTACCACACCTATCCATATACCTGATCAGCCTGGCTCGGTCCTGGGGTGAGGCAGGCTGAATCCGGATTCCCTCGCTGAAGGCCGTGGCCCTCGTGAAGGCGATCGCTGTCGGTCCATTTCTCGGTAGAAATCTATCCAGTTCTCCTTCTGACGAAGGATTACCGGTGGCACCTTCTCCCTGGTGTCCTCTTGAGTAGTCTGCTCCATTGCTGCAGGGCTGTCGGTGTAGGGTTCCAGGGCCTGGAATCCGTTGTCCGTGGGCGGCGGCGTAGACGGGCGAACCTTCGGGGTCTTCTTCGGCTTCTTCCTTTGTAGCACGAAGTCGTCGGGGCTGGTAGATCCTGGGCGGGCCCCTTCTTCGGCGTTGTCGGTTGCGGCTGCGGCGGCGGAGGTGGACGGCGTGTCTTCTAGGACGGTGATGTCTTCTAAAGGTGGCGGTCGCGTCTTCTTTTGCCGCCTCCTCTTCTGTACGGTGGCGGCAGGTGGCACGTCGCTGCTCGCTCTCTCAAACGGTAGATCGAGCAGTGACGGTATCGCTGGTGGTGTCTGGAGCTCCTGGGCCGTCGTCGGTGACAGCAGCTCTCCCCGAGCTACCCTCTCCTCCAGGTACTGCTGGTAGCGGCGCCTGTTGATGCTCTGCTCCATCGTCGTAAAAACGATGGTATCTTTGTTTTTCAAATAGACTGGCTAGTTGATCTAAAGTTGATGTTTTCGAGTCGAGACCTCAACCTCGAATGAAAGCACAGATGCTCACCGGCTGCATTTATACGCGGAATTACAGACAAGTTTCAACAGGAATACACTTGTTTACCGGTACGCAAATGCGTCATATTGCGCAATAATGTGGCAATATTATGTAAGTTATTTATATTTATGAAAACAAAACAAAACAAACAAAATACATTCGTCTGTGATAATAATCTGTTTCTCGTTCTTCTAATTTGAACCACACAAGTCACCGGATCATATAGACCTAACCACAGTGAGTAACATATTCTTAAAAAAAAACTAATTATAATTTTCTAATATCAATCTAGCTACACCGTTATTAGAGTAATGAAATAAAAGTCATGCAGTGGCAATGAAGTATTTAAATAAATGAACGAATTATGCACATTTGAAGAACGCGATTGGGTCATATTGACCCAAACACAATAGGAGGGTTAAGACAATAGCTGGGATACGGTCTGGTTCAGTCGCCTTATTGAAGCCTACTGATAATCAATTCTAGGAGTTTGTAGTGAAATGAATTCGTTTCATAGCGTATGAAGAAGAATTGACTAGGAGAACACCTTTTCCAGAATTTGACACAAATTTGATGCAAATAAATCCACAAACAGTTTGGCTTTATCTACAAAATCAGTAACTACAGATCGGTCAAATGATGTCGTGGGGGGTGGAGGGTGGAATGATTTAAAGTTTTTACTGATAGCTTTAGCTAAAGACCTAAATTTACGACTGCCCAAAGGAGATATAGTTAGTTCATTGCATTTTCGTTGTTCAAACAGCTTTTTAGCATTAAGTGATAACACCTTTGCAGGTATTTCTAACACCAACGTGGTATGTATGACTCGTGCCCGTTTTATTGGATTTCCATTTAATATAAGATGTATTTTTCGAAGATATTGCATCACCACAAGCCTTACTGAACCAGGATTTGGAATATGAATGACCTATACGATTTTGTTTTTGGGAATGTAAAACTACATGCGCATGTGGATGGCTTCAGATACTGAAAGTCCTATAAATCTCTCCATTTAAATGACAAAGCACTACAAGGTTCTATTAGTGTTGCGAACAACAGAGGAATTATGAACCGTAGAAGTTATTTTTATTAGGCAATGGTCAGATAGAACTAAAGGGGAAATAATTGACGTTTTATAAACAAGTGGCTTTGGCGTAAGAAAAAGATCTAGAAGATGTGAAGTATAGTTAGGGTTATTAGGGATTCCTGTGGGTTCAAAAATCGTGTGAAATCACATGAAATAGCAAATGTTTCTGCACTATGAATTGAGATATCGCAAGATGGAAACTGAGACAGAAGATAGTCAGCTCTCAAACTAAGGTTGATGTCAATAAATGCATTAGTAGAATTTCACAAAATTAGGACCAGAATGTTTAAACCAAATCACGTCGAAATTTTTACTCTTCAAGGAAGAAATCCTCTTGCAAGCAATGTTGACCTTGGGATAGGCACATATGCCTCCTTTATATCGAAAGTTAGAGTCAAAATTGTATTGGGAAAATTGCAAGTCGCGTGAATGAGAGCTTTCACAGGAGACTTGTGTTTCAGATAGAAACAAAATGTCAGGATGTAATTGTTCAAGATGTTGGTAAACAGTATTAAGATTAAACCTGATACCGCGGATGTTGCAATAATGGTTAAAAAAGTAAGTACTCTCGATGACCGAGGTCGTGTGGAATGGATGAGATTAAGTGTTGCAGCACAATGAGATAAAAGCAATAAAATTACTCAAATTAAAATTTGATGGAAGTTTGTTCAGAAACGGAAGATCAGGGTACGATGTTAAGTTGACAAACGAGAGAATGTACAAAAATGATTCATAACTGAAAGTCCATTGACCGTTTCAAAAACCTGATACGAAGTTGAAAAAACGCCAAACCCCAATTTCTACATTACGATTTTGAACCGCGGTAATTGGTAACACAAGATAGTGCACTTATTTCCATTAGCTGAGATATAGTAAGAAGACAAAACAGCTATAGATACTTCTGAGCGACGTAACAGATTCCATGTGAATTATGTGTGAAGCAGAAAGTCCAAAAGACCTTTAAAGGTGTATCAAAGATATATACATTAAGGTAAGGACGTTCATCGTTATGAACCTTATTAAATACAAGGTATTAATCATGAGTACCAGGAGGAGGAGTATTGATGACTACAAACCAGACGGGAAATTTCAGTCACATCAGGATTTCCGTAACCACAGCAATGCTTAACTTGTAGAAATATGTCCTAAATCATAGTAATTCTAACAAAAGGTGACGAAGAGGAACGTTTGGGAGATACAAAAATTAGGTTCAGGTAAGATATTTATTTTGCTCAATTTGTTATCCCAAAGATAAATTTGATTAATCAAAACATTTTAATGGAAAAGTCAAATTTCCACAAATTTAGTCGGTTGCACACATTTCGAGTGGAATTAGTATTACATCAACATAGTCATGGTTTCTGACAGTAAGATTTTTAATTACACCAAGTAAACATTAATCATAATTAATACGCAAAAATTGACATTTGGAAAGCGTACTACGCCATTGCAAGAAATAAATCAGGTTTATTCTTCTCCACGAGCAAGATAATCTAATACAAAAGTCTCCAGAAAATGATAAGCCAAATTTAAATGTATTATGAAATTGAGTGGAAGTACACCTTTCTCAACAGCAGTATTTCCACGTGAACCAGAAAAAGTTAACTGAGAGAATTCTGTCAAGATAAACGTTTTTATATTTGACTCAGCATCAGACTTAATTGGCTCAAACAGTAGTAGAAAGTTATTCTTGTTTCGCTTTTTCAGAAGAACTAGATTGCTAGCTTCAGCTAAACCAGTAACGTCCGTTAAATTCGATTTCGTAATTAATATCAGTGAGAGATTTGACCATTTTTAAGTATTACAAATAGTCCTGCGCAGTTATAAAATAGATCACGAGAACTAATGTTATGTGAAAGGTCGGTTATTTAAGCGATCGACTGCTATCTTCCAAATAAGTGTGAGGGATGGAAAGTTTGTTTTGAAAAATAATGAGATAAGCAAAGGAAAACTGTGTTAACTAGTATGAGAGAATGGTAACTAATAAGGTACAAAAACAGAAAAAAAATGAATCCAGCCTAGTTAAGGGCCAGATTTTTTTCTTTGTAATCCCGTAAAACGCAACAAAAGTAATGCGTGGTAAGATGCTTATATGATAGAGGTGAAACAATATGCTCGAAATCAGAGGACCTGAACAAATAAAAAGAAAATATCGCTATGACACATAAGAAAATAGATACCCCGATCTAACACCTAAACTAAATAGGGAAAGGGTAACCGAAAAAGAAGAACTTAAATATACAGCGGTAATACCATTATACCAGATAAAATACGAAGGATAGGCAGCAAATACAACATACACACTGCCTTCAAATCGACAAGAATGCTGTGTATGCAACCTACCATGCGAATGGGCAGACCTTTCATAGGAGAGAGTAGTACACCGCTCAAAGTTAGAACACAGGAACATAAGAATAGTATCCACAAAGGTGAAACACAAAGATCCAGAATCGTCGAATGTGTCTGCAACGAAGACCACCGAATCCACTGGGATAATATACAACTAGTGGCAAAGGGCGAAAATTATATATATATATATATATATATATATATATATATATATATATATATATATATATATATATATATATATATATATATATATAAAGAGAGAGAAGAAAAAATAGAAGCGGTTTTTACTGTGTGGATAATTCTAGATAGGAATAAATTTCATCCAAATAAAATCCAAATCGTGTATCAGTTAAGCTGACCCAGGTCGAAGGGTAGAATTCTGCGAAAATATGGCGGAAAGAATTGTGGGGACATCATACCTACCTTCACATTACTTGTTTTAGTAATGAACGTACTTAGTTTTTAAATGGTATTATCTATAGATACAATTGTCGGTACTGGATTGATACAAACTATCATATTTTTCGGGAGACCCACATCCAGTGTCCACATAAAATAAATGTTGGGGCAGGCCTGTTGGGAAACCATATAATTGTACTCTATTCAATGAAAAATTGGAAAATTGCATTTGGACATGTTGGAAAATTACTATCGATCACTGTCAGGTTGCGTTGACGCACCCTGTATGTAGGATGTTATAATGACGTGTATTACGTGTTTTGAGTACGGCTGTATTGAGTTTGAACGAAAAAAAAAATTTTTTTTGTGTGTATGCATAATGTATGTGGGTGGGTGTTACGCCACTGGAAATTTAGGAGAAATATTATTTAGTATGCAGATACGTGTATCTGAATGTTATAGAGACTTTGGTGTTGGAATAATTAGATTCTGATGAATGTAAGTGTGAAGAGAAATTTGTCGATGGGACGATAATGTTTGCTACTGTATTGCTACTGTTTTGCTACCGTAAGAAATGGAATGTTGAGGTTAAATGAGTAATCTTTGCCAGAAGATGCGAAGTATAAGTGTAGAATGTTTTAGAAAATATGTAGAGAAAGATTTGGTATGTTTAAGTGTTAATTTCAGAAAGTTTTCGTAATGTTGTGCAATTTGTTTTGAGAATACGTGTATGTATATGGGATTTGAGACCTTATACGGTACTTATTTTTGCAAATGTTGCGAAAGGAGATCGAGCGCAGGTTGGAGATAAATGTTGAAAGTTGTGTAATGGACTAGAGTGGCTACTGAATGAATGTAGTGACGAGAAATAGTTTCTTCATGAAGTAATTGTAAAATTTGTAAGTAAAAACAAATATGGCGATGTATTGTAGTTATGAGCGTGGTTGTACAGATGGTAGCATCAGTTGGAACTATGAAATTTTGAATGAATACTATTGGAGAATATAGCGCGGAAGGAAGACATGTTTAAAGATGGATGGCTGAAGTTATAAATAGGAAAGTCAGGGATTGACGGGAGCTTTTTCGTTTTTGGCTGTTGCTTGTGGTGAATGTTGGGGAGACGCGCGCGAGGTATAGTGTGGCTTAGAATGGGTTAAGTTGGAGTTATATTTGTGAATAATATTGAAGGCAGTCATTGTGAAACAACTGCGTAGCCCGAAAGGGGATGAACCGTATAAGACATTCATAAATAAAACAGTTAATTAAATTGAGATTGAAGATAAGATTAGTTTGTTTATTTTCAAGAAAGTAAAAAGTGCGTAAGCAGATTTATAAAAAGTTAACAGTTATTACGTTAGTGTTAAGTGCAGCGCGTGTTCTTGTACCGATATTGACTTAAAATTATTTATGGGACCACCTTTAAGTAAACGAAATTTTCGTAATAAATTAAGCCAATGTTAAGGTAATTTTATGTGACATTAAAAGTTTATTTGTGTAAGGAAGGGCTGTATTGTCCTAAAGGTTGCTAGAAATTTTAATAGGCAACCAAACGTATACAAATTATTACGTGTTATTGGACTATTTGTGAGTACAGAAAGGAATAAGTGTTGGTGAAATTGTGGAGTAGTTGTTATGTGCCTTCATGCAATTTAAGGAATACAAATGGACTACAAATAATTGATTTACGGGAAGAAAGAAGAAAGAAAAGCGTAGGATAAATGGACAATTTTAAGTAAGGATTATATTTAGTAAAGCACGATTATCTTTTTGTTTAGTTCATTTGCGTAATGTTGGGTAATTATTAATTAATTTAGAAGCGAAAAGATAATCGTTCACGAATTATGTTGTTTTGGGTTGTATAGTAGTAAGAATTTTTGCTGAAAGTTATATTGACAGCGACGTGTGGTTTTGATTTTCAACCACGCTGTAGTGGTATATGTAAATATATTTGTGTTTGTTTCTTTGTCATTTGTTTATTATTTTATGCAGGACAATATATATTTATCGTTATCTTTTTATTTTGTTGTTTATTCAGCCAGATATGAGACATATTTGTTACGATTACTTAATTGGTGACCTAGTAGTTTTTGACAAGTTAAAATGTAAACTTTGTATATTTTGGATTTTAAGATTAATGAACAACCTGAAAAGTTATATTTGCCAGGTTGATTGCAAAAATTTTCATGTTAGTTTCATTAGCGCAATGCACTAGTGACGGATCAGCTGTTAATTAAAATTTCATTAAGTATAACTAAAAGAGATGAGTTTTGAGAACTTACATATTTACGAATGTCAAATACGATTCAGAAGTGTTATAAAAAAGTAAATTAAATTTAAAAGATATCGTTCATGTTAGGAATTTTAAAAATTAATTACCGATCATTGAATGAAGAACTATTTATTCATTAGTAAGTAGAGATTTAACTTTATATGTATACGAGGGATACGTAGAAAATATAACTGTTGGTTACGTGAATGCAGTTGAATTTGAGTGATAAATTTTATTTTGGAAGTTTTGGTATACGAGGTGTATTCAAAAGTTTTTAAAAACCTGGGTAGTATTAAATATATTTGAGTTTTAGTTGAATTGTTTGGGACGAGTGTTTGTTTTAGAACCCTCGTGTAAGAGTTTACTGAGTAAGCACAATCCTACTTTCCACAATCAAGTAGGGTTAACTAACATCCAGCTTATGACAATTATTTTAGCAAAGTTTCGATTGTGGTGGCGCCTAGAGACATATTTTCCCGGACTGAGCTGTTTGAATTCAGATGTAAGGTGTTTGAGCGTATTAATCATTCATTTTACTTATTATTTCGACCACGCCCATCTCCCTGTTAGCTGGCTTGGCAACCCGCTTACATTAGTAAGCATACACGACGCCTAGTGCGGTTTGGACGTGTAACATCACCTTACCGCATTATTCCAGGAACGTACGTATTATTTAGGTACTAATTTCCGTGGTCATTCGATTCGTCGTGGGAGTTTTACGGAATGGCCTGCTCGGTCACCTAATTTAAACCCTTTGGACTTTTTTTCTGTGAGGCATACACACGCATACACGTACACACGCACTCACTCACACACGCACACAAGCACACACGCACACACGCACACAAGCACACACGCACACACGCACACACGCACACACGCACACACGCACACACGCACACACGCACACACGCACACACGCACACACGCACACACGCACACACGCACACACACGTCCTCGAGGCTAGACAGATTCTACTGTAATAATCCAATGGGAAATAAAGTTGCAAAAACATATTTAGTACCTACCTTCTCCGATCATATGATGCTTATCTTTAAAACAACAGATTAGGCTAACGGCAAACACCCGCCATATTGCCGATTCAAAAATAATCTTCTCGAAGGTAAGGAATTTACTGAAACTATATCAGCTTTCATAGACTTACAGCAATTGCAAATAAATTCACAAAATCCAATAGATTACTGGAAAAACCTAAAAAAGAAAATAAAAGGGATAACAATAGATAAGGGAAGAAAAATAGTGGATACATATATAAAAACTCCAAAACTGCTTAAAGGGAGATACTTCAGATGAAGAGATCAATTTCACGCTAGGGGATTTTAAAAACATATACAATAGCAAAGGATATGAAAAGCTGAAACGCATAAATTTTCAACAGCTATACAACAGCGACAGACCAGCAGCAAACATGATACAGACTCAGTTAATGTATTATCAGATTGACAGACTCATAATAAACAACAAATATGTAGAGGATGAAGACGAACTAGCGATCTTTATACACGAAAATTTAAAAAAAACATTTTCAGCGAACAGTCAAACAAAGCCAGTGTTTCCTAAACTATCAACTCTTAGTGGCCCTCCAAAAGAAATGTTGGAACAAAAAATACTAATGGAAGAGTACACCGCTGCACTACAACTTCTCAACAAAGGAAGATCCCCGGGATTGGACGGTCTGACTACGGAATTCTACAAACATTTTTGGAACAAGCTAAAAGAACCTTACTACAAAATGATTAATGAAGCAGAAAAGCAAGGAATAATGCCAGAATCTGTGAGGAAATCAGTTATAACCTTTGCTCATAAAAAAGGAGAAAGGGAAGATTTTAAAAACTGGAGACCCATTTCTCTATTATCAGTAGATTATAAGATATACGCCAAAGCACTAGTAGTACGGGTGAAGCAGGTGATCAAGACAATAATAAACAGTGATCAAACATACTGTATCCCACAAAGATCTATACATGACAACTTGCACCTGATGAGAAGCATAATTAACTACGCAAACAACAGTGAAGAAAAACTAGCGGTAATATCGATCGACCAAGAAAAAGCCTTCGACAAAGTGAACCATAAGTATCTAATCAAAGTAATGGAAAATTTCGGATTTGGAGAAAAATGTATACACCACATAAAGTTGCTATACAACGGAGCAATAGCAGTTGCTAAAGTGAAAAATAAGATAACCCCAAACATCCCACTTCAGTGCGGAATAAGACAAGGTTGCCCAATATCTGGTCTGCTATATGTAATTTTAATTGAACCATTTTTACAAACATTGCGGAATAATCTAGTTGGAGTAAAAATACCAGGAAGCGACCAAAAAATAGCGCTATCGGCATATGCTGACGACTTAACCATTGTGACTAGTTATGAAAACGACATACAACAACTGGCATATTCAATAAAGGAATATGAAAAGTACTCAGGGGCAGTACTCAATCAAAATAAATCAGTAGGTTTTTGGACAGGGAAATGGAAGAACAGAACCGATAGTATTGTAGATTGTCAATGATCCAATAAACAAATAAAAATACTGGGCGTAAAATTTACACATAACAACAACGAAGTATCACAGAGCCATTTTGGCGAAATTGAAGAAAACCTAAAACGAAAATGTGCCAGGTGGAAGCCAATGATGCTATACCTATCACTATATGGAAGAGTAGCGTTAATAAATAAGCTTATTGCTCCAAAAATTTGGTATCAACTAAAAGTATTGCCTTTTAAAGATCAACAGCTACAAAAATTGCAAACCATAGTAACAAAGGCCTTTTGGGGAGAACGAAAACATTGGGTTTCCAACAGTGACCTATGTATCCCAAGACAAATGGGTGGATTAGGTTTAGTACAACTAAAAGCCAAACAAAATATGTTTCGAATCAATCTAGCAAAAAGGTACCTAACAGAACATGAACCAACGCAATGGAAAACCTTATTTAGTCATGAACTAAGGAAACATAGAAAATACAATTTAACATGGCAGAACTTTTTGTTACGTAATGAAACATACACTTGTAGATATCTAGACGAATTTCAAAAACAAATACTGCGAGCGGTATCAACACTGAAATTAGAACCATCCAACTATCCGGTTACAGCACAAGATGTACTTGTGACACCCTTAACCAATAACGTTCAGTTAGGTGTCTTAAAAGTTTCATCCTTATGGAAAACACATACCGAGAAAAAGATAAATTTGAGTTAAGCGAAATACAACCAAAAGAACAACAACGTGAAATGCAAACAAACAAACAGCAAATAAAACAACTAATACAGGATAAGTACCAAAATAAAAAATAAAAAACCCCCTTTAGAGGAGCTAGGGAAATACAAAAAAATAGTTATGGAAGATTTACTTAAGCACCAAATAGGCACCACGGAGCCTTTAAAACATGCCATAATCAGCGATAAGGTGTATTGGGAAACGTTTACACAACGACCTACTCTAGAAAGAGAAGGATCAGTAGCATGGAGATTTGCGAAGGGAAAACTGGCAGATGGAGAGTTTTTAAAAAAAAGTGGATTAACCGAAAGCGATATGTGTAATAGATGTAATAAAGCTGCAAATATTTGGCATATTATGGTAGAGTGCCAAAGGACTACTAAAATATGGGAAACAGCAAAAGACATATATCAAAATATAACAGGAACAAATCTGAAGACATGCGATATAATAGCGGGAGTAGACAAAAATGTGAAAGATTACCAATTAGCAAACTACGTGGCAAAAGAGAACATCTACAAAATTTATATCAAGGAAGTAAAAGATAAATGTATCATAGCTGACCCTAGAAAGTACTATCTGGGCAGCCTTAAAAATAGATTAATGATAGAATATACATGGTATACAGGAAAAAACGACATCCAAACTTTCAAAGAAGTATGGTGTAGACAAAATGTGTTGTGTAAAGTGGGAGAAGATGGAATTACGTTTAATTACAATATTGAAGATATCAAAATAATCCTAATTTATACTTGTAAATAAATATGTAAATAATTATTTGTCAATAAACGTTTTTACTAAAAAAAAAAAAACCGCACACACGCACACACGCACACACGCAAACACGCACACACGCACACACGCAAACACGCACACACGCACACCCGCACACACGCAGACACGCACACACGCACACACGCACACACGCACACACCCACACACGGACACACGCACACACTCACACATGCACACACGCACACACGCTCACACGCACACAAGCACAGACGCACACATGCACACACGCTCGAAAAATAATTACTAAAAAAAATTGTTATTCGCATTTTCCCATTTTGCGCAAAAATAACTATCAAAAGTCTCTCTTATAACTTTTTCGTATTTTGAATATTAAAAAAGATATAGCCGATTGAAAATTTGGACGATTTTTAGTTATCTTAGAAAGTTGGCAACAATGGTGAATTTTCTTATCGGTATTTGAACTATTATGTAATTCCGCCCAACTTTGCTGATTTAACCGACTCTGTATGTCTTATAATAACAAAGAGAGCCACAGAACGTGGGTAGTTCTAGACACCCTGTATATGTAGTAGTGGAGTGCTTGGGAAAAAATGAATTCGTCTTGTGCGAAATTAGTCATTCTTAGGACTGATAAAGAAAGCAGAGCCTACTTCCGAAACGTCGCGCTGCATAAACAAAAACAGTGGAAATAGGGCGATTAACTCAACTAATATGAGTCCACAGTACACAGTACACTTGTAATCCGATGAAATAATATGCAAAGTAAAAACAGTCCAAATATTCCCAACTTGCTCCTTTAGGGATCACGACAATTAACCATAAACACTTTAAGTAGATTATCTTTTGAGAAGAAGAGCAACTTTCAAACCTCTTTCATAAAATATTTTTAAATTATTTACATAAATTATGAATTATTACTGTTTGAGTATTTGAAGTGGGGTTTAATGTGTGCCTTCACATTAATAAGTTTGAAATATAATTTTTATCTAATCTTAATTACTTAAAACTTCTTTTGAATATCAACTTTATAAACTTGCATGTCAGTGAAAAAAAGTTTTGTAAAACTCATATTTGTGTTTAAGAAAGAAAGTTTTGTCTTCTACCTCTATTGTTGAATTCTTATATTGTAATATTTTATAAATTGCTTGATCCTATATTATAAATGTTAAAAAGAAACTTTTAATGAGAAACCACCAACTTTGTATAAGCACGCATCCGGATCTTTCTTTTTTTTTTCTAATGAGATTCGGAGGCTTTCTTAGGTTTATTAAGTGTGTGTTCCTTTTTGTAAACATACGTAGTTTACAGACGGAACGAACCTTGGATGCGGTATTGAATGGTGTTTATTGATGTGGTCGTACGTGTTTAGAAATTTGATGTATCTTAATTAAAATACAATGTTAAGAATAACCACCCACTGTAAAATATTTTAATAAACGTTAAATAAGCTTTAGCTGTTTGGTGATGTGTTATGTATGTGTGTACGTTAATCAAGATAAATAAAAATGCAAGTGCGTGCATATGCGCGTGTTACGCCAGTCATATAAATACTAACTACATATAAACTGTAACGCATACAAACACGGGATTTTGAATTATTAATGTGGTTTTTGATCGTACCAAATCCTCAATATTTTCAACTCATCAAAATAATAATACATTTAGTTTTCAAGTTATCACTTCTCTTCCGTAATTACATTATAAACTATACTCAAGTACGCTACAATATTAAGTAAACGAAAATGGTACATCTTGTTATACAACTTTCAACATACAATTTGTGGTAAATTCCTAGATGCGCTTCTACACTTTAATTTATTTCTAAGAACTATGTTTTCAATTATACATTATGCAGATAAATCTAGCAATAAGTATTTATTGGCGTCAGACATATTTTAAGTAGAACCATTATAGCCATGAACTTTACAGAACGATAGTTGTAAAGTTTTGTCTATAAATATTTATTGCTCAATGGTTACATCTTAATTCCTTCAACTTATAAAAAGAAGAAATGCTGGTAACTGATTCGTAATTTAATCTCTATTGATTTCACTATTAAATTGCAACTTAAAGGTTATAAAAGTGATCAAAATTTTATATACCATCTAATTTGTATAATTCTGCAGATGAATATTGTTAATGTCAAACTTTACGAATAGAAATTATACTTCACTCAAGTT
This sequence comes from Vesta saturnalis, assembly GCA_036346205.1. NCBI lineage: Eukaryota > Metazoa > Arthropoda > Insecta > Coleoptera > Lampyridae > Vesta > Vesta saturnalis. The sequence continues at coordinate 1,815,039 of JARFJB010000125.1, read as the reverse complement.
ATGTAATTAGCTGTCACGACATAGATGATTAAAATACGACAAGCTAACGAATAAACAAAGGCGTCTTTATTTGTGAATAGGGTTGGGTTTTTACTATTATTTTCAACTAAGATGATGATTAGAGAATATGAATGTTTCATTGTTATCTCCATTAAATGTTATCACAATCTACATCATTAGATTATGAATTACATAGGGGAAAGTGGGGCAAAGATGACCCCTCTAAAGTTTTTAATTTAAAAAATATCTGGTGTGGAACAATACACGACCTGCCAACCTATAAAGCGGTTTAACTTCCACTTTGTAGGTTGAAACGAAATAATTTTAATAATATTTTTAGGATAATTATACAACCTATTTTTAATACGTTCATAAGGAAAATAGGCAACATTATAAAAACAATCAATCAATAATAATCTACCTCAGATGGACGTTTAAACCTTCAGGTCAGATAGAGGGTAATAAATCTAGCTGCCAAGTTGAAAAAAAAAATACAACTTGGCCCGCGTCTATAAAAACATCGATAATACAGTTTTAAGCTTTTTCGATTCTATTTCATTAATTTTTAGACTTATTTGGCATAGCATTACGAAACATTATGAAGAAAAGTTATGTAAAATTAAATATATATATTGAATTAAAAAATATATTTACACATTTTCTTATAAGGTTGATCGTTATTCAGATATTGAAAAAATTTTGACAAACACTTAAATTCCACATTCAGAAATTTTTTACCCCCAAATTACGCACATGCGCGCACCCTCGCACGCACGCACACACGCACACACACACACACACACGACACACACACACACACACACACACACACACACACACACACCACACACACACAGCACACACACACACACACACACACACACACACACACACACACACACACACACACACACACACACACACACACACACACACACACACACACACACACACACACACACACACACACACACACACACACACACACACACACACACACACACACACACACACACATACACACACACACACACACACACACACACACACACACACACACACACACACACACACACACACACACACACACACACACACACACACACACACACACACACACACACACACACACACACACACACACGCCCACACACACCCACGCGCGCACGTACGCACGCACGCAAGCACGCACACACATGCATACACACACGCACACGCACACGCACACGCACCCGCGCACGCGCTCGCACACGCACACGCACCCGCGCACGCACACGCACACGCACCCGCGCACGCGCACGCACACGCACACACACACACGCACACGCACACGCACACGCACACGCACACGCGCACGCGCGCACGCGCGCACGCGCACGCACACGTACACTCACGCACACACGCACACACGCACACACGCGCGCACGCGCGCACACGCGCACACGCGCACACGCACACACGCACACACGCACACGCGAACACACGCACACACGCACACACGCACACACGCACACACGCACACACGCATACACGCACACACACACGCACACACGCACACACACACACACACACACACACACACAAACTGCAAGCCGAAAACGCATGAACGCGGGGAACACATCTTGCAATTTGATTAAAAATTGCCAAATGCAGTTTAAAATGCCTTTTTTAGTCAAACATACTGGCCGACATTTTAAGGTAAATACTAAAGTATTGTAATCAAGAACGACATATCGTGGTGTAACTTAGCCATGTTATGCACGAAAAGGGCAGTAGAGTCCGAAGTCACAGACAAAAGAGGGGGTGTACGGTAGCTCTATTGTAAAAGGGATAGGCATGAGTAGTAGCGCGGGACCTTAACTTTCACTTCTTGACCTTGGGAATTCCCAAGGTCACCCACGTGCAGGACGTATTTTTGACCTTGAGATCGACCTCGGATTTGGTTTTGTAGTTAGTCTAGGGGTTCACCTCGGAGTTAGCCTTGAGCTGCAAATTGTATTCCAATAAAGGATCCTAGTCTTGTAAGACATGGACCCGTTTGCGGGTTTCATCCCTGTCATAAAAAATTGTATTCTAATAATACGGAGGAAGAATTAATAGATAAGGCATGTAAAGACGATGACAAGTATTTTTCATAATAAAAAGATGTTATTTAATCTATGTTTATTAATATTTATTAGGGCCCGTTTTTATCAGAGGAGATTGCATAATTGTTATTAAAATTATTATTACATTTCTTTTAACCTCATCTACAGATTGTGACCTAATTTATTTATACATTGGGGGTTGTATTTTAATAAGAGGTCTTAGTCTTGTAAGACGGGACTCTGCTCGCGGGCTCCACCCCTGTCGTAAAAGATTGTATTCTAATAATGGGGAAGAATTAATAGATAGTACATGTAAAGATGACAAGTGTTTTCATCAGAAAAAGATGTGATTTAATCTGTATCTATTAATAATTATTAGGACCCGTTTTTATGAAAGGAGATTGCTTAATTGTTATTAAAATTATCATTATATTTCTTTTAGGTACATCTACAGATTGTGACCTAATTTATTTATACATTGGGGGTTGTATTCTAACAAGGGGTCCTCGTCTTGTAAGACGGGAATCTGTTCGCGGGCTTCGCCCTTGTCATAAAAAATGGTATTCTAATAATGGGGAAGAATTAATAGATAAGACATGCAAAGATGACAAGTGTTTTCATAATAAAAATATGTTATTTAATCTGTTATTCATTTTTATTAGGGCTGTTTTGATTTTTATCAAGGATATAAAAACCTAGTCCTTAAACGTTTATGTTCTATGCAATCTTTAAGACTGCATTTAAGCGCTAGCTCAAATTTTTTCACTATCTGGATAACGACATCGAAATTGTAAACTTCAACATTATGCATATAAATGAGTAACTAAGTTACATAATTAGATTGCTTTACACATTATGCTTTAAACGATTTTCACCTTGAGAACGTTAAATTATATGTATATTGATATGGGATGTCATACTTTCTTTAAAAAACAGTAAAATATATTCATAGCCATAAAGCTTATAATACAGATTAACTACTATTTATTTATATAGATCAGGGTCGCAAAAAGGTGCTACAGTAAATGATCGACAACGCCCTCAAATCTAGGTAATCCATAATCTCCTATGTTAAATATTTAAGCATTTTCTGCAGTTAAGACTTTTGGTATGGGTGCACTTCCCCTTGCGTTCAACATTAAGAACAGCGTAATTTAACTTATTCCGTATCTTCATAGAGAACATCACTACCACCATCAACTTCATCGTTTTCATCTTGAGCGGTTATATAGTTTATTAACAAGAATTACCTCTGTCAAAAAAGGGGTTATAATCAAATTAAGTAAACCAGCCTCTTATTAAAACACTATCTTTTTAATCCTCAAATTTTTACCGATAAGGGTATGCCATGCCATGCCATCACATAAGACGGATTTACATACACGTTCTGTCTCGGCTGAACTGTCCAAAAAGAATTTTAGATTTATAAAATGTACACCCTGGAGAGATACTAGGGTGTTGCTACAGAAACAAAAAAGTCTACAGCACGTATAAATCTACAGCGAGAAATTACTCGGGGCATGTACTTTACGAGTAACATTTTTTTCGAGTTATGGTTGACTGATCCTTGTGATATGCCATCTTTAAGTAATCACAGCAATAGATACAGCTTCATACTAGCGGTTATCGGGGTGTTTAGCAAGATGATTTGGATATGAGTTCTTAAAACGAAGACAGTCGTTTCTAAGAAAAGCGATAAACTTCTTCGTATAGGTAAAATTTTGCTACGCGAGGCTTTCAGCGAAGGTTGTTTTGGTAATCCCCACTCCAACTCTCCCCGAATATAACCGACATTGTAAGACAGGTGTAGGGCGTCGCAACTTGTTCTTAGGTCTTCGCCCCTTGTCGTGATCGGAACTTGTTCTGGGCCTCCGTGTGTTGTCGTGGTACCCTTGGCGGAAATTTTGAATTTGTATTATAATAAGGGGCCTAATGCTAAGACAGGTGTAGGGCTGCGCAACTTGCTGTCGGGGTTTTGCCCCCTTGTCCAGGTCCCATTGGCAGAAAATTTGAATTTGTATTTAAGTCTCTGCAGGTTATGACTGTAAATATGAATTTGTATTGTAATAAGGGGCATAATGCTAACTTGTAAGACATATGTAGGGCTTATCAACTTATTTGAAATAAGGGGTCTAACAATAGCTTTTACGGTAAGACGTATGCATCTAGGCCTCAAGCAACCGATCAATCTCGATCAAATCAGACAACGGGGGCTTGGCCCCATGTCCTAACCCCTTTATCTGTAAATTTGAATTTGTATTCAAAGTGGTTCTAATGCTAAAGCTCGCTGAGAGCAAGTTGTGAAGTCCTACAACTGTCTTATAAGTTAGCGTTAGGCTTCCTTGTTAGAATAGTCGTAGGTTCAAATCCTACTCGCAGCAAACTTTATGTATGTTGCGTTACAAGTTAGCATTAGAACCAGTTATTAGAATACAAATTCAAATTTACAGCCAAGGGACTAGGTCAAGGCCCTGTTGTCTGATTTGATCTAGATTGATCGGTTGGTTCAGGCCCAGATTCATATGTCTTACCTTAAAAGCTAATGTTAGACCCGTTATTTCAAATTTCCCACCATAACCATTACAGGGAGCTGTATGTACTTTTAAAATATACGGCTAGGTGGCGACAGCTATATTACAGAAAACATTCGTTAGTCTATACACAAGTAGATGGCGCTATTAACAAATTCAAGATTTGAGCTCGTGGGGTGCGACAAGGGCCGAAGGTCCGAGAGCAAATTGCGAAACCCCATACGTGTCTTACAAGTTAGTTACACCTGTCTTAGTATTAGGCCCCTTATTATAATACAAATTCAAAATTTCCGCCAAGGGTGCCACGACAATACACGAAGGCCCGCGAACAAGTTCCGATCACGACAAGGGGAGTAGACCCGAGAACAAGTTGCTACGTCCTACACTTGTCTTACAATCTCGGTTATGTTCGGGGAGGGTTGGAGTGGGGGTCACCGAAACAGCCTTCGCCGAAAGCCTCGCGTAGCAAAATTTTACCTATATGAAGAAGTTTATCGCTTTTCTTAAAAGCAACGGTGAAATCTTTCAGATGAGACTGTCTTTATTTTAAGAACTCATATCCAAATCCTCTTGCTAAACGCCCCGAAAACCGCTACTATGTAGCTGTATCTATTACTGTGATTACTTAAAGATCGCATATCACAAATATCTGTCTACAACTCGAAAAAAAAAGTTACTCGCAATGTACATGCCTCGAGTAAATTTCTGGCTGTATATTTATGCGTGGTATAGACTTTTTTGTTTCTGTAGCAACACCCTAATATCTCTCCTGGGCGTACATTTTATAAATCTAAAATTCTTTTTGGACAGTTCAGTCCAGACAGAACCTGTATGTAAAGCCGTCTTATGTGATAGCATGGCATGGCAGTCCCTTATTGATAAAAATTCGAGGATTAAATAGATAGTGTTCTAATAAGAGGCTGGTATACTTAATTTGATTATAACTTCTTTTTTGACAGAGGTAATTCAGCTAAGATAGAGCTTGTATACTGTATATAGGCAAAATCTAGCTCAAAGGAGAAGACACAAGAAATTCTTTCGGCGTATACACCGCTATATTGAAGATGCTGTCTTGTGTATTAGAAAACATGCTACTGTTAGGAATTGGATAATCTCAAGAAAGATGTATGCGGTAGAGCTTCAGGGGTGAAGAAGAATTGAAGACCTATGTAGTATTTCAAGATGGTGTTGCGAAATTAGCCGCTGCATGTATTTTTTAAAGCATAATTGCAATTGAATGAGTATTATTATGAAGCGGTATCAGGGTATTAGCTGTTTTACTTGCTAACAAGCTATATAACCGATGAAAACGATGAAGTTGATGCTGGTAGTGATGTTCTCTATGAAGATCCAGATAAGTTAAATTACGCTGCCCTTAATGTTGAACATAAGGCGAAGTGCACCCATCCCAAAAGTCTTGACTGCGAAAAATATCATCACACTAATATTTAACATAGGAGATTATGTATTTTTTGCGACACTGATCTATATAAATAAAGAGTAGTTAATCTGTATTATGAGCTTTATGGCTATGAATGTATTTTACAGTTTTTTAAAGGAAGTATGACATTCCATATCAATATACATATAATTTAATGTTCTCAAGGTGAAAATCGTCTAAGCATAAACTGTAAAGCAAACTAATTATGTAACTTAGTTACTCTTTTATATGTATAATGTTAAAGTCGATGTCGTTATTCAGATATTGAAAAAAATTGAGCTAGCGCCTAAATACAGTCTTAAAGATTGCATAGAACATAATCGTTTAAGGACTAGGTTTTTATATCCTTGATAAAAATCAAAACAACCCTAATAAAAATTAATAACAGGTTAAATAACATCTTTTATTATGAAAACATTGTCATCTTTACATGTCTTATCTATTAATTCTTCCTCCCATTATTAGAATACATTTTTTATGACAGGGGCGAAACCCGTGAACAGGTTCCTGTCTTACAAGACTAGAATCGTTTATTAGAATACAATTTCAAGCTCAAAGCCAACTCCGGGGTCAACCCCAAGATTAACTCCAAAATCAAACCCGAGGTCGATCTCAAGGTCAAAAATACGTCCTACATGTGGACGGCCTTGGGAATTCCCAAGGTCAAAAAGTGAAAGTTAAGGTGCCGTAGTACTACTGGCGTGTTATTAATTTTGTAAATAGCATAGTACGTAATACATATGTCACAATAGGGGAAAGTCATAAATTAATGGGCGCCAGTTATTAGAATTAACAGCGCAAGATTAACAAAGCAGATATGTGTGAGTAAAAATAGATGTAAGGCCGGACCTGGTAGGCGGGTAAAACTGAATGCAGTAGAACGTATTATAAAAGAAAGAGAGCCTTAAAGATAAAAGGGCATGTCAGGGAGAATGAACCTTGCGGAAGGTAGTGAACTATGCACGGATAGGAAAGTATGCGCAAGGCAATGGCGGGACACGTTATGTTATGTTATGCCGAATGCGGGTATTCCACAGCAAAGTTCAAAACAAACAAAAAACTCGCTTACCTTACGCTGCATAAACCAGATGAATCGGTAAAACAAAAGCATTGTTCCGGCGCTTCCTGTAAAGATTCTGAAGTATCCGCACGTAAACAAATGAAAACAACGTACTCAAAGATCAGATTATCGGTCATTGACCTTATTTACTCTAATCCAGTTTACGTTAATTCTTATCAGTGGGTCTATAAAATAAAAAAATAGCCAACAGCTTTCAAAAATTGCTATAACAAAATCAGCTATCTATATTGTAATAATAACAATAAAAAATAAATAATCAGAGTATCTGTACAATTGTTTTAAAATCACAAACCAATAAATTCATTTTCGAAAGGAAGTAAGGCGTTGCAAGGTTCAGAATTCCCACAATCAATTAACTATAAACCTTCATTTTAATAAACTGCATCTCGAATTGAAATTAGGTAAACTTTATAATATAGACATCAACACACAATGCGAAGAAATAACAATGATATAACACAATAACTTAAAGGTCAAAAGCAGAATGAATGTGCTTTCCATAACTGATGCGATCGCTTGACAGCCTGAAAACAAAGAAAACATAGTTTTACAAATTTATCCGTTCAGAATTCACAAAAAGTTATTACCTTGAATGGTCTAAATTTCTGGACTAACGTTTTCATCCTAACCCACAGCATGGAGACGCATATTTATATTTTATTGACCCTCAATGATTAACCGAAAAATGTCAATAAACTTCCAAACCCTTTCCGCACGGTACGGTATTTCAAAATTGACAGCTTCATAAGGTCAACTCATCTGATTGTTTAGTTTAACTTAGATTCACAATCTGAACAATAAAAAGTTCAAATCAGAACCAAGTGACTTAAAACTTGCTTCACTTGAGTTTATCTACACTATTACTGTATTTACACAACGTTCTTTGACTTTTATATACTCAAAATGTTATTAAAGCGGTTTATATACTGCAGCTACTTGTCTGTCTGAACAAGCTGTGGGTAACTTAAAATGCATGAAATAAAGCGAAACCGGCGTTGTTTTCTCGATACATACAACTTCATCCAATATAATAATAAGATAGTATAATCCGCAAAAGCGCACTTTTACTCCCAAACGAAAATGGACAAGCACTGACCATCCAACACTAAATGTTTCGTTTCGAAAAATCCAATGAAAACGTCAACACAAACAAAGCTTTCTGGGATTGAAGAATCCACGCCCGATAACTTTAGTAACTCGGTAAGTAGGGGTACATTGTGTACGCGCCCGGTCCCTACATCTTTTACTTCAGACACTTCCCACTCTACTAAATAATTGAAAAACTAAACCCCTTTTCATCGTCATCTTTCACCACTTCCATTAAAATGTGCTATATAAAACTGCATCCTGGACGTTTTTCAAGAAAACAACGAATTTTGAACCGCACAAAACAAAAACGATACCCAGAATTGCGATAGCTGCTTACGGATTCTGAATAACAAGCCTATTTTACCAATTGAACCTTACATAATTTCCCCACTAACAATTTAATCCAAATATAAACTGGTCAACTATGATTTACGAAGAATTATTCAACGCGTGTCCAGATTTATGACATAAATTCGATGAAAACAATATGTAACTAACAATCAGTCTTTATCATACTCTTCCAATTTGGAAGAGCTGTCATATTGTCCTACAGATATTATAACGGGTTCTATAGTTTCTTCCAGTGTCACATCAAGTTCCAACAGACGCTGTTCCTCTTTAATTACATGATCAACACACTTTTTCCACTTTTCTGCATTGATATTGTGTATGGCTTGCATTAAAAGCTGCTGCACTTCACTTAATTTAAAAGACCTATCGTTACGACCTACTCCACTTATTATTTGAGCCCAAACTAACTCTATGTGGTTGAGTTCGCAATGTTACGGTGATAATGTATGTACGGTAATCCCGCGAAAAGCACAGAGTTCAACAATAACATACTTAACAATTTGTTGCTTATGCTGATATAGCTAATAGCTCTCATTTGAGCATAGTTTCTTCAAATTGTACCTGTCTTGATGTTAACCATTTGGCAATGTCCACTTGCCTAGAGTGATAACTTGCATTATCGAGAACAATTACAGCTCCCCGTGGAATGTTTGCTTTCATTTGTTCAAAATATTCTTCAAAAATATCAGCGTTCATATCTTCGTGATAACCACATGTGTGCTTGGACTCAAACACAAGTAAACCATTTCTTAAGAATCCATTAGCGCTACCTATACATGCAATAATTAGTCGTCGACCTTTGTCCGATGGTGGATTTATTCCAGTTGACCAACCCCCTTAGAATGTTTTGGTGACATAACATTTTTTTACAGCATATCCTTCGTTCAACAAAGTCTCATTGAGATAAAGATTTGCCGTCCTTCGGCACGAAACTTCTTGATTTCACGAAGAAGACATTTAAGTCTCCAAGAAACAATTTGGATGTTGTCAATTAGCATAGATTTTCAATTCATTTTTTCCCACGAAAAGTTAAGTTCATGTAGTGTACTGTATAGTGTCGACTGAGACAATTGTGGTCCATCAACGTCTTCTTTTAGTACTGCTACTATTTTGTTGAGGCTAGGAATTTCTTTATTGAAATAGAATGAACTTTTTCTTCTCTACTTTAACGTTGTTTTTTTCTTCCTGTTGAGTAAGCCCTCTTTTTGTTTAATAATCTGCATACTGCTGACTTCCCCACTACGTGATATTAGAACACATTTCTACTACACTATCTACACTATTTGTCGTATTTTGATACATTATGTACTTTAATGGCCGGTTTTTCCATCTCCAGATAAAGTTTCAGTTAGTAAATTTTCAGATACATCTTACAGCTAGCGTTATTTTTCGTCTTTCCAATGTCAGTTACCTCTTACGCAGTAGTTAACCTCCTAAACTAGAGGATAAATTTAACAGCCACATGAAGTACCCGATAGTGCTGTATCTCGCGGATAAAATCGTAACCTCAAATTGTCACTACGTGGTTTTATTGTACAGTAAGGTCTGAAAGTCCTGTCACCCCCCCCCCCTTTTTTGTGTTATGATGCACACTTATATGTAATTTTTCTTTTCAGGAGATGGACACAAGTACGTATAGTGTGGAAGAACGTGTTTTGGCAAGTGCATGGGCTCATGAACGTGCACACTCCGGGAAAACCATGAGAGATGTGCAATGGGATTTTGCGGCACGATTCAATAAAGAAGCGCCACCCAAGAGAACGATACTACGATGGCAACAGAAACTGTTCACAACTGAATCCGTTCTGGATGGAAAGAGGACAGATCGACCATCAACACGACAAGAAACTTGTGCAGCAGTGACGGATTCTGTGACCAGATCTCCCAAGAAATCATTGCGAAAAAGATCTTCTGAACTTGGAATTCCAAAAACGACTATGCTGACACACATGAAAAAAGATCTGGAATTAAAATATTTTAAGCCAACATTCGTAAACGAGTTGAGTGATGAGGACATTCGGCTCAAGATTACTCGATCTGTTTGTGACACTCCCGCAGCGAGGCAAAGTTTTCCTCTCAGACGAATGTGCAATTTACCGATATTCTCGGAATAGGGGTATTTTCTTCTAGAGCAAAGAAAATCCATATTATTATGAAGAGTTAGAGAATAATCCACCACATGTTATGATCTGGGCAGCAATGTCCAGTAGGCATCTGATAGGGCTGTATTTTTTTTTGACGGTACTGTCAATCAACATTCTTACTTGGAAATGTTGCAGGAATGGTTCATTCCACAGCTTCAAAGACTGAACATTCTTGATGACAGTTGGCTTCAACAAGATGGAGCTCCTGCTCACTACGCTCTCCGTGTCCGAGAATTCTTGGATGAAGTGCTACCCCAGAGGTGGATAGGGAGAGGATCGCAGCATCTGCCAGCACCGATCGAGTGGCCTCCCAGGAGTCCAGATCTGACATCATGCGACAATTCTCTGTGGGGAATAATTAAGCAGAAGGCCTTGAAACAACGATATCAGTCTGTTGAAGAATTGAAGGAAGCTATTAGGGAGGCATTCAGGGATATCACCCTGCCTATTCTTCGGAAAATTTCACACAGGACCTGGCGCCGCATCGTTTTGTGCCGTGACAATGACGGTGTCCATACTGATATTCTGCACCACTAAACCTAAAACTATAACTATCAACATATGCTGTGGCATGTTCGCAAATACACATACAATCATCACACAAATAGGGGGTGGTGACAGGACTTTCGGACCTTACTGTATAAGGTACTCATTACTAATAGAATAGTTTTTTCATAATTTTACTATGGACGATTTGATTAATGAAGCGTTGAAGTACAAGAGATCGAGATTTTAAACCAGATAAATCCAGATCGCCGACCATGCTCAACGTATTGATCATTTTGATATACGGGATGATCTGGATTTTTCTTGAAGGTTTCGCTTAAAGAAGGGCACTGTTGAAAGGTTGCTGCAACAAATCAAATCGAACATCACTTGTTACATCGTACTAACAGGTAATTTTATATTAATAGTAATTAACAAACACAATAAAAGCACTGAACTGTGAATAAAAGTGGGTACATAACCTCAATAGTGAAAATATAGTGAACATCGGTAAACACGCGTGTAAACAGATTTGACAATAAAAATGCATCTCTTTCTACCTTCTCGATGTGGATAAGCTACGGCTCGCTCTAACAACACTTGCCTGAAATTAGCCACTTAGGGCTGTATTCAGTAAATATTAAAAATGGTACAGTCAGATAACTAACTATCGGAATAAAGCACTTGGAATGACGGGTACAAGTTATCTGACATATTTATTTGGCGTATAACTAATTCCAGTGGATAGCTAACTGGGACTTTATCTGGAGATGGAAAGACCGGCCCTAAGAATGATAATTTTTTTATTCCTAGATAGCGAACTACTTTCAAATGATTTGCTGGAGAACAATCGGTAGCTGCCATTTTCACATGCGTTTTCAACCAAAACTCGAAAATAAGTGAGCATTTTAAATAACAAGTGTGGCAATTGCATCTCAAGGCATCCCCGGGTAAGTGAGTCATGTTTCTAATTTACATATAATTAGATAATAGTGTAATGGTACTCTCTAAACTTATACAAATTTTCTTGAAATGTCGAACAATCCTCGCTATTCTGTACAACATTGTGTTATCTGCTTCAGCAAAGATGACGTTTGTATCAATTTAATCTCAAACAATTTGTACGTAACTACTAATAAAGATAAAGCTTTAGCTTCATTTCTTATTAAATGAAATGCTAAATTGATTTACCTAAATTTAAAACAAAAACATGATGATGATATCGCAAACGGTTTCTCTGCTGAAACTTGAAACAAATTAAATGCACGTTAACAAACATTTAGTTACTTAGACAAATACTAAGATATTAAATTACTTAATTTTTTTTCTTTTTGTGTGTATTAATAAGTCATAATTACAATTAAAAGGATTTTTTTTTAAATATTTTATACCAACATAAGAAACTAAAAAGTCAATATAGTTTACAGACCGTATAGTATATGCCTTTAATAAGTACGCCACTGATCTGTCGCTGTCAAGATGAGTTATTACTCTCTGATATTCTCGGACGTACTATAGTGATCAATATAAAATTTCTGGGTTAACACTTAAATCATTTTTATTAACAAAGCTCATTATTAAGCATGCTTGATATGTCCAAATATTTCTTAATTTGTAAGTTTCCTTTTTTTTAACATTGTTCTTGTAAATAGTTCATATTGGAGAACTTTTGTAAGTAGGGTAACTTATTGACCCCATGTGGCCATCCGTATCTGGTAATGCGAAGGTTAAGACATATTCCTATAATAATAAGGCAAAGGCAACAAACAGCCATAAATGTACAGTATAGATTGGTATTCAAAAAAATCAAAGAGTAAAGATGAAAAGTTTCCGACAAAGTGGTCAGTGACACCACCACAGGTAGTAAAACCTTAATAATCCATATTGAGCAATTTATGACAGTTCGAAAATTACTTCCTTTACTTACATTTTATTGATATGACTCACAGTCGCAATGAACATTATGACGTGTTACTTGAAAGGTAAATCTTATTAAAAAAATACTTTAAATTGTTTGATTAAACTTTTTGACAAGATATACAATTTGTGGTCGTGATATCATGACATTTTTAGTCTCGTCAAGCAAACTTAATGAGTAAAATAAATTAATGTACTAAAAGCGGATTCTTCTCTATATTATATCTTCATTAAAACTCGTTTTGGTAAATAGCAAATAGAGTTGTTAGTGCATATTAAAAGATAATAAAATCGGGATATTTTAAGATTTAGATGATGTAGTCGATTGGGATTTTTTATATGCGATTATAATTACTATTTCAGTGCTTTATCAGCTGCTTAAGCAGGTGTGATTCATGATTTTGACGTTATTTATATTGCGGAATTGCTAAGGAAATATTGATGTAGTAAAAAATTGCGATTTTGAATTAACAATTCAGATTAAAAGTTCACGAGTTCGATAACTTAAAGGACTTCGTTTAAACACTCACTCTTCTTATTTACAACTCACGATGAAGCGTTTTATGTAGATAAAGTACAGTTTAGTAAAGACCTCGAACCTAAGTTAGCTCAAGCATGTAAAGCTTGTAAAAATTGTACTATGTATGTACTAACAACATTTAGCAAAATAAACTTTTGAAGGTGCGCCATTTGCACTTATAGTGATTTTCTTTTTGACCTTAATTTTAATAACCATATCTTTCACAAACTGATAACGTACAGTCTTATGTAACAATTACCAACTACTTTACAAGCTCTTAAATCTGCAGTGATAAAGAAAAAAAAAAAGATTTTAATCTCAAAAGCGGTTCGACTTGTTTAGAGCTTTTTATCCATCTTGACTATAAGCTTAAGACGTTTCTTTTGTTTTATTACCCCTTGTTGTATCAGATTTACATTTGAATTCTAGTTGCATGATTGTTAGTAAACACTTTATAACTGATTCGTAAATTAAACACGTTTTTCTACTTCATTTTCCTTTTAAAAGTAGATTTTTTGTAAATCAGAATTTGAAAATAAAACTTAAAAGTACGTCTTTATTAGTTACTTTTCAGAAGAAAAATGGCTATAAAAGTATAACTACGTTGTTTTTTGCTAATGAATAGGAAATTCACCCTGATTTATCATTTTGGTGGCTATAGTACGTCCCAGAATATCAGAGAGTTTAAATTATCTTGACAGCGAGGTCTGTAAAATATATTAACTTTTCAGGTTCTTATGTTCGTATAACATATTTTTAAAAATATACTTGTAATTGTAATTATGACATATCAATACATACAAAACGAAAAAAGGTTAAGTGATTTAATATCTAAGTCTTTGTCTAAGTAACCTGCAAGGTTTTTTATCAATCCAAATAAAGTTTGTTAACGTGCATTTAATCGGATTTCTAGTTTCAGCAGAGAAACCGTTTGTGACGTCATTGCCATGCTTTTGTTTTAAATTTAGGTAAATCAATTTAGCATTTCATTTAATAAGAAATGAAGCTACAGCTTTATCTTTATTAGTTACGTACAAATCGTTTGAGATTGAATTAATACAAACGTCATCTTTACTGAAGCAGATAATACAATGTTGTACAGAATAGCAAGCATTGTTCGAAATTCCAAGAAAATTTGTATAAGTTTAGAGGGTACCATTACACTATTATCTAATTATATGTAAATTAGAAGTATGACACTTAATGGAGGCTGCATTAAGATGCAATTACCACATTAGTTATTTCAAAACAAGAACTTTAAATTGATCAGTTATTTTCGAGTTTTGGTTGATAACGGGGATAAAAATGTCATCTTCGGCTTTTTCTCCAGCAAAACATTTAAAAGTTAGTTCGCTCTCTGGGAATGAAAAAATTATCATTCTGAATGCACATAATGCCTTAAAGTATGTAAATCCGATAAATAGTGTAGATAGTGTAGCATAAATGTGTTCTAATATGAAGGGAGCTGGAAATTCAACAGTATATAGATTATTAAAGGAACAAAAAGAGGGTGTTTTGAAAGAACGGTTTGATCAACAAGAAGAAAAAAACAACGTTTAAGTGAAAAAGAAAAAGTTCATAGAAGAAAAATCCATTCCTTCTATTTGAATAAAGAAATTCCTACCCTCATCAGAATAGTAGCAGTACTAAAAGAAGACGTTGATTGGCCACAACTGTCTCAGACGGCCGACACTACACAGGACACTACAGGAACTTGCTTATCGTGGGAAAAAGTGATCAAAAATCAATAATCGATAATCTCCAAATTCTTTCTTGAAGACCTTAGTGAAATTAAGAAGTTTCACGTCTCAAAGAGACTTGGTTGAATGAAGGATATGCCTTAAAAAAATATGGCAAGATAAAAATGTTACAAGTCGTCATCAAGCAGTCTAAGAGGGTTGGTCAACTGAAATAAATCCACTATCGGGCAAACGCTGACCTTTTTGGAAAATATTTTGAATAAATGCAAACATCCCACGGGGAGCTGTAATTGTTCTGAATAATGCAAGTTACCATTCTAGGCAAGACGAACGCTTATCAACAACTGCGTGGAAAAAAGGAAACATTCCTCAAATTGATAACATCAAGGCAGGTACCCCATAGTTAGTTTGGGCTTAAATAAAAAGTGATGTAGGTCGTAACATTACGACTTTTCAATAAAGCGAAGTGCGATAGCTTTTAATGAAAGCCAAAGGCAATGTCAATGCAGAAAAGTGGAAAAAGTGTGATAATCATGTAATTAAAAAGGAACAGCGTCTGTTGGAACTTGATGTGATAATGGAAGAAATTATAGACAGCTCTTCCGAATCGGATTAGTATGATAAAGACTGATTATAAGTTACATATATCATCTGTTTCCACAACCTTCTTTATGACAATATTAAATGTAAAAAAATTAATTATTTATTTATAATTATTTTATATTAATCAAAACATCAGCATTTTTAAATAGCCACATCTAAAAGAAATGTTTAATACTTTCACGCCTTTCAATTGTTTGATAATTAATCTACGATGTTTAATACACTGAAATTCGCACGTCTATGAGTTGTCTGATCTTCAGGATTAACCGTATAATGCATAACATGAGTCTCGGAGACTCACGTACAAATTTTAAGTGATACAGTTTAATTAGTTTCACTTACGAAATGTATATTTTAGGAATTCGTTCACTAGCTTTTCAAGTACGCATTGAAACATCTAACTTCTACTATTACAAACAAATTTGCTAGTAATGCTATCAGAAATCAACCACGTCTGTTCTAAATGGAGTCCAGCTGTTATAAATAGGGCTGCAAGAAAACCCTGCCGTCAGAAACATGGATCACCTATGGGGGTGGATCCTCGGCTGTCGGTAAAGAAGCTTCAAATGCTAGAAGTGACGCCCATGTGTTAGAATTTGAAATCAGTTTCAAACTGCTAGTTTCTAACAAAATGGCCTTATTACAAACGAAAACCAGATTCAATATGTTGATATAGACATTCAGGGCCAATTCGAATGAAAAGGGTCGTATTTCAAGATAATGAAGCCAACGAAACCAGATGGCATCACACACACACAAACACACACACACACACACACACACACACACACACACACACACACACACACACACACACACACACACACACACACACACACACACACACACACACACACACACACACACACACACACACACACACACACACACACACACACACACACACACACACACACACACACACACACACACACACACACACAGACACAAACTGACACACACAAGACACATACACACACACACACACACACACACACACACACACACACACACACACACACACACACACAACAAACACACATACACGCACACACACACAAACACAGACGCACACACCCATGCATACATACACATACATACACACGCACACCCAGATACCGAAACCGACTCCAAACCAATATCCACATTCACACACAAATACTCTCAGCCATACACGCACTCGCGCGCTCACACACACACATATCGTAGTCGATCTGGGTAGACCTTTGTCAAACGTTGTTAAATGAGACAATAAGTCTATTTAGCGATGGTATATATAGTTTGGAAGATAAAACTATAATATTACTTTGAAGAATTCATCATTATATTTACTAATTTAATAATAGGGGTTGGCGGGGGAGATGGTTTAATGTTTTTAATATTCTTTTCATGGCTTCTGGGTTACCGTTAAAAAGCCAATGTTTTGTGTTTTTGGTGGTATCTACTAATAAGGGTGGGTAAGATATTACAGAAATGCATTGTAGGAGTAAATCATTCATGATGTCTAAAAATTATAGGTGGTTATCATTTATTTTCTCCAAGTTGAAGTTGAGTAATCTGTCATATATAGCGCTAAAGTTGTGTAGTTTATAGATGTGACACTGGCAGTTTAGTGTTACATGCGGCAGTTGTACCTATTCAAGCAACTTTAGGAACCATTGCATTATTTCACTTACAGTCAACAAAAAGAAGTCTTAGTCTTTAAGATAACAAAATTCTAGATCTTTCGAAATAACTAAATATTTAACACTTTCAAACGATTCCTTCCAAAGACATCTAGACTAAGCAGAACATTAAACTAAGAAACGGCAGTATTTTTAAAAAATTAGGTTGCAATTATTTTCAATTTGTCCTAGGTATCCCGCGTAAAAATAAATTGAGTTTACACCGTGTTTTGGGTAGACCTTCAGACACCCTGCTGAAAATGAAATGGCAGCGACATTAAATTGTCACATCGAAACAAAAATTTTAAGTATTATTAAGGTGCTACTGTAGCATAAAAAAGTTAAGATATAAAACTGTTAGGACTCTTAGCTTATCAACAGGTAATAGGGTAAGTCGTAGATAATTCCACAGCTATAAACTAGATATTTGGTTCTTGCTAAGACTTGTTTAGCTTAAATAATTATAGCACAAAAAATACGAATATCTTGCACTTTAATGTCGTATGTAAACTCACTCTGTGAAGCAACATATTAGCTGTTTAAATTCAGCATGACTGTAATTGATGATGGTTCGAACAAAGATAATTAGTCATAAAGCTTTAAGATAATAAAACTAATTGTTATTAATAATTTTAAGCACCAGTAACAGTAGGCTATAATTAAATGAAACAAATAAAAATTAAAATGCATGACCAATGTTAACATGGAGGTTAATGCACTTTTAAATTTGTTTGTTTTTATACTACCAAAAACACTTAAATTACTGAAGTCTGTGTGTTTTCTTTTTATTAACCTTGTATTTAAGTATTTTGTACATGTTGTAGATGTTAAAAAATGTATTATATCATAACTTACTTTCAAATAAACCTTTAGTTAACATTGTAAAGTGGTTAACTTAATTAATACCCTATATCTACAGCACTATGCGTGTAATTTGTGTTGTAAATAAATCAAATAATCTATGTAAGTTGAAATGCAGCGTATTTCATACAACTAATTTGACGTTCTTTAAAGATTTGAATAACAGTATAGCTACCGTATTTGCTAAGCTCGACTCGAGATCTTTTCAAAAATTAATGTATGATTTTTTATCGCGGTTCATTTTAATCTTAGTAAACGATTATATAGAATATACGAGAACAAAAAAAAAACGTTTAAGTGATTTCAAGATTATTTATTGATGCAAACACTAAGCAGTGTTGTCAATATTTTTAAACTTTCACGTTAAAAAAATTTATCTCACGATTGTTTGAGTTTACTACGAACATTCAGTGCATTTCATCAAACAATTTCGATCGTAGTGGCTGCTTATTACATGCGGATTTTGTGCTTTATTTGGGATTAAGTTCGAATGTTCAAGCAGTATTTCAGATATTTGGAACTTACTAAAACCCACAGCCTTTTTTGATAAGTCTAGCCGGCAATCCGTTTATTTCGATAAGCCTACGCGACACTTAATGTAGCTTGTCTTGCAATGGTTACACACTTGATACCCTTAATTCCTGTCTTCAAAAAGGCTACTGTATTATTCAGTCAGACATTAGTAAAGAACGGCTCCAATCGAAACCCACTCAGTTAACGAACACTTCAACGAACAATTCATAACGGATCCAATCAATAAATCAGCTCACCATCAACATACATGACTGTCAATAATATTGACATTGTTGGTTTCAATAAATAAGCTCCAGAAATATTAAATTATCCGAATGCCTGCGATCGCTTTTAGAACAACACAGTATAACGCTCGTGTAAGTCGTAGTTTATTATTAATCGTGCGCTTGTTTCTCCTGTAAAGATTCCAACAGTGATTATTATTATCTAGTATTTATGAAATATTTCAGTTAAAAATTGAAACATCTAAACTGGCAAAATACCTACATTATAAAATGATGATACAATCTAATCAGAGTTTGATTTGAATAAATTCGGTGGTTAATAGATTCTACAATTTGAGTCGTATTAATCTGTCAAATTGATATCTGAATAATTAATTTCCATTACTGCTTTGGTTTCAAATAGTAGGACTCGAAATAAACCGAAATAATATTCTAAATTAAGTTGATAACTAGGATTCATTTAAATTACGTTTTGTTTCTAAATGTTAGTTACAGAATTTGGTTAATAAATTCCCTGGACAGTCTGTAAAATCTAATCGAAAGTTTTTAATTTTTGTGCGGGGTTTATTTTCATTATGTAAATATAGAACGTTTTCAGTTTGCTTTTGATACTTGTTCGTCTTGTATTTTTGCAATTATTGTTAAGCATTCTATTAACATACTCTACAATTCAGTAATGTGAAAGAATTTTACCCTGTATCTTACCATGCTTTACTACTATACAGTTTTGTAGATACTAAGACGAGTATTCAAAACTTAACCTCTGTCCAAATATTACTCAATAATTGATATTTCGAGAAACAAACCATCAAACATTTAGTGACTTATGGTTCGCCCGACCATTCATTGAAGTTGGTAACGGTCTGTCCGACATTTTTAATTTTTTCATTCATTATGTGATGCATCCGCACTTTTAAATACCTAACACGGTGTGATTTATTTCCGGTTACTGATTAATTCGTCTTAAATTTTATTGTAAAATTCTCTGTACTTTATTACAACGTTCTTAGAATTTCTTCCATGGCTATTACAAGAGCTAGTAGTGATTTCAGCTGAGTTTAATTGTAGTTTTTCTGGCGAAATTGATCAATACAAAATTTCGAAAACTCCTAAACGTAAAATTGCATTAACAAATCTTCTCAGTAAACTACCAAGAGCTTTTAATTTAGTAAATTCTTTTACCAATAGTTATTAACTGTAAGCCATGTTTGTATGAAATTTGGGCAATTTAGGTTAAATGTCGAATTAAAGATGAAGTGGCGGAGAGCATACGATAAGCTCTTGCAGTGAATTGTTTTAATATTATGAATTCTTGGGAAAGGATTTGTTCACGACTTATGTTGATGTTAAAGGTTGGTAAGGTGAGTGAAATTACTTAATGAGAAAGGACATTATAAGGCGCGGTAGCACATTTTGTTATAATTCTTTAATCCAGTCTTATCGACATCGGATGCTTGTAATAATGTTTATTTATTGCTAGATGTGTTATTTCATGCACAAGTTTGGTATTGAAGTCTCTCTTGGCTTAGAGACAAGAGTATTTATGGACAATTGTAATTAGTTTTCAAATCTTACCTGCTTAAAAGAACATCGAATTAGGATACCACAGCAAGTTGTGTTCTGTGAACGGTGGTACAGTGATTTTGAACAAAAGTTTTGAGGAATTGTTTATTCATGGTGATCAGAGTGGTGATCCTCAGCTACGAAATGTAGACGACACTTTGCTACTACTAGAAACAGCAATATCTGCCTTTATATGCTTAATAACACATTCGCGGACAAGACGGCATATGCCGTCCCGTTATCAGGGACAAGACGGCGTACGCCGTCCATATAAATATTCATGTGCTGACACAAGACGGTACACGCCGACAAATCTTTGCGGTATTCCTATTACATACATTCTTAGTGTCCCACGAGAAAACATAAAATTACGAAGCATGTCCTACTAGAAGTTTTGGTGGAACAATTACCCTAACCTCATTTGTTTCTAGTGCAGGTGGTTACGTGTGTGCCTCTGTTGCTTATAAAAGCTAACTTTTTTGTAGTTAAAAGTGTGTCATAATTCGTAAAAACAATCATAAGTATCTGGTAAGTACCCATTCTTTTGAAATAGTATAGAATTGAATTAGATAAAGTAAAAACAAACAATAAAATAATAAATAAAAACGAAGATTACTAATGATGTTTATATTTTGTCGTATAACGTCGCTAAAATCGAGCATCGAGTCTAATATTTTTGTTGTGTTTGTAAAATTTGATAAATTATTCTCCCGAGTTTGTATATAACATGACATAATATATACGTTATACAGGGTGGTATAAAGAAAGTTGTAATATGATATAAAGCGGGATCAATATGTAGTCACAAGTATCGGCATAGGACGCTGGAGTAATACGTGGTGAAATACAGGATTCCACTGTTTGTCCCAGTGGCGTCCAGTATAAAAATTATATTGATACTCATACTCATACACTCAGCTAACTGCATACTTTACTAAGTAAAACATTATTATTTTCATGTTTTCCGGGTGGATTGCATAGTTTTTTTTTTTACAGATAAAATGGACCCAAAAGAGGGGGAGAGACTTTTACGACTACATGAAGAAGTCAGCAGCGGCGAATCAGAGGATTCTGAGTCTGAAAGAAAAGAATTCAGTGCTGATGATGATATATCCTAGATCCACCTTTTCTTGCCGATACTGCTACCGATTCAGATACAACTGATACCCATGAATCGCTTACAGAGCAAAATGATGTTGAACTTGAAAATAACAGCGTTGATGATGAAGATGAGTGGTGTGATACTGTAGCTGACATTCCTGATTTTTATTTGACAATAGTGTTACTGGGCTCAAACTTGTTTTTGAAAATACACCATCCTCTGTTGAATGTTTTGAAAAGCTCTGGGATGAGGAAATAATGAACATGATACTCAATTCTATAAAAACATATTCTGGTATTTTACAAAAGAGCAACCGAACCCACAGCAAACATTGTCGACATCGATCTATTAGATCAATAACTATGACTGCACTCAAGCATTTTTTAGCATTGTGCATCTTACACGGTCAATCTAAATATCCTTCTATCCGAAAAATGTTCAGTATGGATCCTTTATACTACTGTCCCATTCTTCATCGTACTCTCTCTGGAAGACGCTTTGAGGAGATTTTAAGATGTTTTAGTTGTTCTTACGGTCAACTTCACAATCCGAATGAAAGACTAAACAAAGTTCGACCCCTTCTGGATAAATTATTATCTAACTATAGAAGTGCTATTGTCCCAGCAGAACATTTATCTTTAGACGAATCACACGCTTTTTCGTGGTCGGCTAAGCTTTCGACAATACACAAAAAGTAAAAAGGCAAAATATGGGGTAAAATTTTATTGTGTTTGTATTACAGATGGCTATGTTTTAAATCTTCAAATTTTTTCTGGAACAAGCCAAGAAGCAAATGGTTTATCCAAACTTGAGACATTGGTTCTATCCTTATTGGATCCATATTTAGATCGGGGCCACCATGTTGTCATGGACAACTTTTATAATAGTTTGTCTCTGTCTAATCGCCTTGTTAATCGAAACACTCATACTACTGGAACCTTACGACATAATCGATTAGGAAATCCTGAGGCTGTTGTAAAAGCCAAACTGAAAAGGGGCGACCATTGCTGGAGCAGACAGACATGGAAAGTGGAAAGATAAACGGGATGTATTGTGTATTACTACAAGATATCATCCGAAACTAATTCAGGTTACAAATAGATATGGTAAAGAAAAAATAAAACCGGAAGAAATATCCAATTACAATAAGTTTATGTCTGGTATTGACCACAATGATCAGATGGTTAATTATTATTCATCACCCAGAAAGAGCATAAGGTGGTACAAAAAAGTAATGTTCCATTTGCTGGACATTACTCTATGGAATGCGTATTATATAAAAAAGAAGTTGATAACAAATTAACTTTTCTTCAATTTCGCGAAGAATTTATAAAAGAATACTTGGAACTCGATTATGGACATAAACGATGGAAGATTGTTAGTGAAATCGGGTCCATTACACGGAGGTAAAAGAAGGAGAGCTGAACCTGGTCCACTAAATATACAGCCTGAAATGCACTTTCCAGATGAAATTTCAAATCCAAGGAATCCTACTAAATCTTACCATCTGAAATGTAAGAACTGTGCTTTAAAATCCGTACGGAAAGAAACAAAATATTTGTGTAAGGCATGTCCTAGCAAACCAGCTCAGTGCATCGTACCATGTTTTGAAGAATACCATACACGAGTATAAACGATTTACTAACCAAAAAATGTTTTGTTTATGTTTGGCAATAAATAATGATAATTTCTTAATCTCTTTGTACGACGGATTTGCCGTCATGGCTCCAACACCACCAAATGGATTTCGTAGGGACAAGACGGCATTTGCCGCACTACTTTTTTTTCAAAAAAACTAATTTTTTGTTTATGTGACATCGTCTATTAGTCTTATTATGACTTCCCGTTTAAATATTAATAATAACTAGGTGCGCTTTTACAATCCACAGTTTTTACTAGTGTCCGCGAATGTGTTAAGTTTCGATATGTGTTGAATAATATCCTCCTTTCCACCGTGTGTAAGTGAAAACTATGCATACCACTTTAAGCACTTTACATCACTATTTGATTAATAAATGGATATTCACTTTCCAAATCTCCTTTTTGGCATTTTCTGATTTTCTACGGTATCTATAAATACACACTATAACGAATGTTTATTTACTAAGACGAACTATTTACACGCATCGGTATATTTATTTTCATACAAAACACCGCCGTAAGCAAATTCTTTTCGACTTGATTCTCAATAATGCCTCATAAGCGGGATTGCGCGTTATTTATTTATGCCGACAAACGTGCTTGGAAAGTCTCGTAAATTATAGAACTTGTGATGTCATCCTATTGCGTCTTATCTGAAGGTCGCACTATCTTTTTCGTACGTTCTAGCCTTTGATTCATTCGTTCTAAACAATCAAACTTTAGATACGGGACTTCTTTATAACTACGAACCATTTACGTAATTTATTATAATAATTAAACATACGAAATGATGTATTTAAAAAAGGGACTGTTCCGTATAGTTCGGGACGAATGGTCGCCTTATCATTGCAGTTCATCTCAGTCTATTCATAACAGTAATGGCCATTTTAATCAATAAAGGCGTACAACGTCTCCTAGAATGGGGAAGTAATAATCTAGTTAAATCTAATTCCAACTAAACTCAGTGTTACCTTGTATCTGCCAAGAAAGATGGATACTTTCCTATTGAAGTATGAATGGCTGAAATCTGAAGTTTTCAGGCACTATTACTATGTTAGGAATCACTGTGTCTTCAAATCTATCATTGGTTGACCATTTGCTGTCAGCTACTAGAGCAGCTGCTCGCAAAATAGGCTTTTTGTACAGATCTAAGCAGTATTTTACCTCCTGACAACTCTTTCTGCTATATAGTAATTCGACCTCATTTAGATACCATCTCAGGGCAATTTTGCGAAGAATACTCGGTTCGATCGTTCACCTCATTAATATGCAGGACAAATGTTCATTTGTCGTTCCAGACGGACGCAATCCACATTCTTCAGCACGGCTTCTAACCTTTGGAATGAACCTCTTAGTTCCTGTTTTCCTCTCACTTATGATATGAAAAAAATGCTTCTACACTATAACCTGCGGGATTAGTGGTAGATCAAACTTGAAGCCAATTGGAGTTGTGGACATTAAAATCTTCCAGAATTGAGATATCGCAAGATGGAAACTGTGATAAGAGGTAGTCTATTTTGAGACTAAGGTAATCAAAAAGATCTTGGAAGTTATTATCATTGGGAAACGTATACAAATAACAGTAGAATTTCTCAAATTGAGGCCCAGAATATTTGAACCAAATCACGTCAAATTTATTGTTTTCCAAAGTGGACATCCTCTCACAACCTACGTTGTTCTTGGTATACGCACATACTCCGCCTTTAAGGCAAAATTTAGAGTGGAGGTTGTATCTGGGAAATTGAAAGTCAGGCGAATCAGTGCTTCCAGGGGAGTCTTGTGTTCCTGATAGAAACAGATGGTCCGGTTGTACTTGTCCAAGGTCTAGTTGAACAGCATTAAGATTCGACCTGATACCACGTATGTTGCAGTAATGTATGCGAATGTTGGCACTTTCGATGAACGAGGTCGTTTGAGTCCTAGCCTCATGGGCATCGGAATGGTGCATTCCTGGCAGATCTTGCTCTTTCTACTCTTGAATTTTGCGTTGAGGAATCCTTGGAACTGATCAACGAATCGAAGTGAGAGTGTGGGCGTCTCGCCCTACACACCTGAGTGTATAGCGTCTGTTTTAGTACCCGTCATTTTAAGGGTTTAACCGTTAAAACGACACGGTAGACTTGTGCCTGTTGGCGAGTACATAAGGAATAAAGGAGATAACGTCTGGCAGCCCTTACCGAACTCAGAAAATTGGAGCACCAATATCAAGGAGCCCATGCTGAAAGTAGTGGTATTGCACCGGGCGGCATAGGGTATACATGCCTTCCACCTATGAAGTTGTCGAATATTAGAACTGAAAAGGAAACAATTAGTTTACATCACACAAGAATAAAAATTGTTGTAGGATTGTAGAATATAGTAACTGCACTGAAAACAAAACAGGATATTCATTAACCTAATTAAAAAAAGATCGTGCATAAGTTACATAGTACAACAATATGTCTATGGTTAGTTCCGTAGGTGTTGACAGCATTAAGATTAAAATAAATTGTTTATTTTGGTTTATAATTTAGATTTCAATTTGCACATTATTGTCATTAAACTAATCAAATTTGTTTTATTACTATCGTGAATTGTGATTACTTAGCTTTCCTATTTTTTAAATTTCACTTTTATTTAATTGGAGGGTAATAATAAATAACGATAATAACCCTGTTAGCCCTCCAGAGTTAAATTGCCTATTTTTAGGATTAATTAGTTAAAATTAAGATTAAACATAGTAACAAAGGTAAAAGTTGGATTAAATTTTAAGTTTGCTGTCAAAGAAAAATATAATATAAAATAATATGAAATTTAATTAAATTACAATTAAATGTAATACCAAAAATAACAGTTGGATTAAGTTTTAAATTTGAAATCAAAGAAAAATGTTCAAAAACTTACCAGATAAACTGCAAGCTGCACCTAGAATATACACTTGCAGAGGGCTTTTTTTTGTTAATTTACGGTTCTGCCATGCATAGTCACATTTTTTGTACTTTATATTTGTGTAACTATGTTATATTTGTGTCAGTGCGATTTTACGAGTTTTAACAATCATATCTGGTATGGGTTTAAAGGAACCGTATTTTTTCGTAGAAATTCAATGCTATAGCAATCCTAAATATGCGCCTTGTTTAACTACAAGACCATTTCATTCGTTACAAAAATTCTACTGGTTAGATTATTATTATTTTTGTTTACTATTGATATTCAAATCGATGTACGTTGAGTAAGCCCCGTTGACAAAAAACAACACTAAGAGAATAATAGTAAACAATTGAAATTTGCAAAATACAATGTTACAAGAAAATACACATTTTACAGAAAGAAAACTACAGGTTATTCACAAATTAAATATGACTAAATTAATTTTTAAAAAACTACTTTAAATGTTGAAAATGCCTTCCATTTAAGTTTTGTAAAAAACTTATTCAAACTATTATCTAAAAATGTTAGGAATGATTACAGTTATGTCTCGGATATTAATTTCTAATCGCTCTACATTTTGAGGCAATGTGATGGTTTTTTTACATATCCACAAAGTAAGAAATCTAGAACTGCCATAAACGTTGTTCAGTAGCTCCCCGTAATGTGAGCATAATGGAGTGTATCTCCATCTTGTTTAAAATAAACGGAATTTAATAGATTTGCTTGTAGAATTAGGGCAAAAAAAATTTGTAGTATATCAACATACGTGAATGAGGTCACAATTTTATAAATTATTATTAATTGTATTAAATACATAAATAAAAACTTTACCTCCAGCGGGATTTGAACCTATGACATGTACTTTGCAAGAGTACTGCTCTAATCAACTGAGCTATCGAGATATAAGCCCCCAATTGATGAAAATGTTGTCTATATGTATGTAAAACTGATGTATATTCTAAATATACTGAGATTACAGTCAAATATATAATAATAATATATACAGAGAGGGCCAAAAGTACCGCATAAATTCAATTAAAAATTAGGTGTTTGTTTTTTGGAAAACGCTCGATTTTAATTTTTTGTAGCGATTTTTTTGATGCTAACTTCATGTATACAGGTTGGCCCAAAAACAATTTATGACTACCAACTTCATTTTTCAAATGGAAACACCTATTTTTTATTTCATTTTTGGATTCTGCTTTAAATTTTAAGTAAGTTTTATGTACCATTTTTATCCATTTTTTGACGTAATACACATGTATACAGGGTGACCCATGTAGAAGATAAATTTACTTTTTCATTTTTTTATGGAACCTCAAGTATATTATGACGTTTTTGAGTTCTCTGAGAAACTCTGAACATATTTCATGTAACATACTCATATCTAAATTCAACAGTGTTCAAAAAAGTTACATAAAATAGAAATAACCACAGAACTTTAATACTTAATAAATAACAAATGTTTCAATAACAGTTGAATATCGACATAGGGATATTACATAAAATATATTTCTATATTAATAGTTCTATCGTTCTAAAGAAAATGAAATGAAGTAGGTATGTAGGTAATGAACATATATAAGATGTACATATACCTAATACTTATTCATTCTGTTTCGTAGTATATCCTAAATTCGGCTTTACACGTATTGCTATCTCGGAAACCGTTTTAGCTACAGGGTTACTGAAACCAAGAAAGTTTTAGGGAGCTTCATAAAAAATTTAAATCAGCCTTAAGATTTGATTTATCTTTTGTGGTTTTTTGAGATAATGGGAAAGAACCAAAACAGCCCAATTCTAATATGCCGGCAGCTCTTAAGTGAGTGTTATTATGATTTTTCGATTAATACATTATTAGGGCATTTTTATAAGAGCAATTTAAAACAAAAATAGTTTTCTGGAATCATTTGTTTTTGAAATATTTACATGCTCTTTTTTTCTTACAGACGCCATATTGAATTTTTGCATTTTTGGAAAAAGTTCTTCAAGAACTCTTCAATTATATATTACAACTGTAGGTTTATAGCTTTCTGAAGTTTCAAAATTCTAAATGTTTTTTTTAAGTAGGCTTTGATTGTGCATGCCACCATCATGAAATAAAAGAATGCCTCGTGTCATTATTCCATACCGCTGAGTTGTCGTTAAGTTGCGTAATTTATTGGTTTTTACAAAGTCCTAAACGATTTTTCAAGTACTTAGTATGGCTGTTAAAGGTACTAATGAACCAAAAATTTAGACTTGAAGAACAATTTCCGGAGCAACACCAACCTGACCAGGTACATTTTGGATTTTTAGTTAGAACTTGTTAGCTTATGGATCTTTTTTAAGCCATCATCCATTTAAGGTTGTCATTCATATGCATCTCTTGGCAATTCAATATCTCCTTATCCATCCTCCATAGTTTTCCTGAGTGCCTTAGCACGTTAGGCTAAACAAAAAAAATTGTTATATAACAACTGTCAAAATGCCATCCCTTTCGTATAACAATTTGTTGCATAAACAGTGTGAAATAACGCTGCCTAATTAGACGTACTTAATTATTGTAAAAAGGTAAATGAAAGTATTTACATTTACTGATAAATGAACAAATTTTTGCAATCTTTGTAATATAACTAGCACGAAATAATTTTTGATCTGCTTATATAGATATAAGCAAGATTTCCTAACACTATTCGTTGCCAATAACAGCATCTCACATCTGTGCAATTACATAATATGTATTTGCTAAAAGAATTAGGATGCCAACCTTATGCATTGAAGTGTGACGGAATTTCATCACAGCTGATTGTCACGAAATTCACTAATGTAATTTAAAAATTTCAATAAATTAATCAGTTTTTCACTTTCATTCATAATCGTATACTTATAAAAAAAATTCTCAATGTATTTATTTACGATTTTATGAAGTAGGAAAATATACTGAAAACTATTTTTGTTTACTCATGTAAGTTATGTGCTTTTTCCGAAATTTATTTACACAATTTTACGAGTGTTTACAAAAGCTCTTTTCTGAAACGAAAAATTTGATATAACATCTTCACTGAATTAACTTTATGAATGTTTATAAATAGTTAATCTAAAACATTTTTGTATTTTACCCAATACTATATTTATAAAGATTAAGTATTTTCGGAAAATTTACTGAATCATGAAAACACAAAAAAAAAACCTAATAAAAAATATATATATTTATTTTCTCTAAGTACACAAAATTCGACATGACTGTAAATAAAACTGTATTGTGTAATAGAAAACAAAGAAATCTCAGAAAGTTTCTGAAAGGAACAATATTGATTTATTATTTTATTAATATAATATTTAGTTATCCAGTTTTATTAAATTTCGATATGTCTCAAACAATTACAGAAGTTTTTTGATTTTGAAGCTGAATCAATCTTCAGTTATTTATTATGAATGGAAAATGTTATAACATCAAGTATCAATGTGTAAATTAAACATGTGTAGTAATTTCCTGTTTAACTTTAATTGCAAATTAATTTTTATTAACTAACTTTCACCTTCTTACGTACTTATGTAGTGCGAGCTGCATAAATATTGTAAAAAACTCGTTTTATATGTATATTTTT
>JARFJB010000125.1:1560000-1780000 GCA_036346205.1 Vesta saturnalis | reverse complement strand
TTGTTTGTTTCCTGTCTTTTTTCTGTTTGTATTTGAATGTTATCGAATTTCTGCCCCCCACCCAATCTGTGTCGGGAGCACAGAGACTCTATCCGTTACCTTTTATAGATTATAATTCATCGATAAGGTGTATATCTAGGTACATACATAAATCTTTATTTGCTTATTTACAAAACATTGCAAAGTTATTGTGTACACTATTTACAATTGTCTATCTACTGTCTCTCCTTTCCTCACTCACCCGCAATGTCTTCCTCCCTCTTGTCTACTCTCCCCTTAACTTCTCCTTAACTTCTTCCTTTCCATATTTCTTCCATCTAATCCGCTCCCCTTCATTTTTCCCCAGTATCTCCTCTGCCGTCCTATCCTCTTCCTTTAACTCCCTGCATTCTTTCAACATGTGGTTGATCGTCTCCATCTCTTCCCCACACAACCTACAATTTCTGTCTTCGGCCCTTCTCCAATATTTGTTCCCTCTTTCTTCATTTCTAAATCTAAATCTCGCTATCATTTTCTTTCTTTCCTTCCTTACCCGTTCAGGTATTCCGGTATCCCTTCTTTAATATTCCTATAGTTTATATTATATTTTCCTTCTTTCACCTTCGTCCATCTTTCCTGCGTTTGGACATCCCTATCCCTTCTAATTATGTCCTCTCTCACACTTACGCTTCCCCTTCTTAGTCTCTCAACTTCTTCTTTCGCGTACCCATTCCTTTCATAATAATCTTTTCTGGTTTCCTGTCCATATTTTATTATTCCTTCTTTTATTTCCTTCCATCATTCTTGTAGTATCTTGGACTCCGATCTTCTACTCATTTCCTATTCGAACTTTATTGCTCTCTTTCCCGCCTCCGCCATTATTTTTTCTACTTGCACCTCCTCTCTGATGATGTATCCTGGTCTTTCTATTTTCACTCCCAGTACCCACTTCCAGTATTTTTCTTGCAATCCCTCTACCTCTCTATACTCTTTCCACCCCCACACTTCCACCCTGTACAACCCCAAATTTTTTATTAGTTTTTCAAATAATAATTTCCTTTTCCTTAAGTCAATTCCAAACTATCTTTCTCCTACACTCTACACTTGCCCTATTAATTTATTTCCTTTTCTCACTCGTGTTTTTATATGCTCCCCATCTTTATTGTCTTCTCTTACCGTGTATCCCTAGTCATTGAAATCGTTTACCTACTGTATCTCATCTTACCTCCATTTCCACTCCTCTTTTTCTTTTTTCCTCCCCCTTTGCTCAATACTATTACCTTAGTTTTGTTCCCATTTACTTTCAAATCAGTTCTTTTTAAATATCTATCCTTCGTTTTTAGCATCCCCTTCATGTCTTTTTCTTCCTTCGCTATTAGCACTGTCATCAGGGTATGCCAGCGACCAATACACTTTCCTGTTCCCCACCACCACGCCTCCTTCTTGTTTCCCCCTTAATGTCTCCTCTAGGTCTCCTGTGTATACCACGAACAGGTTTGGGCTTAGTGGGCACCCTTGCCTTAGTCTCTTCCTTGTTACAAATCCTTCACTTAATTCCCCATTCACCCTCACCCTATTCCTGGTTTCTTCGTATATTTCTTCCATCCTTTCTATTAGTCTTTCGTTTATTTTCTTTTTCCTCAAATATTCCCACAGCGTTTGCCTGTTTACCCTATCAAATGCAGCTACTAGGTCTTCAAATACCGCTACCATTTTCCTACCATTCCTTATTTGCCATGTGTTTTAGTATGTATACATTATCTATTGTACTGATTCCTTTCCTAAATCCTGCCTGTCCATCTGGTATCAGGTTCTTTTCTTTTGTTTCCTTCTTCAACCTTTCTTACAACAGTCGCGTATACTTTGTAAACCGTGTTTAGTAGTGTGATTTTTCTGTAATTTGCCACTTGTGTTTTGTCCCCTTTTTTTGTGCACTGGGCATATATGGATGGTCTTTAAATGTTTGGGGAGGTGTTGTCGGTAATCATGTAATTGTACCATATTTTTTTGTTCAACGAGTAACAGGGGAAGTATACTTAGACTTTCTGCAAAACCATCTACCTAATTTGTTGCGTCAAGTGCCACAGGATACGCAACAAGAAATGTGGTTTCTTCATGATGGGGCCCCAGTACATTATACAGGTCCGATAATAACTTTTTTAAATGCCAGATATCCAGAATGTTGGATTGGGAGAGGAGGGCCTGTTGCTTGGCCTGCTAGATCCCCAGATCTTACTAAAATGGACTTTAGCATATGGGGGTACGTCAAAGAGCAGGTTTATAAAATACCGTCTACAATAAAGGAAGACATGAAGATTATGATTAGAAACTGTTTTCAAAACATTAGTGTTGAAATGTGTAGAAATTTAAGCAGCGAATTTGAGAGACGTATTGCATTGTGTATTCAAGAAAGAGGCGGACATTTCGAACAACTTATTAGGTAGTACGTATTTGACGTGTTTCTAGTACTTTTATCTGTATAATTAGTTACAGATTTAGTTACATTAGAGGTGTTAAGTTTATGATTAGGATTAGGACATAATTTGTTGAATCAAAAAAATATTGTCTTTACTTTAAGTTCGTTTAATAAGATAATTATTTATATGGGGTTCAATAAATTGTAATATTTCGATCTGAAGTGCTCGATTTTTAATGATAAATAAGATAGAATTAAAAAAATAGGGGGTTTCCATTTAAAAAAATGACTTTATAGGTTTTTTTGAATCTACTTTTTATTGTCAATTTTTGATCACCCTGTATGAATGTATTACAAAAATATCAATACAGCCCATTAGAGTAGGTCCCCATTTCCAAGGAAACCAACCATAACTAATTGATAAAGGCTTCGTTTAGAAAAGATTTCCACCTATGTTTTGGCCTGCAAAAAAAATTTGAAATTTGTCAAAAACGGTTAGACTTAGGTATAGGACATTATACATAAAATGTGTCTAAAATTGTATGTAGAATCTAAATATGTAATAATATATAGGGTTTTCTATTTAAAAAAAAATTAAAATTACTTCTAAGCTTTTATGATCTACCCTGTGTAATTAAAAATATTTTTGGAATATGCACCAGATCATATCTTACAACTTTTGTATTTAATTTTTTTTTGTGTCTCTTTAAATAAAGGAGATATGGGACTTTGTCACACTAATGCGCCACCCTGTATATATATATATATATATATATATATATATATATATATATATATATATATATATATATATCCTTTTCTCCACCTCTCCGGGAATCCTTCCCCTCTCCAAATTTTATTTACTATTTTCGTAATCCATTTTGCTACCTTTTCTTCTCCATATATCCACTCCTCACCTTGTATCCCGTCTTCTCCCGCCGCTTTACCTTTTTTCACCTTCTGTATTGCCTCTATTACTTCCTCTTCTTTTATTCCTTCTCATTCTTCATGTGTTTTATATGTTTTCTTACTTTGTCTTTCTTTTCTTTCCTTTATATTCCCCCCTCCAATGCGTTCCTGAAATATCTCTCCCATTCGTTTATTTGTATTCCCGATTGTGTCCATCCTCTCCTTTTTTCTGTCTTTAGATATTTCCATACGTCCTCTTCACTTTTTGTATTCTCAATCTGTTCTTCATTTTCCTTTTTGTTTTCTTCTTTGTTACTCCCACATAGTTCCCTTTATTTCTGTACTGCTTCTTTATATTCCTCTTTTCCTATTTTCCCTGTCTTCCACTGTCTTAGTGTTCTTCTTGCTTTCTTCTTGGCCTCCCTTCATTCTTTGCCCCACCATTGCTTCCAACCCGTTTTTTCCCCCTTCCACCTTTTAAACTTGCCTTTCTCTGTTGCTTCTTCCATTTTCTCTCTCATTTCTTCCGCACTTTCTTGTATTATTTTCGTTTCCCATATTGTCTTTCCCATTTTCTTTTGGTTTAGAATTCCTCCACTTTACTCATCTCCTCTCCTGCGCTCCCTTCCATTATCATTTCCAAGGGCTGATCATCCGATTCGATCCTTTCCCCTACCCTAAATGTTATGACCTTTTCCTCCACCTCTGCATTCGTTACTGTTTAGTCTATTATTGATTCTCCCCTTGCTCCTCCCTCTCTTCTTCCTCTCTATTTATTATTCACTGTTTCCTACCCCCTTTCATTACACACTTCTAGCAGCTCTTTTCCTTCCATATCTAACACTTTATCTTTTGTCTGTCTTTGTCCCGTCCTTCTCTTTTCTTGTATTCCCCCTTCTTCCCCTATTCTCGCGTTAAATCCACTCCTATTATTATCATCCTTTCCCCTCACTCTTTTATCAAGTTTTCCCTGGTCTCTTTCATCTTTCTATATACCGTCACTATTTTTATTTTTTCTTTTCCCCACTGTATATTCCTTTCTACTTTGTTGCACTTTCCCTTCTTCTTCTTTTTTTCCAACCATTTTCTTTTTATTCCCACTTTCAACCCTCCCTCTGCTCTTCCCTTCTTGTTGTTCCTTTCCGCGTGCTGTACCACCCATCAGAATTTACTTGGCATTTCCCTTTCCCACCACTCCCGATCTTTTCTTCTATCCATGTCTCTTGCATTCCCACCAAGTTCTGTTCCCTAAAAAACTCCCAGAAATCGTTAATCTTTATTCTTTAGTTCCGCCACGTTCCAGAACATTATCTTTAGTTCGTTTCTCCCTTCCTGTATTCTTTCCTTACTTTCTCTTTGTTCTCCTTGTTGTTCTTTTTCATTCCGCTTAACTCCTTCGTTCTCTCGTTCCATGCGTATCTTTCTCCGTATGTCTCCATTTTTCTACACACTTCTTTCTCTCTCCTTTCTTCCCTTGTTAGGTCGTGGTCTATGTAAATTCCTGTGTTCCCCAGTTTTCCCTTTTCTGTCATAATCTTCTGCTTCTCCTCCCACCTCTCCATTTCCGCAACCACCATCTCATTTTCCCTCTTCGATATTATTCTTCCTTTTCCTTCTCTCCTCCTCATCTACTTTTTTTTATTTTTCTTTTCTTTCTAGCAATTCTTGTTTTCCCCCCTTCCATTCCTTTTCTCTTTCTTCCTATTTGTTCTTACATTTCTTTGATGTCTTTGCTCATTTCACAAATTAATTCCTTTGTTTCCTCCATTTCTTTCTCTTCCTCCCTTTTTTCACTTTGCCCTATTGTGCTGTTACCGCCTTTTTCCACCCCTGTCTTTTTTATGTCTGGTGATCTTATTACCTTTCTCCCTTTTCCAAATACACTTTCCCTTTTGTCTTGACTTTATATGTCTTTTCTTTCGTTTCCTCTGAAACGATTTTAATTTAATTTTACATCCAATTAATAATTTTGCTGTTTTAGGAATATTTGATAAAAACCAAACCGTTATTAAACCCCTCTCTCCGCCGCTGGATTTCTTCCAAAATCGAATCAGCTCCAAGTAAAATGAAAACAATCTTAAATACAAAATTTTAAGACATCATGGCCGATCTTGGCGAAACTTGGCCAAAAGTTGCAAAGTGAGCTAATAAGTCAATTTGGCGATAGTGAAGAAAAAGTCGATTGCATAACCTTCTATACCAACATAATATGTACATGTAGGTTGGAAGGTAAAAAGGATGCATAGTTATCCTAAAAAGTTATCGCTAAGATTATTTCATTTTTTTTAATTTCCACTTCGTTGGTCATGTGTCTACATCAGATATTTTTTACTATTTTTCCTTTTTCGATTTTTTGTAAAGAAATCCATGGCGTTCACCAAGTTTGTATTAAATCTTATGTTATCGATATTTTCGGATTACTTCGAACAAAACTCACGTAGCAAAGTTATTTTTTTACTCTGAAATATTCATTCTCTTATTCCATTCTATCCGTCCTCTGTCGTTTGTGGTGACTTTCTTGTGATTTCTCGTGTTCCTTCTTTTTCCCGTATTAATAGGTTATTAGTTCCATAGTTCGTTAGAACTCACGGTTGCATCGATTATTATTAAAAACCAGTTCTAGTTCTATTTTTTTTATATAGTATTTCCTATAGCTACTTGAAAACTAAATAAATATCCGTGAAGGAGGATGTGTTCGTGATGGAAACGTATCAAGATTAAAGCAAATAGTGTCAGGTTGCGATGACGCACCCTGTATGTAGGATGTTATAATGACGTGTATGACGTGTTTTGAGTGCGAATGTATTGAGTTTGAACGAAAAAAAAATTTTTTTTTGTGTATATGCATAATGTATGTGGGTGTATGATACGCCACTGGAAATGTAGGAGAAATATAATTCAGTATGTAGATACGTGTATTTGAATGTTATAGAGACTTTAGTGTTGGAATAATTAGATTCTGATGAATGTAAATGTGAAGAGAAATTTGTCGATGGGACGATAATGTTTGCCACTGTATTGCTACTGTTTTGCTGCTGTAAGGAATGGAATGTTTGAGGATAAATGAGTAATTTTGGCCAGAAGATGTGAAGTATAAGTGTAGAATGTTTTAGAAAATATGTAGAGAAAGATTGGGTATGTTTAAGTGTTAATTTCAGAAAGTTTTCGTAATGTTGTGCAATTTGTTTTGAGAATATGTGTATGTATATGGGATTTGAGACCTTAGACGGTACTTATTTTTTGCAAATGTTGCGGAAGGAGATCGAGCGCAAGTTGGAGATAAATGTTCAAAGTTGTGTAATGGACCAGAGTGGCTACTGAATGAATGTAATGACGAAAAATGATTTCTTAATGAAGTAATTGTAAAATTTGTAAGTAAAAACAAATATGGCGATGTATTATAGTTATGAGCGTGGTTGTATAGATGGTAGTAGCTATCGGCACTAAGAAATTTTGAGTGAATACTATTGGAGAATATAGTGCGGAAGGAAGACATGTTTAAAGATGGATGACTGAAGTTATAAATAGGAAAGTCAGGGATTGACGGGAGCTTTTTCGTTTTTAGCTTTTGGCTTGTGATGGGAGCTCGGTGAGACGCGCACGCGAGGTGTAATGTGGTTTAGAATGGGTTAAGTTGGAGTTGTATTTGTGAATAATAGTGAAGGCAGTCATTGTTTAAACAACTGCGTTACCCGAAAGGGGATGAATCGTATAAGACATTCATAAATAGAACAATTAATTAAATTGGGATTGAAGATAAAATTAGTTTGTTTATTTTCAAGAAAGTAAAAAGTGCTTAAGCAGATTTATAAAAAGTTAACAGTTATTACGTTAGTGTTAAGTGCAACGCGTGTTCTTGTACCGATATTGAGTTAAAATTATTTATGGGACCACCTTTAAGTAAACGAAAATTTATGTAATAAATTAAGCCAATGTTGAGGTAAATTTTATGTGACATTAAAAGTTTATTTGTGTAAGGAAGGACTAAACTGTCCTAAAGGTTGCTAGAAATTTTAAGAGGCAACCAAACGTATACAGACTATTACGTGTTATTGGACTATTTGTGAGTACAGAAAGGAATAAGTGTTTGTGAAATTGTGAAGCACTGGTTATGTGGCTTCATGCAATTTAAGGATTACAAATGGACTACAAATAATTGATTTACGGGAAGAAAGAAGAAAGAAAAGCGTAGGATAAATGGACAATTTTAAGTAAGGAATATATTTAAGTACTTTAAAAATTTAGTAAAGCACGATTATCTCTTTTGTTTAGTTCATTTGTGTAATGTTGAGTAAATATTAATTAGTTTAGAAGCGAAAAGATAATCGTTCTCGAATTATGTTGATTGGTTGTTTCAGTATTAAGAATTTTGCAGAAAGTTATATTGGTAGTGACGTGTGGTTATGATTTTCTACCACGCTGTAGTGGTATATGTAAATATATTCGTGTTTCTTCCTTTGTCATTTGTTTATTATTTTATGCAGGACAATATATATATTTATCGTTAAATTTTTATTTTGTTGTTTATTCAGCCAGGTATGATACATATTTGTGACGATTACTTAATTGGTGACCTAGTAGTTTTTGACAAGTTAAAGTGTAGACTTTGCATATTTCGGATTTTAAGATTAATGAACAACCTGAAAAGTCATATTTGCCAGGTTGATTGCAAAATTTTCATGTTAGTTTCATTAGCGCAATGCACTAGTGACGGATTAGCTGTTAATTAAAATGTCATTAAGTATAATAAAAAGTTGGAGTTTTGAAACCTTAAATATTTACGAATGTCAAATACGATTCAGAAGTGTTATAAAAAGTAAATTAAATTTAAAAGATATCGTTCATGTTAGGAATTTTAAAAATTAATTACCGATCATTGAATGAAGAACTATTTATTCATTAGTAAGTAGAGATTTAACTTTATATGTATACGAGGGATACGTAGAAAATATAACTGTTGGTTACGTGAATGCAGTTGAATTTGAGTGATAAATTTTATTTTGGAAGTTTTGGTATACGAGGTGTATTCAAAAAGTTTTTAATAACCTGGGTAGTACTAAATATATTTGAGTTTGAGTTGAATTGTTTGGGACGAGTGTTTGTTTTAGAACCCTCGTGTAAGAGTTTACTAAGTAAGCATAATCCTACTTTCCACAATCAAGTAGGGTTAACTAACATCCAGCTTATGACAATTATTTTAGCAAAGTTTCGATTGTGGTGGCGCCTAGAGACATATTTTCCCGGACTGAGCTGTTTGAATTCAGGTGTAAGGTGTTTGAGCGTATTAATCATTCATTTTACTTATTATTTCGACCACGCCCATCTCCCTGTTAGCTGGCTTGGCAACCCGCTTACATTAGTAAGCATACACGACACCTAGTGCGGTTTGGACGTGTAACAATAGCAAGTTTTTTTTATTATTTGGTTACGTTTATGAGATAATTTACGTAAATATTATTTTTATTCCTTTCATAAATGTTCAAAATTATTTACCTCTATAAAATACTTATAAAAATGTAAGACGGTAGCAAAAGCAAAATCTACTTTATATTAATATAAAATATAAGCAATATCAAACTTTTATTGTATTTGAAATTCAAATTACCATCTTACGCTAAAAATTTACACTGTTTCAAAGTAAACCCATTTCGTCTTAATCTAAAAATAGCTGTAATTTTACAGTTTTTGATTACAACGATATAATCTTTTTTATAATTTTGCAATTACAAATAGATAGATTAGAAAATCAAATATGTGAAAGTCTTACTAAGATATATATGTAAGTATAATCAATTTGTTACACTGAATTTAAAATAAATGAAATATTTGATTAGATTCAAATTACACCACTTTGATTTCAGTGTTCTAATTAGTACTACGGGATTAAATTAGCGCAAGTATTTTTTCACTTAAAAATAGAAAGGAAAATTCTCTATATGAATTGTTTAAAAAGTGTAACCTTACAACCATTGCGGCTATAATCGCCAAACTACAAAAAAGACGATATTGAAGTTTCATAAAATTTTGAATGTATGTAATATTAAGAAAATTGAAAACCAGTCGTGAATTTCTAGTAGGGATTGACAAGACAAGCTGTGTTTGCTGTTACGTTTCAAACTCATTAATTTGTGGAAGTTTTTATTTAGTGCAAAGAAATTTTATATTATTATTTCACTCTTTTTCTGGCGAAATATTGTAATAGGCACAAACTACAAACTGCTCAGTCAAAGCTTTCAAGAGAAAACAAACCACATAACACGATTAACTCTTACAATTATCGAGTCGACTAAATATCTATATATCTATATATGTATATATATATATATATATATATATATATATATACAGGGTGTTTCATTAAGGCTGGCCACCGGCCATATTTCAGAAACTAGTGGACATAAAAAGTGGAGAAAAAAAATTCATTATAAAAGTCGCCACGAGAAAATCCTGGAAATTATTTTTAAGTTCCGTAATTCATCGCAAGGGGGCGCAATTGAAAATTAAAAAATAAAATTATAAATTTCTCCGAAAATTCCCACATTAAGGCATACCTTTGGTAACATTGTTAGAAAGCTTAGACAATTCTGCATCATTTTGGTCTAAGGCTCATTGGCGTACCGACCTTAATAAGAGTGGGGGAAGCTATTGAATCTGTAATCATTTAAATCGCTGTTATTTTTAAACGACTTATCTGATTGTAGTAAACCTAGGCTTGTTTAGAAGAAAAAGGTAAGTACTTTTAACTGTCGCATCCATTGGTACGCGATAGCTCATAATAAAATTGTTAGAGGGCGCAATTTGTAATAATACCAGTATTTTTTATTTTATTCAGAAAAATTAAATCATACGGTATAATTATGACATCATAAGCGGAAAGTAGCTTAAATTTGTAACAAAAAACGTAAATAACGCAATTTGATATCTTTATTTGTTCCAGAGTTATGCGAAAAGAAGACTTTTAACCGTTTAATTTAATAATTGATTGTTGCTATGGTTTCTTAAGGTGTATAGGTTGGATTAGTAATGAGGAATCTGCATTTATCATAGTCTGTGCCTCCTTCACACTCTATCTAGGCTTAGGACTAGTCCAAACTAA
Source organism: Vesta saturnalis (assembly GCA_036346205.1). Taxonomy (NCBI): domain Eukaryota; kingdom Metazoa; phylum Arthropoda; class Insecta; order Coleoptera; family Lampyridae; genus Vesta; species Vesta saturnalis. Next base: position 1,769,600 of record JARFJB010000125.1, on the reverse strand, counting down.
GCAAATTGCAAAATTTGGAGCGTGTTTAGAGGCCAACGGGCCATAACAACGATATCAAAGTAATGATTGATTTTTGTTTAAGAAACTTTTTAATAGAATGGTAAAAAATCATGAACAACTGTTAAAAACAAGTGAAAAGCTATAAATGTTCAAATTGACGGCCGTTTTGTAAAATACAACTATTAATTCTTCTTCTTGTACTGGAAACAGCTGTTTCGATTTCGTCTCGTGGAATCGAATTTATTGCAATTTCAATTCGGTGAATCATGTCAACAACTATTAATTCTTCTTCTGTACGTTTATAACATTATATAAAACTTCTAAGGCATAATTCTAATGTGGTGTGTTTTAAAATAATAATCTAATTTGCTGCGGAACAAAGTCGGCTCGTTTCCATGGAGGTAAATAAATTGAAAAAGTTGTCAACTTACTTAATTTTGATTGATGTTGTGTTGTAAAAACTTTTTCCTTCATTAGTTTTGGGTTTCATTGTACCTTATCAGAAATTAGTGCTATCCTTCAAAAATGTCGTATACCAATGCCGAGGCTTACGACATGCTTGCCGTGTATTATGAATGTTTTCAAAATGCAGCTATTGCGGAACGACAATACGCTATCAGATATCCTGATCGAAGGCACTACACTAGAAAAGTGTTTCGGCGAATGGCAACACGTTTAAGACAAACAGGAAATGTACGACGTATTCCACTTCCTGTCAGAAGACGTCGCATAAGAAATGAAGACAATAGTATTAATGTTCTTGCGTACGTAGAATCGGAGCCTCGCGTAAGCATCAGGGAGATTTCCACAGAACTAGGTGTAAGTGTTGCTTCTGTGTTCAGAATTTTAAGGGATTTTAAGCTGCATCCTTATCATCTAGTTTTACACCAGGCTTTATCAGACACTGATTTTGACAGGCGGCTCGACTATTGCTATTGGCTGAGATACATGTGTAGTGAAAATCTTCGATTCCTTTCCAAAGTTTTATGGACCGATGAGGCTACTTTTACTAGCTGCGGCAGAGTTAATTTGCACAATATGCATTATTGGTCGCAAACAAATCCTCACTGGATGTGCGAAGTGGATCACCAAAACAGATGGAGTGTAAATTTGTGGTGTGGTGTTTTAGGTGACAGAATTATCGGACCATTTGTTTTTCATGGACACCTAAATGGTGAATCTTATTTAAACTTTTACAAAATGACTTGCCCAATCTTTTAGAAGACATTCCCCTTGACGTGAGAGCATCCCTGTGGTATCAACATGATGGATGTCCTTCACACTATTCCCGAAGAGTCCGTGATTTCTTAAATGTTAGATACCCAAATCGCTGGATGGGAAGGGTAGTTTGTTTCCGTGGCCACCTAGATCCCCGGATTTAACTGTATTAGATTTCTACTTGTGGGAAGAATAAAAGATATTGTTTACGAAACGGGACCAACCACCCGAGAGGACATGATTCACCGAATTGAAATTGCAATAAATTCGATTCCACGAGACGAAATCGAAACAGCTGTTTCCAGTACAAGAAGAAGAATTAATAGTTGTATTTTACAAAACGGCCGTCAATTTAAACATTTATAGCTTTTCACTTGTTTTTTAACAGTTGTTCATGATTTTTACCATTCTATTAAAAAGTTTCTTAAACAAAAATCAATCATTACTTTGATATCGTTGTTATGGCCCGTTGGCCTCTAAACACGCTCCAAATTTTACAATTTGCTTAGTTTGGACTAGTCCTAAGCCTAGATAGAGTGTGAAGGGAGGCACAGACTATGATAAATGCAGATTCCTCATTACTAATCCAACCTATACACCTTAAGAAACCATAGCAATAATCAATTATTAAATTAAACGGTTAAAAGTCTTCTTTTCGCCATAACTCTGGAACAAATAAAGATATCAAATTGCGTTATTTACGTTTTTTGTTACAAATTTAAGCTACTTTCCGCTTATGATGTCATAATTATACCGTATGATTTAATTTTTCTGAATAAAATAAAAAATACTGGTATTATTACAAATTGCGCCCTCTAACAATTTTATTATGAGCTATCGCGTACCAATGGATGCGACAGTTAAAAGTACTTACCTTTTTCTTCTAAACAAGCCTAGGTTTACTACAATCGGATAAGTCGTTTATAACAGCGATTTAAATGATTACACATTCAATAGCTTCCCCCATTCTTATTAAGGTCGGTACGCCAATGAGCCTTAGACCAAAATGATGCAGAATTGTCTAAGCTTTCTAACGATGTTACCAAAGGTATGCCTTAATGTGGGAATTTTCGGAGAAATTTATAATTTTATTTTTTAATTTTCAATTGCGCCCCCTTGCGATGAATTACGGAACTTAAAAATAATTTCCAGGATTTTCTCGTGGCGACTTTTATAATGAATTTTTTTTCTCCACTTTTTATGTCCACTAGTTTATATATATATATATATATATATATATATATATATATATATATATATATATATACAGGGTCCGGCAACAAAAGCGCCTTCTTCTATATCTTCCGTTTTATATAAGCTAGATTAATAAAATTGGGAATCTGTTATAGTTTAGTTGTGTGCATATTTTAAAATTATTCACGCGAATACAGGTTGTTTATTTAAAGAGGACCAAATTATTATAAAAAAAATTTAAATGGAACACCTTGTATATTATTACTTTTTTGAATTCTACACATTGTTCCTAACAAATTCGCAATATATTTCCCTATCCCTAAATATAGCCGTTTTTGAGTTATTTCGATTTTTCTAAAAAAAAAATTTTAAAAACAGAGTTTGCTTTGAAAATGTAAAAATAAAAGTTATCTAATTTATATGAGAATAAGTACACAGATAGAACTTCCTTTTAATGTGAAGACAATGACATAATTGCATACAGGGTGCTTATAATTGACTTGCCAATCTACCATTATTCGAACTAGTAAAAGTTTACTTTTTCAAATAAAACACCCTGTATATTATTACATTTTTGGTTTCTACATATTAGCCCTTATCAGTTCGCCATCCCTAAATATAGCCGTTTCCGAATTATTTTCAATTTTTCAAAATGTATAAGATTATTGAGACATTTTTAAATCTATGGCCTGGTATAGATAAAAAATATCATAAAACAATTGTATTATACATTAAAAAACGCAACAGAAACTAATATATTATGATAGAAGACTAATTACAATTTTTGTACTGGAGGCATTGCATGTTAACAAGAATTTGACAAATAGTTACTTCAATTTCAAGTAAAATTCTAAAATCAAGTGTGCTTTTTATAAAAATTGAATGTTTGACGTAAATAAATAAAACTGTAGTTAATCATTTACGAGTGTTATTGTTAGTAATCAAGATTTTTATAAAATGAATTTTACACAAAATGAGTTAGTTGATATGATTTTCGTGTTGGGTGCTGCAGAAAGAAGCTGTTTATTGGCCAGCAGAATTTATGCTGAAAGATATGCAGAGAGAAGACATCCAAATGCAAGATGGTTGCAAAAAGTTGTAAGTAGATTTATTACAACTTCATGTGCCAATTACTCCAAACATGAACGTGTTAAACCTTTTACAAATGAAGATAATGAATTGAGGGTTCTTCTCGCCATCGAAGAGGATCATCACAGAAGCCAAAAGGACATAAGTGAAATAGTTGGTATAAGTGAGAGATCAGTAGGCCGTCTTTTAAAGAAGAATCGCTTACATCCCTATCATATTCAGTTACACCAAGAATTGAGCGATGCAGACTTCGATATCAAGTAAGATTTTGTAACTGGGCCAGAGAAAAAATTACTCAAAACCCACGTTTTTTTTATAATATTTTATGGACAGACCAATCAACATTTCATAAGAATGGATTTGTTAATACACATAATTTTCATTATTATTCATCAGAAAATCCACATTTATTAATACAAGTTGATAATCAACATAAGTGGTCTTTTGGTGTCTGGGGTGCCATCGTTGGGGATTATGTCATCGGTCCATTCTTTTTTGATGGCCACTTGAATGGTGAGAAGTACCTTAACTTTTTGCGTAACGATTTACCGGGAAAATATTACTCTTGATATTAGAGCCACAATGTGGTATCAACATGATGGCGCTCCTGCTCACTACTCTGCAGATGTAAGAGATTATCTTAATAGAGTCTTTCCAAATAAATGGATTGGGCGAAATGGATCTGTGAGGTGGCCAGCTAGGTCCCCTGATCTGACAAGAATAGATTTCTTGTTATGGGGATACATAAAAAGTATTGTCTATAGGGAACCATCAACCACTGCCGAAGATATGCGTAATCGTATAACACAGGCTTTTCATAGCGTTACTCCTGAGTTGTTGCGTAAAGTTGAACAATCTTTTAAAGATCGACCTCAGGTCTGCATCCGAGAAAACGGACAACATTTTATAACAACTCTTTTTTAGTGTTGTATAAAATATACCTCAATTTAGGATCTTTCCTTCATTTAGTTCTAAATACAAGAAAATTTTAATTACTTTACAATATTGGTATGAGGTAGGCAACTTACTTTGCATATCTACATAGTGCATACTTTCGTAAAGATTTATAATCCTGCTTTCAATTTTTACTCATTTCTTATCTGATACATAACGCGTCTGCGTTAAGTATTCTGATCATATCTTGTGCGCAGAACAGCATCATCTACTTCGAGCTCCTCCATTTTCACTTCCTGTTTAATGTCGAAGCATGAAGCTGCTTCTTTTTGATTTTATTTAAATTTACGTGAAAAACGCCATCAATTTGGTGGTAAGAGATATTTTTAATACATTTACATAAAATTTAAAGCATTTTGTTCTTTTTAGGCGTTTTTTTCTTTACGTTTTAATAACGTTTTTACTTTAATTACACGTATATCATTACTTCAATTTACAACGTAATTGCATCTTGAGTACGCATTTGAATTTATTGTTGCGTATATTTTTCGATTTATGATCGCAATTTTTTTTGTGAATGGATACTTCCAAATAATGCAATAAGAAGTGGATCTAAAAATTTTAAGAAGAAATTATACGGATTTTTTTTAAAGATAATTCAGTTTGGGATGTGGCTGATAATATTATGTCAAGATTGCACCATGATGACCCAAGAATGACTTCATCCTGTTAACCTCTCCGTATTCATATTTAGATACCAGTGGTTGTGAAAAAGAAAAGTTTGTGTACAACAATTTATAAGGTATTTATGTAGTGTTTTATTTAGTACTTTAAGAATAATTTTAAGACCTTCATTATTTCATCATTACATTTAATTCAATAAACATACATTTTTGTCAAGTCGGTTTAATTGTCCCGATAATTTAAAAAAAGACAATTTAGCGCCCGAGATAACTTCATTTTTTTACATCCTTTATTATTAATGGTAAGTGGTAATTAAGCAAATCATTTTAGTGAACCAACCCTATTAATCTACCGATGAGCCAAAGGCACAATTATAAGTGGTGTAAGTTTATAATTTTAGGAGAACAATTTATTTCATTAACCTATAGTTACTTATTATTACTTAAAATTTAGTATACGCCACATTTTTTATTACAATTTTGAACAATTATTATAAATCATTATCGCTAATGATTAGCGTTAAACTATTTTTTTTTTTATTAGTTTAGTATTTTTAGAAATAATTTTAATAATTATAGTGTATTAGTTTCTGTTGGGTTTTTTAATTTGCAATACAATTGTTTTCCACTGTTTTTTTTTCTATTTATACGAGGCCATGGATTTAAAAAAATGTTCCAATAATCTTATATATTTTGAAAAATTGAAAATAATTCGGAAACGGCTATATTTAGGGATAGGGAATTGTATTTCGAATTGATAAGGGTTAATATGTAGAAACCAAAAACGGAATAATATACAGGGTGTTCTATTTGAAAAAGTAAACTTTTACTAGTTTGAATAATGTCTGATTGGCAAGTCAATTGTAAACACCCTCTATGCAATTATGACATTTTCTTTGCATTATAAGAAAGCTCTATCAGTGTACTTGTTCTGATATAAATTAGATAACTTTGGTTTTTCAACGGCTAAGGAGGTACATTTTCAAAGCTATCTCTGTAATTTCAATTTTTTTGTAAAAATCGACATAACTCAAAAAAGGCTATATTTAGGGATAGGGAAATATATTACGAATTTGTTAGGAACAATGTGTAGAATTCAAAAAAGTAATAATATACAGGGTGTTCTATTTAAATTTTTTTAATTATAGTTTGGTCACCTTTAAATAAACAACCTGTATACACGTGAATAATTTTAAAATATGCACATAACTAAACTGTAACCCTATCCCAAATTTTATTAATCTAGCTTATATGAAACGGAAGATATAGAAGAAGGCGCTCTTGTTGCCAGACCCTGTATATACATATAATGAAAATGGTATTCTTAACTGGTTAAAATATATCTATTAATGTCCGATGTTGTTTGACTGCATCCTCAATAATCTAAATAATTATATATATATATATATATATATATATATATATATATATATATATATATATATACAGGGTGATTGGTCGAAACCATTCATTAGAAGTATTAGGAGTTCCAGCCATGGCTAATTTCTGAAAGTTTGTATCTGGACTAAGTGATTCATATTCTATTTAAGGAAAATATTTTCATGATGACTACACTTCCGGTTATACCGGAAGTAGCCATCATCTTTGTTATTTTAAATGGAATCGTACCCTTTTTATGGCATATTCGAATTGTACTCGCCATTTAAGTAGAAATTTTATCAATGTTCCCTATACTTAAATTTAATAGTTTTTGAGATTTAAATTTTTGTTCGAAAATTATTGGTTGAACACTGTGACATTTGACAATGCCTACTGGCGCCATTTTTAGTACGAAGCAAAAACCATAAAAACTTAACTTTTTCAAATACAATGCCCAATATTTTCTTCCTTTAACGGATGCAGAATAAAATTCTGCATTGATTTGTATTAGCATTCCCTATACCTATCTCGATAGTTTTTCTCATATTGAGGTATTTGTTCATTTCTTCTGAAATTCAAAACGATTTACCTGATTTTTCCATGGATAACCATGGAAACCACAGCTAAGTTTGTTGTTAGTAACTGTCAATACCTTTTGTTGTGTTTCTGTGTTCGGTTTATCAAAATGGAAAATGGGAAGTATTCAAACAGGGATATTTTGAACTTATTTTATATTCATGGAGAATGTAATAGCACAAATTTAAGCGAATAGAGTCAAACTTTTTACGGTATGGAACCGAAAAAGCTGCCAGAACACGATCAAAGCCTATTACTGGCGAAGAAGCTAATGAAGTTAATGTCCTAGCATATTTTAATAACTATCTCCACGGCTCGATACGATCTGCTGCAGAAGATTTGGGCCTGTCTTACTATTCCATACAATACATCTTAAAGAAGTATAAAATGCATGATTATTCGTTTACCTTGGTTCAAGCACTTCATCCAGGCGATAATTTCAAGCGAGTGGAATTTTGTGAGCAAATGTTAATCAGAATTCAGGAAGACCCGCTGTATTTACGAAAAGTAATTTGGTCGGACGAAGCAAAATTTACCAGAGAAGGAATTGTTAATCGACGTAATTGGCACTATTGGGCGTCACATTTCAAACGAGAATCAAATTTTCAAAACAAACGTGTTTTGTCTTGTAGTGAATGGTCGTGCCTCTTTTCAAATTTATGATGAAAATTTGACAAGTATAAAATATTTGGAGATTCTGAAAACGGATGTCTCTGAATTTTTAGAAAATCTGCCTCTTAATATTTTACAATACTACTGGTATCAAATGGACGGAGCTCCTGCACATTCAACGCGTGACGTTGATCAAGAGCTCACCTCTATGTTTGGTGATCAGTGGATCGGTCGAAACGGACCATGGCGGTGGCCTCCCCGATCTCCCGATCTAACTCCACTCGACTTCTACGTGTGGGGCGAAGTCAAGAATCAAGTATACGCCACTGCAGTCCACACAAGAGAAGACCTAGGCTTAAGAGTAACGACGGCATTTCGCCAGTTAAATCGTCATCACTTCAAAAAAGCTTGCACGAAAGAAGTTCAGTCAAGACTTTTAGGTTGTCTTCAACAAAATGGAGGCTACATAGAACATTTATAAAATTTTGAATTGTTTTTCTTACTTTCAATAATATTAATAGTTATTATTTGCATATTACTTTTATTCTCATCTTATTTGTTGACGAAATTCAACAGTTCTGTTTTCTTTGATAAACTACATTAATATAATTGGTTTCTGCATCTGTAGTAGGCTTCGGCCGTGGAGAAATCGAATTAATTTTTCTAAATTTCGGACGAGATTTTAGAAATACCTGAATAACTGAAAAACTGTTGAAGGTATGTATAGGGAATGCTAATACAAATCAATGCAGAATTTTATTCTGCATCCGTTAAAGGAAGAAAATATTGGGCATTGTATTTGAAAAAGTTAAGTTTTTATGGTTTTTATCTTCAAAAGATGGAAGTCACATTTTGAACACCTTGTAGATAATTCGGCAGTACCGGAAGCATCAGCGTAAAGCTTTAGGATACCCCTATGCATAACGTCAATATTACTTGCTTCGTACTAAAAATGGCGCCAGTAGGCATTGTCAAATGTCATAGTGTTCAACCAATAATTTTTGAAAAAAAATTTAAATCTCAAAAACTATTAAATTTAAGTATAGGGAACATTGATAAAATTTCTACTAAAATTGCGAGTACAATTCGAATATGCCATAAAAATGGTACGATTCAATTTAAAATAACAAAGTTGATGACTACTTCCGGTATAACCGGAAGTGTAGTCATCATGAAAATATTTTCCTTAAATAGAATATGAATCACTTAGTCCAGATACAAACTTTCAGAAATCAGCTATGGCTGGAATTCCTAATACTTCTAATGAATGGTTTAGACCAATCACCCTGTATATATATATATATATATATATATATATATATATATATATATATATATATATATATAGTATGTCTAGAATCTACCCACGTTCTGTGGGTGGATAAGAAAATTCAACGTTGTTGCCAACTTTCTAAGATATCTGAAAATAACTAAAAATCGTCCAAATTTTCAATCGGCTATATCTTTTTTAATATTCGAAACACGAAAAAGTTATACGAGAGACTTTTGATAGCTATTTTTACGCAAAATGGGAAACTGTGAAAAAAAATTTTTTGAGTAATTATTTTTCGAGCTACAACCCAAACATACATTTTTTTAAATGGCCACTATAGGTGGTTAAGGACTCATTCGATGGCTTATTTTTTTCTGATTTCAAAAATGTGGCTTTGCATGTTTAGTATTATTAATTAGCTCACAATTTTCAAAAAATTATAATTATAGTATTTACTAAACAAATGCAATGTTTGCCATGGTGTGCTGTGACAATTAAAAAAAACTCTTCATTGATTCAATGTCAAATAGTAGATATTGAATTAATTGTTGTAACCAGTTGTAGTTCGTACTTAAATAGTGAATATTAATTTATTAATGGCTTATTCTTCTGAAGAAAGAAATGATATGCTTTTTTGCTATTACGTGTCTAACACAGATGCCAATGCTGCTTTGGAATTATATCTTCAAACTTATATGGAAAGAAGACAACCTGATGTGAGATTTTCATGTAGGAAATACATTGTATGGTGAAGATTATCAGAAAAAATTAGGTTTTACTACATGGTTCTTTTTACCGATGAAGCAAAATTTACAAACAACGGCATCTTCAATAGAAAAAATCACATCCAATGGTCCCAAGAAAATCTTCATATTACTGTTGAGAGGAGAGATCAATATGCTTTTTCAGTGAACGTTTGGTGCGGTATTATTGGTACCAAAATCCTTGAGCCGTTTTTTTATAAATACAATTTAAATTCCGAAAGATATCTAACTTTTTTACGAAACGAATTTGAAGAAATTTTGGAAGACCTTCCGTTGAACGTAGTTCAAAATTTGAATTATTTTCAACACAACGGGGCACCAGCACACAATGGATAACTTGTGTGTAACTATTTACAGGAACGTTTTAATAATTGGATGGGAAATCGAGGTCCAATAGCTTGGCCGCCGCGATCTCCAGACTTAACCCCTCTGGACTTTTTCTTGTGGGATGCAATTAAAGACAAAGTGTACCGAGTAAAACCTGGCAATCTAGACGATTTAAAAAATAAAATTCGTGTTGCTATACTACAAATTAGAACCCAAAGTTTATTAAAAGTTCAAAACGAAATTTTAAAACGATGTCAAATGTGTGTTCAAAATAATGGAGGGCATTTTGAAGCACTTCTATGATTGTGCTATCTGTTTATATTTTTTCCTGTTACTCTTCGTTAAATTTATTTAGAACTTTTTTATTTTGATAATGTAGTACATTATTTCTTGTTGTTTCCACACATTTAGTAGTAGAATATGAGGTTACTTTGTTATTTAAATGTTCACGGCACACTTTAATTTGTTTAATAAATATTATAATTACCTTTTTTGAAAACTGTGTGTGAACTAATAATATTAAACATACAAAGCTATACATTTTTGAAATCAGAAAAAAATAAGCCATCGTATGAGTCCATAGCCATCCATAGTTGCCATTTAAAAAATATATGTCTGGGTTGTAGCTGGAAAAATAATTACTAAAAAAAATTTTTATTATCATTTTCCCATTTTTTGTAAAAATAGCTATCAAAAGTTTCTCTAATAACTTTTTCGTATTTTGAATATTAAAAAAGATATAGCCGATTGAAGATTAGGAGGATATTTAATTATTTTCAGACATCTTAGAAAGTTGGCAACAATGTTGAATTTGCTTATCGGTATTTGAATTATCATGTAATTCTGCCCAACTTTGCTACTTTAACCGACTCTGTATCTCTTATAATAACAAAGATAGCCATAGAACGTGGGTGGATTCTAGATACCCGGTATATATACAGGGTGAATCACGACTGACGCCTCGGAGTTCTACGGGGATGGGGCATATAATCGTTAATTTCTAATACAGTGATATTATGCAAGTCAATATGAGCAACATTTTAAAAATATGTTTGAATATACAGGGTGCTCCAAAAAAGTGGCATATCAAAGTTATGTTTTTTAAATGACACACCCCGTATATTATTGCATTTTCGAATTATACATAAAAAATAAGTAGCACTTTCATAAGGGTTCCCTATACCTACATACAGAGTGTTTCAAGCTATATCAATTTTTCTAAAAATGTAGGGATATAGGAAAAATTAAATATCGCCTAATAAAATTAACTCCAATAAATTTACTCTTAGGTTTAAGTAAAAAATACTGTTGCCTTAGTCTATTTATTGACTGAATAGTAAACACATCTTTAGAGGGTGTTCATTTTTTTCAGTTAAATTAGTGGAACATACATACTGATATATTCGGTTTATTTTAAATGGAACACACTGTATTTTATACGCTTATCGTTTAGCTTACTTAATCGCCTTACAACTTCTATAAGGGGTTTCTATACCTACACCTTAAAATTTTCAACTTATTTAATAATTTTTGGAGTTTTTCTGTTCCTGTATCATTTGTAGATTAAAATATCCTCTCAAAATGCCTACTCTTAATGATTTTTGACTAATGTAACACATTTGCAAATTCAAATCATAGTAACTTTAATTTAAACGTTTATAAAATTATTTCTACACTATGTAGATTATACTAAAAATCGCAATAGATTTTTTATGCAGCACTTATCTTTACTATCGATAACCGTAATAATAAATTGTCACCTTTCCAAGCTCTGGCGATGCTTGGCTCGTCCAAACGAAACCGAACAGCTTCAATTTAAAAAAATAAAGTGAAACTTTAAAAAACTATTGCGATTTTTAGTTTAATCTACATAATGCAACAGTTTCACAGAGTATGTACTTGAACATGCAAATAAGTCAGACGTAATTTTCCGAATGTATAAGTGGTGACTGTTTAGAAAGAGAATCTGCCGATATAAAAAGCACCATTGCATTAGGGTAGAAATTATTTATTATTTCACCTAATACTTAATTTAGACTTTAATGTATTCAGTTTTGAACTGTAAGATGGTTTTCGCAAACTGTTAGACATGATTTATTAATTTACGTTGATTGATTGAGATTGATCTGATTGATTTGACCGAGCATGATTTGTTTGAGATTGATTGATTAATTAATTAATTGATTTGTTTATGTGTGAGAAAGAGGCGAAAGAGATAGATGATAGAGAGAGAGAGAGAGAGAGAGAGAGAGAAAGAGAGAGGTGTGCATGATCAACTTCTATGACAGAAACTGTTCATTAGTCTATACGCCACTAGATGGCGCTAAAAATCAATTTTAACTCAAAGGGACCGGGGCGCAGACCCTGATATAAGTCTTGTCTTACAAAGAATACAATTTTTTTATGACGGGGGCGAAGGCCTACAACTGTAAGATTAGGTTAGAACCCACATACAATTGCACCAAGGGGGCCACGATAGAGTCCCAAGAGCTAGTTTCTGCACTTATAAGGTTAGGGCACCATTTCCAACCAGGGGCGAAGGGCCGAGAACAAGTTTTGAAGATCTACACGTGTCTTACAAGTTAGCACTAGGGTCCCTTATTAGAATACAAATTCAAATTTCCCGCCATAACCAATCAGAATTCAGAGACTTAGTCCTCCAATCAGAGCACATCGGTTGAGTAGTGGGACTAAGGACCAATCAGAAGCCAGAGAGGCGGGTGCACGCAGGACCAATCGGTTAAAAGTGGGGCGTGGCCTAGTTTCAATCCCTCCAATCAGAACACTCCATGTACGCGCAATTGCCTAACCTCCAAGGGTTATACAGCCGAAAAGGCTCTTAATATTGCCAAAAGGACCTTAATTAGAGGTTCAACTCCGCCCAAGGGTTCAAAATGGCCCCCGAAAAGAAGCCGACCCCACCCTCAAAATATACGCCTCCCAACTGAACTGTACGTCATTTAATTGTGTTTAGCTATTTTTATATCTAAATCATCTAGAATGCTATGCGCAACAATAAAACCAATAAATCTAGCGATAACTAGTATCATACGTAGCGTAGATGGACGTAAGGTTTTAAAGCTTTTCGAATAGTTTTAACAAAACATAAATCAATTGATTCGGTTTGTTTTGTTTTTATTTTAATTTTATGCCCTCCCTCCCCCCCAACATAAGTTAAACACCCTCATACCTCCTTTATTTTTTGTTTTATACTGAAATTCATAATAACCTTTTATATAATAAAATCGTTGGCAATTGATTAGGGTATAAATATACAAGGTGTCCCATTAAATAAACTACATTTTTTAAAATAACTCGGAAACGCGATGCCCAATTGTTTTTCAGTTGCCTCCACGTTAATCAGCGGAAGAAATACTACTACTTCTCTAATGTAACCGACTTCGTAGTTTCAATAATAAAAAAGTTAGCAATAGTGCACACTTGAATTTGATCACCGTATACAGGGTGTCCACAAACACTTTTCTCAAAAGAAAACTGCAGATTCTAGCTGATTTTATGTCGAGTTAACGTAAATTACATTAATACAAAAATACTTCCTAAATGAGCTGCTGCTCTTGGAAGATGGCGCCCTAACATCGGTTTAATTCAAATCTTTTCAAAATGGTTTTCCTTTAATGTTTACATTTATTTAGTGGAATATGCCCAATCGTATGGCGTGAATATGATTTTTTAGTTGTACACGTAAGCGACTCGTTTGGGCGGGCATTGGACATTGTTATTCATAAGTTTTTTGTTTTCAAAATTTCGCAATTTTAACATAAAATCTAAACAAAATCGATTTTTTCATAAAAGAATGATGCTCTTGTCTAAAGTCGCTACGACGCACCGTTTTCGAAATAAATCGATTTGAACTTTTCATGTGTTAATCATACATTTATAAAATTAACTAACGAATTCATTAGAATTATGAAAGATGGCAATAGAAAATAAACAAAATAACTATTGCGTGAACGTCAAAATAACTAGTATTACAGATACTAGTTCAGGTTAAAGTGTCACATAAGTTTTAAGTGAAAGATTTTTTATTGCTTAGTTACATTACCGTAAATACAAAAAGTTGAATATTGTTAGAATGGTTTCGTTTAGTAACGAAGAATATGCCGATATGCATTTATTGTACGGCGAAATGCAATGCAACGCTCGGGCAGCAGCACGTAGATATGCAGATACAGGTAGAAGACATCCTGCTCCTAAATCATTTACGCTTCTTCATCAAAGAATTAGGGAAACGGGCTCGGTAATCTCTAAAAATAATCAAACAGGAAGACACGCTGATGTAATGGAAGAAAATCTGAATAATATTTTAATGGAAATTGAGTACAATCCCGAAATAAGCGTAAGAAGGTTGGCTGCAATGTATTCCAATATGTGAAAATATTCTGTGTGGAACATTCTACATAAGAAAGGCTTGTATCCTTTTCATTTCAAAAAACTCCAGGTCTTGCAAGCAGGTGATTTTCCTGCTCGTGTTGATTTTTCCAATTGGATGCAAAATAAAGAGAATCACGACCAAAATTTTTTCTAATATTTCGTTTTGTGATGAAGCCGCTTTTACAGAAGATGGCATTTTTAATATGCACAATGCACACTATTACTCCTATGTTGATGAAAACCCTCATGAGATAAGCAAGAGTAAACATCAGGAAAGGATAATAGTGGTGATAATTTGCTTGGACCTGTAGAATTGCCGAATAGTTTAAACGGCGAAGAGTATCTCAACTTTCTACACAATACTTTACCGGATTTATTAGATCACATTAATCTGAATATTCGGCGAAACTTGTGGTGTTTACATGATGGTTGTCCGGCTTACTATAGCAGAACTGTTAGTACTTTTTTAGATAACAATTACCGAGAGCGATGGATCAGAAGAGCCGGTCCAGTTGCTTGGCCAGCAAGGTCTCCAGATTTAAATCCTTGCCATTTTTGTGTTTGGGGATATCTAAAATGAATGGTTTATTCCCAACCAATAGAACAATAGAAACACGCGATCAGCTTTGGAGAAGGTTTCAGGATGCTTGCGACGAATTTAGGAACAATAGAGGAATTTTTGCAAACATTCGGCAATCTTTACAGACACGAATAAATTTCTTTTCTTACTTTCTAAAGCAAAATTAATTTATTTGCTAAGAGCAGTTTGATGTTCACGCAATTGTTATTTTGTTTTTTTCCATAACCATCTTTCATAATTGTAGTAAATGAATTTGTTAGTTAATTTTATACAAGTATGATTAACACATGAAAAGTTCAAATAGATTTATTTCGAAAACGGTGCGTCGTAGCGACTTCAGACAAGTGTATCATCCTTTTATGAAAAAATCGATTTTTTTTTAAATTTTAGGTTAAAATGCAAAATTTTGAATGTCCAATGCCCCGCCCAAACGAGCCGCTTCTGAGTACAACTAAAAAATCATATTTACGCCATACGATTGGGCATATTTCACTAAATAAACAGAACGCCATCATTTAAAGAAAAACCATTTTGGAGATATTTGAATTAAACCGATGTTAGGGTGCCATCTTCCAAAGCAGCTTTAAAATCTACAGTTTTATTTTGTGGATACCCTTTATACATATATATATATATATATATATATATATATATATATATATATATATATATATATATATACAGGGTGTTCCATTAAGGCTGGCCACCGGCCATATTTCAGAAACTAGTGGACATAAAAAGTGGAGAAAAAAAATTCATTATAAAAGTCGCCACGAGAAAATCCTGGAAATTATTTTTAAGTTCCGTAATTCATCGCAAGGGGGCGCAATTGAAAATTGAAAAATAAAATTATAAATTTCTCCGAAAATTCCCACATTAAGGCATACCTTTGGTAACATCGTTAGAAAGCTTAGACAATTCTGCATCATTTTGGTCTAAGGCTCATTGGAGTACCGACCTTAATAAGAGTGGAGGAAGCTATTGAATGTGTAATCATTTAAATCGCTGTTATTTTTAAACGACTTATCCGATTGTAGAAAACCTAGGCTTGTTTAGAAGAAAAAGGTAAATACTTTTAACTGTCGCATCCATTGGTACGCGATAGCTCATAATAAAATTGTTATAGGGCGCAATTTGTAATAATACCAGTATTTATGATTTTATTCAGAAAAATTAAATCATACGGTATAATTATGACATCATAAGCGGAAAGTAGCTTAAATTTGTAACAAAAAACGTAAATAACGCAATTTAATATCTTTATTTGTTCCAGAGTTATGGCGAAAAGAAGACTTTTTAACCGTTTAATTTAATAATTGATTGTTGCTATGGTTTCTTAAGGTGTATAGGTTGGATTAGTAATGAGGAATCTGCATTTATCATAGTCTGTGCCTCCCTTCACACTCTATCTAGGCTTAGGACTAGTCCAAACTAAGCAAATTGCAAAATTTGGAGCGTGTTTAGAGGCCAACGGGCCATAACAACGATATCAAAGTAATGATTGATTTTTGTTTAAGAAACTTTTCAATAGAATGGTACAAAATCATGAACAACTGTTAAAAAACTAGTGAAAAGCTATAAATGTTCAAATTGACGGCCGTTTTGTAAAATACAACTATTAATTCTTCTTCTTGTACTGGAAACAGCTGTTTCGATTTCGTCTCGTGGAATCGAATTTATTGCAATTTCAATTCGGTGAATCATGTCCTCTCGGGTGGTTGGTCTCGTTTCGTAAACAATATCTTTTATTCTTCCCCACAAGTAGAAATCTAATACAATTAAATCCGGGGATCTAGGTGGCGACGGAAACAAACTACCCCTTCCCATCCAGCGATTTGGGTATCTAACATTTAAGAAATCACGGACTCTTCGGGAATAGTGTGAAGGACATCCATCATGTTGATACCACAGGGATGCTCTCACGTCAAGGGAATGTCTTCTAAAAGATTGGGCAAGTCATTTTGTAAAAGTTTAAATAAGATTCACCATTTAGGTGTCCATGAAAACAAATGGTCCGATAATTCTGTCACCTAAAACACCACACCACAAATTTACACTCCATCTGTTTTGGTGATCCACTTCGCGCATCCAGTGAGGATTTGTTTGCGACCAATAATGCATATTGTGCAAATTAACTCTGCCGCAGCTAGTAAAAGTAGCCTCATCGGTCCATAAAACTTTGGAAAGGAATCGAAGATTTTCACTACACATGTATCTCAGCCAATAGCAATAGTCGAGCCGCCTGTCAAAATCAGTGTCTGATAAAGCCTGGTGTAAAACTAGATGATAAGGATGCAGCTTAAAATCCCTTAAAATTCTGAACACAGAAGCAACACTTACACCTAGTTCTGTGGAAATCTCCCTGATGCTTACGCGAGGCTCCGATTCTACGTACGCAAGAACATTAATACTATTGTCTTCATTTCTTATGCGACGTCTTCTGACAGGAAGTGGAATACGTCGTACATTTCCTGTTTGTCTTAAACGTGTTGCCATTCGCCGAAACACTTTTCTAGTGTAGTGCCTTCGATCAGGATATCTGATAGCGTATTGTCGTTCCGCAATAGCTGCATTTTGAAAACATTCATAATACACGGCAAGCATGTCGTAAGCCTCGGCATTGGTATACGACATTTTTTAAGGATAGCACTAATTTCTGATAAGGTACAATGAAACCCAAAACTAATGAAGGAAAACATTTTTACAACACAACATCAATCAAAATTAAGTAAGTTGACAACTTTTTCAATTTATTTACCTCCATGGAAACGAGCCGACTTTGTTCCGCAGCAAATTAGATTATTATTTTGAAACACACCACATTAGAATTATGCCTTAGAAGTTTTATATGATGTTATAAACGTACAGAAGAAGAATTAATAGTTGTTCTTTACAAAACGGCTGTCAATTTGAACATTTATAGATTTTCACTAGTTTTTTAACAGTTGTTCATGATTTTGTACCATTCTATTGAAAAGTTTCTTAAACAAAAATCAATCATTACTTTGATATCGTTGTTATGGCCCGTTGGCCTCTAAACACGCTCCAAATTTTGCAATTTGCTTAGTTTGGACTAGTCCTAAGCCTAGATAGAGTGTGAAGGGAGGCACAGACTATGATAAATGCAGATTCCTCATTACTAATCCAACCTATACACCTTAACAAACCATAGCAACAATCAATTATTAAATTAAACGGTTAAAAAGTCTTCTTTTCGCCATAACTCTGGAACAAATAAACATATCAAATTGCGTTATTTACGTTTTTTGTTACAAATTTAAGCTACTTTCCGCTTATGATGTCATAATTATACCGCATGATTTAATTTTTCTGAATAAAATCAAAAATACTGGTATTATTACAAATTGCGCCCTCTAACAATTTTATTATGAGCTATCGCGTACCAATGGATGCGACAGTTAAAAGTACTTACCTTTTTCTTCTAAACAAGCCTAGGTTTTCTACAATCGGATAAGTCGTTTAAAAATAACAGCGATTTAAATGATTACACATTCAATAGCTTCCCCCACTCTTATTAAGGTCGGTACGCCAATGAGCCTTAGACCAAAATGATGCAGAATTGTCTAAGCTTTCTAACGGTGTTACCAAAGGTATGCCTTAATGTGGGAATTTTCGGAGAAATTTATAATTTTATTTTTTAATTTTCAATTGCGCCCCCTTGCGATGAATTACGGAACTTAAAAATAATTTTCAGGATTTTCTCGTGGCGACTTTTATAATGAATTTTTTTTCTCCACTTTTTATGTCCATTAGTTTCTGAAATATGGCCGGTGGCCAGCCTTAATGAAACACCCTATATATATATATATATATATATATATATATATATATATATATATATATATATATATATATATATATGGGTTGGGCAAATGTGTGGAAACCCCTTATTTCTGGCTAAACAATTGATTGTATCAAAAAGACCTTCACAAAAGTTAATGTAAATTTTATGATCTATTCAGTGGCGTGCTAGGATTTGCAGCAGCTACGCCAATGTTCGAGATATGACGTCATCGATGGTTTTTTTAAATGGGTGACCCTGTATATTTTCGCATTTTCAGATATACCGTTTTTCTCCAATTATAATGATATATGGTTTGGCAGGTATGCGACTTGTCGTTTTTTAAATATTAAATAAAATAATACAATGAAGAAGATACATAATATTATTTAGTAATTTTAATGAACTTTTGATTTACAACAAAAATTGAGCGCTTCATATTGAGAAAATATTCATAGTAAATGCTCAAATTGGAGACCTTCAGCCCCTTGACAGTGTCCTATTCGGTCAGCAAAGGCTCTTACGGAGTTTTGAATGGCTTGCTGTGAGATTTCTTGCACAGCCACCCTAATCCGGTCTTCCAGTTCTTCTAACGACTGAGGTTTGGTCTTATACACAATAGATTTTAAATGGCCCCGTAGAAAATAGTCTAGAGGACTTAAATCTGGCGAACGCGGTGGCCACTCAATATGTCCTCTTCGACCTATCCATCTCCACGGAAATATTTCATTAAGATATTCAACCATGATTAGAAAACAATACTAATACTTTACACCGAAATTATCTGACGGAATTAACAGTAACTGACAATAATACAAAATATTTGAGCTATGTTACAGAAATAACCATGGCAACAACAAAAAAAAACGAATATTTTTTATTAGATAGTACGACAGCGATCTCTTATTTTATTATTTTATTTAATATTTAAAAAACGACAAGTCGCATACCTACCAAACCATATATCATTATAATTGGAGAAAAACGTTATATCTGAAAATGCGAAAATATACAGGGTCGCCCATTTAAAAAAAGCTGTAAATCCTAGTACGCCACTGAATAGATCATAAAATTTACATTAACTTTTGTTAAAGTCTGTTTTTTGATACACATTTGCCCAACCCTGTATATATATATATATATATAACGTTTCATAGTGATGTTGTTGGGACGCTTTTATATGACCTTGTGACGACATCTTTACATGACGTGTTGAGCTGGCACATTTTCCTACAGTTTCGTCATAACTTTAGATTTCATTAAAATACACAGAATCGTGCTCTCTCGGATAAGATTGATATAATGATAATTGCATCGTGGGTGACTTTTTTATCAATACTTACAAGAAATATGTGTAAAGTGGTTTCTATCCGCAAAATGGAAAGAAAGTAGTATAACTAAGAGAAAAGGGTGTATGTCCCATAATAGTAGTTTTATTATTTTAAATAGGGTCTGTGGTGCGTTATATTATATAAATATCATTTTCATTGTGTTAATATAGGTTTGATATTCTGTTAGAACAATAACCATAGATTTCCTTATTATATAAATCTTTTAAACAAATATTTAGTAATAAAATAATAAACAAGATAATCAATATGCCAATAACATAATAAGAATTAGATTGTATACTCTGCAAACAAGCAATTAAAATAAGAATGCCATTTAGGTATGTATTTAAAAATTGGTAAACAGGTCGATTGAATCTAACGACAAGTAATACACTTAAAAAGAAAATTTTCTAAATAAAGCAACTAACGATGAATCAAGAAGGCAATTTCTAAGCTTGGGCTGAATTTCTTAGAGATTACAAGAATGGAAAACAAGCAGTACAGTTTACTTAATGATTCTATTTTAGATTGTTACCTTATTTACTATAATAGCTTAATCAAAAAAAGAATTTTTGAAAAGATTTTTTACTTATGCAATTAATTTTTATAAACATTCATATGGATTATGAGACATGTAGGTTTTTACTTCTAATTGGTTTCTTATCTATACACTCTGTATTGATACATTAATATTAACAATCTACCTATATGGATTTGAGCATTTTATTGCGGTAATGAGCACACGGACATAAAAAAACCATGTTTTCCTTTACGTAATTCTAGATAAAAAAGTGTGCATTAATTAATAATTTTTGTACGTTTTAAACATCTACGTGACTGCATAAAGTTTGCTTTATTATACAATTTATCTTTAAAATCCTAAAGTGTTTAGATAATCCGGGTTCAGTCAATTACCATCTTATCCTACCCAAGCACTTCATATACATTTATGGATAAAATCTTAAAGCACGTATACGATTACGCGTTTGCTATTATACGTATATTTTGTTTAAAACTTTACAAAGACAAACTTTTGTTTCAAAAGACGTAAGATAACTTTTGGAGATGAGGTTTTCCTGTGCAAATTCTAAAACAATATCATTAGACGAGACGTTCTACTGTAAGTTACCGTAATCTTAATAAGTACTTATACTTTACTGCTTGTTGTTATAGGGCTACTAAATACAAGGCCCTAGTCTACCAACAGCAACTTTAACGATAACTATGCAACGTCACCACGGCCTGCTTGTTTTACGATCTTCTCTACTACATCCTACCAAAATTGAAATATTTAATGAGGTCGCTTTTGTTTTCCATCCTCTTTACTTGAAAATCTTGCTTAATATATTCTTTATCCTAGCAAGAAGAAAAAAATGTATACCCGACCCTTCTTTATTACTTCACAGTAATCCTCTGCAACATTTTAATTAACAATTTTACTTTGAACTATTATATAAATAAATTGTAGTTCGGCTAGAAAATTAGTGCAAAAATTCAATTTAAGTAATTGCTTTGTTTATATATGCATCATAAAAGAGGATTTTATTTAAAATAAAACTACCCCAAAACACTTGAATACATCAAATGGGCTATTTAAGTTGCTTAGTCGAAATCTTTACAACTTCGGGACATTTGAATATTATATGTTGTCATTTACGTAATTGAATACGTAGATATACATATAATGTATTGGATAACATTTACAAATGTTAAACTTTGAACGCTGCATTTTCCCAATGACCTTAATTATTATCAGCAAATTAAATCTAGAGCTTTTCTAAGTCTGTAAGTTTCATACAGGTTAGATTATATCTGCATTTCACAAACTATATAGCAAACTCGCTTCATCCTCAAGATTTTCATATTCCATAAGCAAAGATTATGTGACGTGCTTAACTTTATTTACCGTGCTTTACTCTACATTCGTAATTTTATTGTAAAGTTTATGTAATAATACATAATAATTTCTTACTGTGTAACACCCTTATATTACGCCATTTACTCATATATCATTCATATGAAGTATTCTCCAATTAAAAATTATTATTAATTTGATTAAATACATAAATAAAAAGTTTACCTCGAGTAGGATTTGAACCTATTAATTTATAATTTTCTATTTTGTAGGGATAAATGGCTATTTACCTCATTGGTATGTACCTTAGATGAATTCTGTCTTAAATTTCATTACTACGCCATCTAGCAGTTTCGAAAAGAATCAATTAATTAAAAGATACTTGCTTCGACTTTTCTACATTTGATTACCCCCCAATTAAATTGGAATATAGCTTATTGAATCAAGAAATAGGGTAGCTGCTCCAGAAACGGACACTGTCCCAGTAATGGACATTGTTCCGCTAAAAAAATCGATAAAGTTTAGTAGAAGTGATAAAATTGTACATCAAGTAGTGGTAGTCCTGAAAGATTGGTGCACCTAACTTCATTGTGCTGTCAACCGCATGGAGAAATGTCATGTGTGTTCAGAAATAACGTCTGATTAAGTGCGTAGACAAGTCAGGCGCAAATTACGAAAATACACAGTAGTGCTCAGTGCAGAAAGTGGTTGTTAACAGTAAAGTAACTGAATTAATTAACGAATTTATTAGAAAATAGCAATCCTAACCTCGTTTTGGGTTTTGATCGTGGTGTTCATTACTGAAACGCTAAATTGGTGAAACGTTAGTAATGGACATTACTAAACACGTCAGTTTGAATGATGGACATGGATAGTGTCCATTACTAAACACGTCACGTCATTTTATTAATGGATTTCCATTGAAAAGTATCCAAATACATGTTTTATGATGCTACTTGATGGTTCTTTTTATTTTTTTAGAAATCTCAAAAAAAACAAAAAAGCAAGGGTATTTTTTGTATTAATGATGCGTTAGGGATGCTGTTAGGGACAATGGTAGGTCCATAAAGAAAGCTGCACAACTATTTGGTGTTCCTCGAGCTACCCTGATACGCAAACTATCTGGACAAGTTCCTCTTCAACGCAAAATGGGACCCAAGACTGAATTATCAGTTGAAGAAGAAGAAGTATTGGTCAACTGGATACTTGCAATGGTTCGCAAAGGTTTTCCTGTGCACAAAGGAAACCTTGACATAACTGTTCAGAAAATGTTGAAGAAATCGGACAAGGAGA
This sequence comes from Vesta saturnalis, assembly GCA_036346205.1. NCBI lineage: Eukaryota > Metazoa > Arthropoda > Insecta > Coleoptera > Lampyridae > Vesta > Vesta saturnalis. The sequence goes on along the minus strand of JARFJB010000125.1, from coordinate 1,746,337 downwards.
CACAGTAGAAGTTGGAATGAAGGATGTACTTGAGGAGCCTGCTCGAATATTTAATAGCGATAAAGCAGGTTTTAAACTGTATCTGAAAGGTGGGAAGTATTAGGTCCGGCCAATAACAATAAGAATTCCTATGAGAGAGTCAGCTCAGAAAAAAAACAACTTAAAGTAACGGCGACTTTCTCAGCTAACAGCAAATATGTGCCCCCAATGATAATTTTTCCATATAAAAAGGCGCCGAAAGTAATTGTTGAGTCAGTTTCAAGTAACTGGGACTGGGCAGATCTGATTCTGGCTGGATGAAGTATTTTTTGAATATATTTCAAATCACTTCACACCTTATTTGAAAAACGAGAATATCACCCGATCTGCCATTTTTTTTTGTGGGTGGCCATAGGTCTCATATAACCAAACAAGTAAGGGAATTATGTGATGAACATGGGATAATTTTCATTGCGTTATTTCCAAATGCAACCCACACAATTCAACCAGCTGATGTAGCTGTATTTAAACCTTTAAAAACCTTTAAAAGATCAGCTGTCCGAACTTGGAAATTCAACAATTTCGTTTGGCAAAATTTTTTGTAGAGTGTTTCAAATCTATGCAACGCCAAACAATGTTCAAAATGGGTTCAGGAAGTGTGGGTTGTATCCATTTGATAAGGGAAATGTCGATGATTACATGAAATGCATTCCAAACAGAAATGTTGCGTCAACCCAGAAAAGAAAAGAGCATAACTTGAGCTATACGGTTCTTTCAAAGCTCGAGGAAGTAGTCGACAAAGATGAAATTACTGAAATCCGGAAAACAATCTTTCACAAGAGAGAATGGACTGGAAACATTGAATCTACAAATTTATATAAAGCTTGGGTTCATTTAAAGAGAAAGTGTAATAAAGAGGCAGATCAACAAAAATAGTGGAAGAAAATGCATTATCCTGGTGTGTGTGTGTGTGTGTGTGTGTGTGTGTGTGTGTGTGTGTGTGTGTGTGTGTGTGGTGCGTGCGTGCGTAACGTTCGCGCGTGCGTGCGTGCGTGTGTGTGTTTGTGTGTGTGGGGGGGTGCGTGCGTGCGTGTGTTTGTTTGTGTGTGTGTGTGTGTGTGTGTGGGTGCGTGCGTGTGTGTGCGTGCGTGAGCGCGCGCGCGTTTGGTGACAATTTCATTTTATAATTTGACATCATATCATAATTACAGGAATAATATTAAACGTTGATGACGAAGGAGCTAAAATTAAATCGATGGACAAGTGTGAGCTCGACTGGAAGGTGATATTATCTACTATTTTAATCAGTTCGTAAGTAAATCGCCAACATTCAAGAGCCTCGTGTCACAATTTCCTTATGTTGACGAAGATGGTCAGAAAATAATGAGGAACAATGACGTTTGCGTCCCGGAGGTCCTAGATGCACCACTAATCGTGAAGATCGTGCTCTTCGGCTTGTAGCTCTTCGGGGTCGTTTTTCATATGATCATAAAATCTACTTATGGTCGACGTATCGAAGAATTCGATCGTTTGGGCTCAGATCATACTGACCTTTGCTTTGTTTACCTCTAACTCCACACCATCATACTGCACGACAGCAATGGTGTAACGAGAGGTTGCATTGGAATGTGGAATGGAATCAAGTCATCTGTAGTGACGAATGTCGATTTTGTTTATGGGCTTATGATAGTCACGGATTGATTAGAAGACGTCCTGGCGAAAGACGCAATTTTCAGTTTTCTGTACGACATACTGCTCACTAAAGGTGCGGGGGCTATTTTTCATGGAAGCAGATCTCCTCTAGTAGTTATTTCGGGAACATTAAATGCAATTCGGTACATTAACAACGTTCTTGAACCAGTGTTACTGCCATATTTGCAAGGAGTGGAAAATCCACTTTTTCAGCAAGATAATGCGCGGCCGCATACCGCAAGGGTTGCTATGGAGTCTCCTTCGCCAGACTGATCGCCAATCGAATATTTGTAGGATATGGTAGGACGGAGAATAAATCATTTACAGCCACTATCAAACAATGTAGATGCCCTTTCACAAGGGATTTTAGAAGCGTGAGATAGTATACCTCAGGTTAGCATAGTTTCACTCATTTCAACTATGCCTAATCGGCTAGCTGAATGTGTGAGAAACAGATGAGGGTCGACGCACTATTATTGTTAGCAATATCTGTATCTTCCTAAAATTTTCATCGTTTATTAATAGGAATAAAGTACACATTTTCTGAAAATTTCATTAAAATACATCAGCGTTTACTGTGTGTTTATTTATTTATGGCGGCCGGAATATTGTTCGTGGAAGCAAGCCGTTAATTTAAGTTGATACGTAAAATCTACACTTAAAGTGAGATTATTTTCTTATGTTTGTTGAATAAACGAATTATTATGTATTGGCTACTTAATTTCTTGTTACATACTATCTAAAACTAATATTTTTCTCCTCTTTTATTCACTTAGAGATAATAATAACGTTATTACATCTTCTAGACATAATCATAAAGAAAAGCGAGCTCTTAGCGTTTGTACTGCTTTCCTTCCTTTTATAACTAATGTTAGATAGGATTGAAAAAATCCTAATTCATTATGGCATTGGGACTGTTTTTAAATCTACAAGATAGATTAAACAACAGTTAAAATCATTTAAACATGTTTCAAATCTATTGCCACCTTCGGAAGTGTATAAATTGCCTTGACCTTGTGGAAAAGCAAAACGTAATCTAATAATTAAACAATGGGATAATGGTATGTCTTAATTTTAACTTTTGGTATGTCTAGGTTTTCTGCTAGACGTCAAAGTAAATGCTTTACCAATTAAATATGTGAAGTTACTACAGCATTACAATAATTTAACATTAAAAAATTACACATTGTGTTTTCTGTGTACAATAACAATTACAATTATTAATATCCGAAAACTGTTTCTTTGTTAGATTTGACCAGATCTTTAAACGAGATATCACGTTTAGACTTGTGAATGCTTTTGTCAATTTCAAATTAAAGTTTTTCACAATATTACACTTACATTCTTACTTTAAATTTTGTGAGATTGGTTCTTTGATTCGTTCTTTCATTGTTAGCCGTCGTCCGTCAAAGGGTGGTTTGCTTTCTATTAGGCAGTTTAATAATGTTTAATTTATTAAAAATCTAGCTATACTTTGCTAAGATAAAATTAGATTCCATAGTTAGCTTTAAATATGTTTATCAAACTGTTATATTAATAACAGGCACATAATTGCGTTTTCATATTTCATAAATTTATTTTGACATTAACTGGAATTGTTATAGGAACGTTTAAATTTGTATAAAAGATAAATAAAAAACATTGGATACCCAAAATATAAGTATTTTAATTATGAAAGATTAAATTTTTATATGAATAGGATTTTTTGATTGCGAGATTATTTAAAATAAGTTTCTTGTTCGAAGATTTAGCGCATAACTTTTATAGGTCAAATAGCAGTAAAATGGGTACAGGTGTAAAGTTTACATTTACGCTCAGTGTAAACTGATGAACCTAATCGATAAGTCAAATTCGGCAATTGTAAGGGCGCCATCTTATTTATAAATCGGGTGCAGTACAGAAAAATCATTTAATTAGTACGTAACTTGCACATAAGAAAGTAAATTGCTGTAATTAAAAATCTGTACAAGTAAATAAAATAAATAAAAGGTTAAAAGTACACTTACCAGCTTTGTATTGAAAGAACATTTTTGAGGGACTGATTCACGAGTGATACCCGTTTTCTGTTAGCCGTATACTCACACTAAAACAACTTTCTATGTTTTACGTTTAAGAATAGTTGATGTAAAACTAGCTATTCATTTCCCCATAATTAATTTTTAGAGTGTAAATATACAAACAACCCAATTATGTTTATCACATTTACTGCAACTCGTATTTACCTTTCCCTTAAAGTAATTAATAACAAAGCGGTTTGAACAAAATATTATATGTTGGCCGTACATACATATACACGCAAATTGTTTTGATCAAAAACCTCATTAAATGTTTGGAAAGTAATAATTACATATTTAAATTCCACAACAACAATATGTAGTTAGAAACCACTGTCTATGTTTACTTTTAGCTAATTACGGTGTAATTATATAATCCTGTTAAATTTAATAGTCTAAAAAATTGATTGCCAATATCGAATGAGTAACATAATTTCTTTTAAAAAACACTAAATCATAAATTTTATAATACACATGCCAGATTAAAAGAAAGAAAAACGAGAGGCTCATCTGATATTACGCAACTCTTAATTAAAAAAGTAAGGTTCTAAAAAATCTCTTTATTTATCAGAATAGAATGGTTGGGTAACAGGCGTTAAACAATAATTTAATTATCTCGTCATTTACAATTAAACATGTACTAAAAAAGTTTTTTTTACAAAATCAATCATTGATAAACTATTTAATCTACAATACAGAAACGTGAACGTATAAAGTCCACACACATCCGAATGGTAATCCTGTAGTATTGTTTTATTGTAACGGAGCCATCTAGAATTCTTCTCTAGGAAACGAAAAATGGTACTCGTCCAAAGGAATCAAAATACTCTCCGTTACCATTATCATCAATGTAGATAGCGGTTCAATGCTGACCTAGTTTGTCTGCAGGATCCGTGTTTACAATAATTCCACACGGTCTAGGTGCGTATCTCGGTAATTGATTAGAAGCACATACAAGCCGAAATACATTCTTCTTGTGGCTGTTGATCGATTTCAAACATTTCAACACTTGTACCGCGTACATCTTTGGAATTGGTATGCGTCCAGTCTTGCAGTAGTAAGTGGTTTTCCAGTGCACACATAGGCCCAGTGATGTTATGGTTTAAACAGCTATATGCTTTTGCTTCCTTTCTCAATTGTTTAATCGACGGGCAACCAGTCTCCTCCAGGTTTACTATTGGTTTGTTAAGAAACCTTAAAAACCGTTGTTTTTCACTGCCCTTAACGTGAATTTTGTTAAAGGGGCGCAACACTCTCATCAACTCCTCACGGAAATTGTTGTAGTGTACATGACCTGACCACCATTTCAGCCCATGATAATTATCCTCCATAAATTTTATCTGTTGTGACATGGATCTTGATATAAAGTACGATCATGATCTGCAACCACGGCAATTTCTTTCGGTATGAGTTCGTTGTTAACACCACTAAACCCTTGTATGTCCAAGTATGCTCCATCTTCTTTCGGCTGCTGCTGTACACTGAAGATCGCAGGTTAGAGCTACCACTTTTAACAGCTAAAATCCACAACGACGTTCCGATGTTGATCGATCTCGATCACATTATCGAATTCTGCATACACCAAATAGTTAATTGTTTCGGTGAGCGCTTCTTCAAACCCGACTTCCAGCCGAAGGGAGCCGTTTCTAACTAAATTCCAGTGCGTACTAGCGTTTCCAGACGTCAGGTGTTAGGTCAAAGGCCATTAAACAGTAGCCGTTGGGGTAATCACTTCTCGATATATCGTTACCTTCATTCAAAAAATGAATACCCGTACCAGAGAATAAGGTGTGGTATGCTCTTACATATCAACCATTAGCTGTAAAGTCTGGTTGTAAGGCCTTTGAAGGAATTTGTTGTCCATCAATATATAACGACACGTAGTTACTATTGCAGTGATGAAAATTGAACGGGTTTGAGAGGTAATCACCGTTGAAGGCTTTATTTGCAACAAAGCCTACGATGCATTGTTTAGGTAACTGACCCAGGAAAACGTTATCCAATGAATATCGATGTATGTATGTAACAGGGTATTTTGCGGCGGTTATTTCTAAAGCTTTAGCGTGCGCAATTAGAATAGTTGGATTGATTCGCATACGTCTCACCAGTAAACTAGCGTCTATAATTCGCGTCTTGTAAGTTGAAACGAGTGCCGCCATTAGGCTAAAGGTATCTCTTGATCGTACAAATTTAGTTTTTAACTCAACACCACTTATGAGAAACTTTTCTTGATCCGAGTGCACGTGGCCAATCATCTCTATCTGTTTCCCGGTAGCCGCAAGTGCTTCACGTTTTGAGAAACCGTTATTTGCGTTTCCTAGTGTATTCATCTGTTCAGCTGTATCATTGTACCATAAGGTACATTCTAGAGGTGAACTGTTGGCCTCCTTTCCATAATTTAGCAGCGTTTCGATGTATGAACTGTAGGCGTAGGTGTTGTTTGGTTGTGACACCATCTTCTGATTTAAGTAAACCTCCACCTGTGAGAAAAGCGAATGCATCCAATTATTTACCGGCGTCTGTAAGTGCTGTATCATCTTGCTTTAGAACTTTAGCTGTGATATACAACATGGTTTGGCTTAAATCTATGTAATCGTTCCCATTTCCGGGGACTACAGATTCTATTGGGGCGTCATCACTCAGAGCTGATAAGGGTTTGTAAAATATCCATTCACCACTCTCGATACTTGTCTGCGTCGACGGTAAAGCGAACAAATCCAATTCGGACTTGACGCATTTACACGATTGCGCATGTAGAAAAGCCATTGTCTTGAAAATATACCGTCATAAGTAGACTTCTTCTTAGCAACAGCTCTCGGTAAATACTGGTTATTATCGAACAGACGCACTCTTTTATAACCCGAACCATCCATCATTTTATCAATTTTCTCGTCGGCTTTGCGCTTAAGGTTTCTACCTGCCTCGTTAAATCTTTCCTGAAACGAATCCTTAATAGGTCGATCCTCTATGACGTCACCAAGAATATTAGCACCTGTTCTAAGAGCTTCTTTTCCAATAGCCTTTGCGCTAGACTTAAATAACGGTATTATACTTCTGAATATACCACCTAACCAGTTTCCTATTCCATCATCCCGTTGATATGGCGCACCTCTCTAGATAGAGCTGATACCGTTACCGGACTGATTCATGTAATATTGCTGATAAGGGCAAACCATTATTGTACTTTCTTAAAGTATAGCTTCAGACACGACGTTCCAAACTCAAATGGCATTGCTGCACCCGTATCTGTTTATATATTAATCTCGATGTTTTCAAATTTCCGTATCATCACCGGTATGCAGTGTGCAGGCGAAAAAACCACATCTTTATGACTCCCGTGAGCATAGTTTTCTGAAGTAATATTTATTATACGCATAAGCGGAGATAAAACATGACGCACAATTTGCGGTTCAAGGATGTCGCAATAAACAAACATCTGAGTTGGTAATCCTATCCATATACTAGCGGGGTGAGGGGCATTGGTTCCATAGCTATGTTCTGATACGGACGATAACCCAATTGTAAGGCTAGACATTGAGAGAATCCGAATAGCGAGAGCTGAGTTTTTAATTTCGTAGTGACGCGCTTAGTTAGATTATGATATTCGATTGTTAGCAATTTACTAATAGTACATGGTTATTTAGTTCGCTGATAATTTCTTCTATGTTGGCATAATTTCCCGAAGCGAATCGTATCACGTACCAGCCACCTTCAATATAAATGATCTTCGCGTTGTCGTGTTGAACATATTCAGCGGCCTTTTTAAATATCGTTTCTACCACGTTCTCTCCAGGTGGCTCTGTTCTATAATAAATTAAATTGTCTGTTGCACTTACAGCGGCAAAAGAACATGGGTACTGAATTTCCGATACCCCTACAACCCACGACCCCGTTAATCTTATCCGCTGCGTAATAAAACTTGATGTCATAATACCTGGAAAATACGTCATAGAGCTATTACTCAATAAGGTAAGATACAACTCCATTTTTATATATCTCTCAACTGAGAGGCCAACACCCAGCTATTAAATTTGTCACTGTATCCACGCCACTTGACCTGGTATTGTTTATATCGCCCGCGGCCCTTCTCTGCTAGAATCTTATCGACTTTGAATAAAGTATCTTTATCAACCGTAACAATCTGCAATTCTTCTTCGTAAAAGGTACCCTCAACAGGACCGTTATTAAGATCGATTATTCGATAAATTGGTGGTCTTCTTTTTATCACCGCACTAATTGTAAAAACTTCCTCGCTCCAATTTGTTTCATTTCCCTTCTCAAAGGTGTACTTAGTTCTGGCGATTCTGACATGCTCACTAACTTTATATTTAGGATGACGTACTGGACCTAAAACGTTCGCGTACAGGTTATTCCACACTTCCAAAATGTTTTTATCATTTACAGCCGCAGGGGCCATCTTTATATTTGAATGAGGGCTATTGTTGTAAGCAGTCGCAAGTCTTTCGAGTACATCCAATATACCTGTAGGAATTTTTGTAAGTGAAATAAGGCCAATCTTTGTTTTCAACGTTTTATTAAATCTTTCAACTACAGATACTTTTACATCAGGGTTATTTGTTACATAGAAATTGATATTTTGTTTCCTGAAAAAGTTTTGTACACTGCTCGCCACAAACTCTTTGCCTTTATCCGTCTGTAGATTTGCAGGAGTATTGTCGCAATCCTTAAAAATATAAGCGAGTGCTTCAATTATAGACGAGGCTGTATTTGTTTTAAGTACTCTCGCCCATGCCCTCTTGCCAAATACATCAATTACCGTTAGTATGTAGTTATATCCACTATTGTGTTTACTTAAAGTTCGCATATCACAAAGATCCGCTTGCCACAACTCGTAAAGGTTACTCACAATATATTTTTTGTGTGGAAACTTTTTTCTGACTGGTTTATGTACCATATAAGCTTCCTGTGCCTGCAGCCAATTTCCACTTCACCATATATTTTTTTATCTTTTACAGCAGTTAATAATGTTATACCAGCGAACCCTGCCGCCACGAATCCCAATCTAGTGAAATTCCTCTTCTTCTTCTTTGAGAGATTCTTCTCGGTGTTTCCCGCGTTTCACTGTCAGCATCGTATTCTCACCTATAGTTGTTGTGAGGGTCCGTTCAACGCTGGGTGATACAGAAACATCATGTCTTTGCGTATTTCCGATAAACTCTCGTGGTATATTTATCTCTTTAATGTACGTCGCAAACTGACGCCAACCGCACGGGTTTGTAGTTTTTCGTTTTCTTAACGTCTCGTGAACCAGATCGATAATGTTGGAATGTGGTATAATATCGCCTTTTATTGGCACAGTACCCATTTTATCCCAAAATGCATCACTGCTCGTATTCAGTATACGTAAGAAAGCTTCGTCTTTTCTCTTATATGAAGACGGAAGTGTTGATACTATTTCATCGTCCGCTAGACCTTTGCGTTGCGGTAAATCTCTAATATCATCAGCAACAGCGTCACCGCTGATTGTTATGCTGGTGCGCTGACGTAACTGATTGGAAAAGTGAGATCTTTGACGAACTTGGTTGTACTGCTGCCATTTGTCACGGTCCGGCATTTTGGTTTTTAAAACTTTATCCATATCGCTACCCAGCTGCCTTAAAATGTTGTTTTGTGTAACATCTGGCACCTGTAAGCGTTGTATAAAGTCCATCGGTAGTATAATCATCTTCTTCAGATTGTGGTCCATGGTTATTAAAACAGATTACCCAGTATTCCGCCCAGTAATGGTCCTAACAGGAGTGGTAGAAATGCACCACCTTTCTGTACAAGAAACTGTTTCTTCTTTTTTATAGACTCGCCTCTCTGTGCCAAGCGTCTTAAAGTGTGCTTATGTTGAGAGAGTCGCTGCTTCTGATCAGCTGACAGAGGTACACGACCTTTTAAAATGTTATGTGCACACTCACAAATACACTGTACCTGCTTACTATCCAAACATTTCAATAAAGCGTCACGTTGACTTTTACTTAATCTGGCTAATGCATGCAGGATATCTGTGTTCTCGCTTAAAACGTCAGCCATCATGTATGATGTAATCTTTATGACTGTGAGGCTTAAACCCTTTTTTCGCTATATATATATATATATATATATATATATATATATATATATATATATATATATATATATACCTGGAAGATACCTTGAGGCCCGAATATGTTTGTTCTATAACGTAGCACATCCGGTGTATTCCGTTTTAAATCGAACAATAAATATCCGTGCGGGTTTGAAGTGGCATCTTGTTACGCGGCTTCTAAAAATTTCGGGTTGTCCGGCGAAATCTGTCTTGCTAAATGCTGCATCTGAGCTCTGTCACGTGGGTTCTTAAACAAAATTATTTAATGTGCGTTGAGAGAAATATCCCTTTGTCCACGTCCTTCTGCGTTAAGAAAAACACACTTAGATTTCGATGACGACAACCCTTTGTAAAAATATCAACCACAGAGCCGTTAGTTTCGCGCATTAGATCCTCAATTATTATTAAGACAGTTTTTTCTTCGTCAAACTGTTCCATATCAGGTAAACCCTTTTGAAATTCCACAGAGAGATCTTTGAATAAAGGCTGCCACTCACTGTAAAACCAGATAATTTTTTCAAAAGCTGTATGGCAGGCAGTTCCGATATTTTTTCGAAAATCCACGGTAAAATACGATTTCCCACAACCCGACGGGTCCGCAACTAACGCCGAAAAGGGGTGCTTAAATTGACCTTCCATCTTGAATCGCTAAACGATACTAACAGATACTCTACCAGCAACCTCGTTTAAATAGACTAAATAACATTCTTTTCAATCAGAGCGCTAGGCCCAGAAACAAAATGATCTACAAGATAATCACCAAAAATAGTTGTCACCCTACCCTAGCCCAAAGACCAACTCCAGGTCCAAGACCAACCCCAAGACCAATCCCAGCCCCAGGTCCAGCTCCAGCCCCAAGACATAGCCCAAGTCCAAGACCAGCTCCAAGCTCCAAGACCAAACCCAAACTCAATCTCGAGACCTAAAATACTCCCCTCACGTGAGCAAGCACAAAAAGGGCAGACAAAAACGACCAGCAAAAATGCACCTAATACAAACAAAAAGGGTTGAAATTTCCATCAAGGGTTGAAAAAGGTCTTCAAAAATCAACCATAAAATAAGGCCGACAAAAAAAATTGCTGTCAAAAACACCATAATTAGGGTTGAAAATTCTATCAAGGGTTGAAAAAGGCCTCCGAAAAGTCTGCAATAATAGGGGTGAAAAACACGGTCTCACACGTGGGCGAGTAAAAGTAGTGGGAAGGTGCCCCAGTGGGCGGGGCTTGTGACGTAAAAAAAGTGGAGGGGAGGGTGCCCCCTTTCTACTCATACTTTTAATAGAATTCACCCCAGCTTAGATCCGCCGAATACGCCTCTAAAGTTGTCTTGAGACGTGGTAAAAACAAACAAAATGCTCACGCGAGTATTAAGTTGAGGCTCGATTGTGCGAAAGGCATTGAAGCCTTAATATTGAGTGTTCCAGGCAAATCAGTCAAATGGTATCAATCGACCTTGCGTGAATTATTACTAATCAGAACGCTAAGTTCATTATATTGCACGTTATCTATCGACACAAAGAATAGTAAAATTTAGAGAAATGTTACTGGCAACTAGACAGTCGTTAAAGTATGTATACTAATTTGCCAAGACTGAAATTAATATCGATTTCAAACAAATTCTAAGACAAATAAATAATCGTGTTAAAGGAAACACAAATATTTTAAACCAGACAAATCTATTAACTATAATAACTGAAATGATCATAAAACCTAAGGAAAGCTTAAATCTAAACATAAACACAATCCCCTTTATTAGTACGAACGCTTACATTAAATAAATGAGAGAAAGATTTCCGTAATTCCAAAATAAAATAAAAACATGAGAATAAAATTAGGAAAATATTTTAAGTTAATAATTTTGAAATTTAAAAATTGCCGAAGAACGTTAAATAATCCTTAAATTAAGGTAAACGGAAATTTTCAAAATTTTGATATGTTGATTTATGACTCATTGAGCAACAATATTATACAATAAGTAACGTTCTGAGCATTTAAATACCGCCGAGAACATGTAATTTTTTTTGTTCAGTTACAGTTTAGAAATTATGACATGTTATGCTGCTCACAATTTTTACGTATCATGTAATATCTTTATCGGTGGTATCTAAACTTAGAATGTAAATATTTCACTATTTAAAGAATTACTTTACCAGTAAAATTGAAAAGGATGCAACTCGTAGGGACGTCACTGCATGCTACCGTATTTATTAAATAAAAATATCAAGTGATAGCGCTTACGTTTTAAAGTAATTTATTCATTAACATCGAACCGTGGAGTAGTTTGTTAAACAAACTTTCCTTCATAGAAGTTACGTTCTTCGTAATAAACATTTCTACAATGTTTCACGTGAATACGATAAAAAGTTTAGTTATTGTTTCGTTTAGTTGTTGTTTCAATGTAACATTGAATGGATATGGCGGTATAAATTGGTGTTTCGAGAAAGATTTTTCGGTAGTGGATAATATGGCGACTTTAATGTTTTCCAATGCAAATGATGTCAGAACTTCTATACATTTGAAATATTTAATTGATAGTATGAAATTGAAATAACCCTTTCGGATATGAGGAAAATGGTACTGTATTATAAGTGTTTTGTAACTGTGGTTTAATATCAGTTGAGTTGATTGGCCTATTTCTACGGTTTTTATTTTTTGAGCGTGACGTTTCGGAAGCGGACTCTACGTCCATCATCCGGCGAAGGAAGCTTTAACCAATCTTGTATAATTATATAAATGCATTTATTTTAGGTACTGTTCTGTTTAAAATTCTACATTCTACATGGGAGTTTTCAGTACAATCTATACTATTTAATACAGATGGCAGACATCTTTCTTAACTAAGCGGTAGATAATTTTAATTGTTCTACCCAGAATTATATTTTACTTTACGGACACTTTATCTTATCGAGCTTCTATAGATTGTATAAAAATGGAAAATAATTTTATCTTCATATTATGATGGATAAAATACTGTAAAATTACTGTAAATATGATATACGTTACCATTACAAAGTGCATTATTCAGTATGGATAAATTCGTTTGTTTTCTCTTATATATAATTATTTTTTTAGAAAAGAAAGGTTTTCGTTCATTGAAGTTTTAGAAGTATTTTTTTTTCTTCTTGCGAAGAGTTTACGCTAAGTTGTAATCAGAAAAAAACTGCTTGAATACGTTTAATTACGACAAAATATAACATCTCTCAGTACATTTTCTTTTTCCCACATACTTGATAACACAAATTGTAATAACGTTTATTTCTCAACGGGTTGGGTAGGTGTAATGTGCTATATGGTTGTAGTGATCGGCATCACTCAAGCCCATCAAGCAATCGGCAAAAAATCTGACCCAAACATATAAATTAAACCGGTGATTATGGTGATACTCGACCCTAATGAGCATGACAATCAGTGCCTGGATAAGTATCTGCCGTTACTGTTAAAGTGATTGCTCAAAACACAAGTTCCGCAGTACCAACGTAACGGACTTCTGTTCCTCCTCTAAAACGACTTCCTCGAATTGTGCAGTTCGTATTGTTGTTGACTTTCCAAGGCTTCTAATGGACTTTAGGGACTTTCAACATAAGGGAGAACCATGGAAATTCTAAATTATCAATTTCTATAATAAAAAAATAGATTCTACGTTTTTTACTGTTACCATTATAACCTTGTATGAGGTGTTATGGATACTATTTCCCACAACTCCTAATAATGAATAATTTCTTCCTATATCCAATAAGTAATTCTATCAAATGTCAAATTTATTATTCACTTTAGAAAGCTGTTGACAGTGATATACATGGTACAGGTAAACCACTCGATCAATATTGAAATAATTGATATTTATGTTTATGATTGTGTAGTTATATACCAATTTTATGCTTTGAGATGTGTATATGATGTCAATCATAAAAACCATCACCGTGTAATAATTTCATTTTGCTTACACCCAAATCTTCGCAATTAAAACTGGTTAAGTTTATTTGAGCCGGAAAGTATGTTTTTATACAACATAGCAACCATTTTTTAGTTTTCATCTGTTTGATTAATTTATTCACAATATTTTAATGCTTCGGGAAATACTAGGGAATATTAAAGTTCTTTTTAAATATCCATACATCAAAATTGGAGTACCTGACCAATGCGCCGTTAGCAGGGAGTGTGTAGGAAAACTATTCCTAATTTACTTCTATTCACGTTTATACCAAATCTACAAGGAATATTGTTATCTCTTTCTTAGGTCCACCAAGGTAAACAACCGAAATCTCACAAAAATGCATAATTTAAAATATAACCTCCTGTTTAGCTCTGTCAAGCTATATAGTGTAATAACAAGCTATGCAAAGTACCAAAAATGTATTTTTTACCACAATAATTAACTACACTTTAATATCGTTTTACAATTATATCCGAGTATGCACATAATAAGTAAACAGATTATTGTACATTTTGCACAGAACTTTAAAATAATAGAAACAAACAAATCTAGATATTTTGGACTCTATCAAAGCTAAAGTCAATACGACTTTAATGTTAAATCTTACCTTAAAAGACTGTTACAATCAACGTATATTTCTTGAATGTTTTAAGAACACTGGTTAAAGCAATTAATACAAAAATTGAGCTCAGGGCTGCACATAATATCATCAGAAGTCTCGGACAATTTCATAATTCCTATAATATAGTGCTGCGTTGATTTATTTAACTACTACTACTACTACTTATAAAGAAAACATCTATCTAACATTGAATAATAAATCAACAAGTGCCCACACACGCGTATACACTAATACACACACGCACACACTCATTCACTCACTCATTCACTCACACGCACGCACGCACGCACACACACACACACGCACACGCACTCGCACACGCACAAGCACACGAACACGCATACGCGCACACATACGCACACGCCCGCGCACGCGCACGCGAACACGCATACGCACACGTACACACATACGCACACGCACACGCTTTTTTTTTGTTAATATGCTCATGCTCATGGTTAGTAATTATCTTATTGTAGACTGTTCAGGAGTCCTCCTCTTCAGCCCTGGTCATTCCCTTGTTGTTGGTATTTTGTGTTATTGTATTGTGTATAATCATGAGGTGTGGTAATTTTTGGTAATAAAAAAAGGAAAAGAAATAGTGTTTAAATTTATTTGAATTTGAATTTTGAATAGTGTGTGGTTGGGTTTAAGTGTGCGTGTGGGTTAGTGTGGTGTGGTGTGCAGTGTGATTAATTAGATCGTTGGCCGGTGTCATGCTGGGTCGTCATCGAATAGACGGGGGGATGCGGAGGGCATATGGCTTATTATCGAGGGATTCTTCTACCTCCTCGGGGAGGTGGTCGAGGAGTTGTGTGAGGATTGCGGGATGATGTTTGAATTTTAATTTGGGTTTTTTTTCGAGGGAATTTGGGAAAGCGGTAGTTGTAGGGAGTGGTAAGTATCTTTTGGTTGGGATAGTGTTGCCGAAAATTCTTTTATAGGCGAAGTTTTCCTGGAGTTTTTGGATACGGTTTGTATATTGGCGTGGTGTAGGGTGAGGTCATTAGGGTACCTGAGGGGTAACCTGTGTATCCGTCTAAAAATTTGGCGTTTGAGGAAAGGTGATTGGGGTTAATGTTTGTGTATATAGGAGCTCGAAAATCCATAACAGGGCGGATGTATGTTTTATATGTGTGTAGAAGTGTTTTGGGATGACAACCTCTGATTCTACCACGAAAGGCGCCCAGTAGGTTTGCGCGGTTTCTAATCCTGTTTAGTGTTCTTTTTACATCGAGGAGACAATTAAGGTTCTAGTGAAGAGGATTCCTAGGTAGATGATTTAATCTTGGAGTCTTGGTTAAGGATGGAGGAGACGTTTCTGGAGGCAAAATTGGGGAACTTATCCTCTGCGTTATGAGGATGTCGGAAAAGGATTGTTTGGGTTTTGGTGGGATTGAAGGAGACTCTCCACTGGTTCGCCCAGTTAGAGAAGTTCCGTAGGGTTTTAGATATGAGACGGGAGGCCGTTTCGCTTAACCGCCCAGAAGGCGGTGTAATCCGCGAACTGCACAACGACTACTCCGGGTTGGGTAACTTCGGGAATGTCGGATGCAAAGATGGTGTAAAGTATACGGGCCAAGGCAGAACCTTGCGGAACGCCTGCTGTAGGTTTAAAAAGATCGGAAGTTATCCCTACTTTGACCCGAACTGACCGATTGGTCAGGTACGAGAGTAGGAGTTTGGCGAAGGGGTCGGGTCGTTAAGGTTTCGGATCTTTTGCAGGAGACCGGCGTGCCAGACCCTGTCAAATGCTTGCTTAATATCCAGAAACAAAGCCAGATTGCATTGCTTGCGATTGAATGCTCTGGTGGTCTCTGTAAGCAGCTTCAACAAGGAATCGTGACACGTTCGGTTAGGACGGAAGCCGAATTGGCTGTTGGTCAGGGGGTCGTTGTATTCTAGGTGGTCCCTGAGTCGCCTGGCTAGAATCTGCTCAAAGCATTTTCCGAGGCAGCTCAGGAGTGAGATTGGCCTGTAGGAGGAGGGCGAGGTAAGATCAGCGTAGAGTTTAGGTATCATGATGGTGGAGGCCGATTTCCAGTCCGTCGGGAAGTACGATAGGGTAAGGCATTTATTATAAATAGTGGAAAGTAAACGGAGGGCTGGGTCGGGTAGGTGGAGGAGAATTTTACGGTTTAGGCCGTCATGACCTGGGGCAGAATTTTTACCTTTTTGAAATATGAGATGACCTGGTCGGGCGTGATAGGGGCGTAAAAAGGACTCTCGTTATCGAGTACGGTTTCGGGAAGGTTAAGGGTACGGAAATCTTCAAGGCGACTCTCGACGAGTGCCTTGAATTGGTTATCAAATTGGGGATCATCTGGGGATCGGAAAATCGGTCTTTCCTTGGTCGGAGGAGATTAGGTTGCCCTGAAGGTCGATTAGGTGGGATTTGGGGTTTACTTTTCTTCTGGTTAGTCTATCAAACTGTTGCTAGAAGAGTTTACCATTTCTATAATCAAGCTGGTCAGGAGTCTTCAGAGTGTTTATTGGCTTCTCGCCTGATTAAGGCGATTCTATTTGGTCCTGAGAGCCGGGTACCTGGATCGCAAGAATTGACTATAGATTCGTCTTTTCTCTTTGATCCAGTGCACAATGTGTCGTGGGAGTGGTTTTCGAGAAATGTGACGTTTTTTAATGGGACAGATTTATCTACCGCTTCCGCAATAACGGAAGTTAGGTCTCTAATGGCTCTCTCGGGATCTTGGGTCGTTTGAAGATTAGGTGTGGGAAGGTTGTTGGAGATGTGTTCGGAGAACACATTCCAGTCTATTTTTGAAAAATCTTTAATGACTGTGTATTTAGGGGGTGAAGGGGGGCTGGACAAAATGAAGTTTTGACCAGTAGGGGATTGTCTGTTACCGCTGTCATTCGTTGCGGTGTCACCAAATTGGGTGTTGCGAACATGGAAATCACCTAGGATTACTGCATTGGGGAGGCTAGAGGCATAGATTAGAAGAGCTTCGGATAGGGAATTGTGGCCTGGCGGGTTATAATATGATATAAATATTATAGGAGTGGGAAAGTGCCACATCACAGCAACGCATTCGAGATGCTGTAGGTGCGCAGGAAGTTAAAAAGGAGTGGATGGGAGGCAGTCTTTAATTAAGAGGGCGGTTCCGTGGTGGTGATATGTGTTGAAATTGAGTGAGCATCGGGGTGTGAGCTTTGTTTCCGTGATGAAAAGGATGTGTATATAGTGTGTGTAGAAAGTGTTTAACTAAGGGGCATTTCCGACGAACGCCCCTGGCATTAATGGTCTCTGCTATGCTAGCCATCGGAAAGGAGTTAAGGAGTGGGTTGGTGGATTACGGCGACCTTCATCCGCGTACCGGATACGCATATGTTGATCCTCCGTTGGAAGGTTTGGAATAGCGAGTCTACGGTCCGAACAACCCTATCTCGTCGGTCAGGAAACATACGGATAAGGGAGTGGGTAAGGACTTGCTCTTGCAAGTCCTTAATGGATAAGGATTGGGTATCGGGAGAAGGTTTGAGGTGGGCTGTGTTTTCCGAGTCGGGCGCTTCGGAAGACAGGATGGGATCGAGGAATGCCATCATCGACGGGGAACTGGGAGGGTCCCGTCGCTTCCGGTACTGGAAGGAATAGGTGGGATGCGCGTCCCCGCAGTTGTTACACTTTGAGTTGGCGGCGGATTTGCATGACCAGGATCTGTGACTGTCGCCACAGTTAGTACAGCGGATGGTACGGGAAGGACACTTCTCAGCAGTATGTCCCACCTGCGTACAGGTGGAGTAGTACTTCGGGAGGGGTTGCGGGATGAGGGAAAGTTCGCAACGGTAGTGTCGCCTGAACATGGCGACACCGCGTGCTAGGAGGTATTCAATGGTGGCTTGGGAAGAGGTAATGACACGGATGAGGGATGTAGGGATGTTCGTCGCCTTAGAGGTGAAGCGAACGGCCTTCCTCACATGCGGAAGATCGATCGCACCCAGGATCTCTTCGACTAGGATATCCTTATCTACGTGATGAATCACGCAGGAAAGGGAGGGAGGTCTGGGATTAGAGTTGGATGGACAGGGACCGGACAGTTGGGAAAAGGGTTAATGAGGGGTCATCGAAATGGTGTCGCAGCCTAAGCTGCGTACCATCCGGCAAGGGAGAGGAAGTCCCTAAGGGACAGGTATGATTGTGGTTGAATGTCAAATTCAACCAGGGAAGGATAAGGGGTTTGAGGGAATTAAAAAGGGATTTCTGGCTTGTAATGGATTTTGGGATATTGCGGACGTAATATCTCGAGGATTGTGAGCGGGTGGGTAAAGGATTAGGATTGGGGTTAACAGGTGTAGGACTCACGGCGGGTACAGGTGGCTGAGCGGGTGTAGGTAAGAGAGCGGGTGTAGGTAAGAGAGCGGGTTTGTGTGTGTGTGTGTGTGTGTGCGGGATTGTGTGTGTGTGTGTGTGTGGGATTGTGTGTGTGTGTGTGTGTGTGTGTGCGGGTTTGTGTGGTTTTGTGGAGGCAGTGGAATGTGTGGAAATGTAGGAGTGAGTGGATGAAGTGGAAATGGATGAGGCGTTTGAATGGGAGCGTGTACGTGAAGGTGGAGGTGAAACGAGTGTGTGTTCGTAGGGTTGTGTGGTGTGGGTGGTGTGTGAGGTGTGTGGTGGTGTGGGTGGATGGACGGCGTCGAGGGTTGGGGACACAACCGTTAGGGTAGCACGGTGGCGATCGTGTTTAACCATCGCGGTTCTGGAGACTTTATCACCCTGTATTTCAAAAGTTAGGATGTTTACGACATTCGTTCATACGAAATTTTTTTCTTAAGATGTGACCAAGAATCGCCCCCTTAAAAATGTTCATGTTTTTAAGGAACACCCTGTATATACTCACACATACACGCACGCACGCACACGCACTCGCACACGCACACGTACACACGCGCACACGCACACGCAGACGCACATACACACACACGCGCACGAGCACACACTTATACACTCACCCGTAAGCGCACAGACTAATACACAACGTGACCAAAATGCCGACTATCATTAAGCCAAATGTGACCCAAAAGCCGTCGATCATTCTGCCCAATTTCTATTTTTCATCATTCCCCCGACAGTAACCAAACTGCTGGGTGTTGAAAGCGCCGAATGTCTAAAACGTCGATAAGAGAATTATATAGGCACAAAACGACGGAGCGTAATGCAGGACCTGCAAAATCTTTTTATTGCAAGGTGGTACCGTAACGCGCAACGTGACCAAAATGTCGTCGTGCATTACACTGTATACGTCCATTCTACCGAACTTCAGTGCTGATCTATTACGGCGATGATGACCAAAGTACTGAATGACCAAAACGACGATTCTATAATTTTATAAATCCAAAACGCCGAAACTTAGTGCAACAATTTTTTATAGATGGCAAATATATAAAAGCCAATTGAATTAAAAATAAATCTACTGGAATAACCATGATATAATTATCCTTTTGGGCAGGTGTATTTCATTAATTGGTTTACATTTCTTTTTTTAGTTTTTATGTTAGTATATCAGTAACGCAACATTACGGGTTCTTTTTTTTATTTATTGGTTTTTAATGGTCATTGCCTTGTTTTGCTGCGTCTCTACATTTAGGCCATTTTTTCGGACCATTTCTTATTATCTGTTTTAACCCAGATTATCATCCCCTACTTTCCGTCATCTGCGGGTCCATATCGTAAAGCTGGTTTCAGGGTTATGGGTCGCTCATCTTTATCCAGCATTTCCTGTTCGCCTTATTTGCTCCGCGCAATCATGCTTTTATGCGCTCTTTTGGTTTTCTACTACCTTGTTCTTGTTGCCTTTTTGCGTAAGGCGCCGAATTTTTGAGGCATGATTTTCACTCCCTACTTTTACCATCCATTTTTTCACTGTCTATTTCTGCACACCACCCTTCTTATTTGTGTGTTCCGCCATCTTGTTTCCAAGTTTTGCCATACTGTTTCCGTATTCCACTATTTTGCTTGCGTATGCCATTTTGTTTTTTTGCCTTTTTGGCTTAAGACTGTTGTAGCTGAATTCAACACCTTGACCTGCATATTGAATTTTTATTCTGCATCTAAGGTAAAGTTACAGGGATGAGATTCTGGCTCGACGATTCATCGTGGGCTTACTTTGTACTTTTTAATTATATAATGGTTAAAATCGAATTTCATAGTTGGTGTGGAACCTATTTATAACATGTACAGGCTGTACTAAATTCGAGGGCAAGCGTGGGGATCTCGCTTATTATAAGAGATAGGATATAGGTTTAAATTCGGCACTTTTGCTAAATTCGATGCCGAGTAATAATTTGAAAAGAAATTTGAGCTAACTCGAATGGATTTGGTTTTATGCTCAAAACACTAAAAATCTTGATTTTCGTTTTTCGCGTTTGGCCACCTTATTATTAGGAATTTTCAAAATTCGATTAAACATTATTAAGGCAACTTTTTACGCACAATACTAATACGGTATTAAAAATATTATGCGACGTTTTGTTTATTCTGAACCATTATCAGGTTTATTTTTTCTTATCGGGGTTAAGACATATTTTTATGGCGTTAGATGGAGAATGTTATGCTGATTTTAGCAATATATAACACTTCATGGTTTGGTCGACTGCGAACTAAAATACTCTTAAATTAAAAACTAAATATTACATTATCACGATACCCATGAATCTAACAAAACTCAGGAGTTGGCTTTTGTAATGTCATTTTCTAATTGTAAAAAGAGTAATAACTGCAAGATCCTTCGTGTTAGTGCTTTAAAATTTGCAAGTTTCTTTAGAATATTTTCAAATTCAGAAAAACGAGACATGATAAGGATATTTTACAGCTGCAATAGAAATAGTGTCAGAGCAGAACAAAGATATTTAGAGGAATATCCGGAGAGGCAGCAACCAAACCAGAGATATTTTTTAAAATTAGACCAAAATTTGCGAGAATTTGGATGTTTTCACAAACCTCGAAATGCATATGGTAGCAGACTAGACAGCGATGCCGAAGAAGAAATATTACATCAGGTACTATTTGTTAGTATTATACTTATTATAAGAATTTCCACTCACTTCACTGCTAATTTCAGCAGACATTTTTTTTGGAGAGTTATGACTTTATGTTATCCATCTTAGGTTCAAGAAAATCCTTCAACATCTACCAGAGAAATAGAGCAAACCATTGAAGTGCCAAAAACGACAGTTTGGCGAGTGTTAAAGCAACACCGTTATAAACCATTTAAGTTATACGTTAGTCAAACTCTTCGACCTGGGGACGATATGAGACGGTTGGATGTTTGTAACCAACTTAATATCAAAATGCTGGAAAATCGCAACTTTCTCAATCAAATAATTTGGACGGATGAGTGCAACGTTTCCACTAATGGAATGTTTAATCGTAATAACGAGCACTACTGGTTCGTTGAAAATCCACGAATTAACAGGAAAATGCGAGGACAAGGCCACCGGTCCGTTAATGTGTGGGTTGGAATCTGGAAGGATAGGCTCCTTGGGCCAATTATTTACGAAGGTATCCTAACGTCTCAACGCTACCTCGCATTTCTAACAAACGAAATATCAGACCTTTTGGATGATGTTCCGCTAAACGAAAGATGGACTCTCTGGTGGCAAATGGACTGAGCTCCTCCTCATAATGCTGCGATAACAAGTGAATATCTTAACGGCGAATTTCCTGCTAAATGGATGGGAAATAGGGGACCACTTAGGTGGCCAGCAAGAAGTCCAGATTTAACCCCTTTAGATTACTTCCTCTGGGCTATTTAAAAAATATGGTTTATAAGACGCCACCGCAAAATATAGAAGAACTCCAGAATAGGGTTGTTAATGAACTTCGTCAAATTCCCAGGCGAACCATTCAAAGAAGCGTAAACAATTGTAGAAGAAGAATTCGTTACTGTAATCAAGAAGAAGGAAACTTGTTCGAACATTTATTATAATAGTTTTTGTTTGTTTGTCTGTGTAATTATTTTGTTGTTACCTATCGATAAATTTGCGTTGTCGCTATTATGACCGTGTTACATAGACCTATGTACTTGTTTGAGTTGTTTGTTAATGTTTTTTTTTTAATTGTTTAGCTGTTTTTATATTTTTTTGGATGTTCTAACGAGTTTAACAAATTAAATAAGTAGAACTACTGTAATTATTCCTTGCTGGATCCAAGAAGGCGGAATCTTGTTCTTCGTATTTTTCTCATTATTTTAGTTCGCAGTCGATCAAACCATAAAGTGTTATATATTGCTAAAATCAGCATAATATTCTCCATCCAACGACATAAATATATCTTAACCCCCATAAGAAAAAACCTGATGGTGGTTCAGAATAAACGAAACGTCACATAATATTTTTAATACCGTATTAGTATTGTGCGTAAAAAGGTGCCTTAATAATGTTTAATCGAATTTTGAAAATTCCTAATGATAAGGTGGCCAAACGCGAAAAACGAAAATCGAAATTTTTAGTTTTTTGAGCATAAAACCAAATCCATTCGAGTTAGCTCAAATTTCTTTTCAGATTATTACTCGGCATCGAATTTAGCAAAAGTGCCGAATTTAAACCTATATCCTATCTCTTATAATAAGCGAGATCCCCACGCTTGCCCTCGAATTTGGGACAGCCTGTACAGCTCCACCTGTGACTCCATATCTAGAAGCCAGCGCATCTTGCGGTATAACTTTAAAAGCTTGCTGTTGGTTAGCATGTTGGTTTCCAATACCGTCGATAGGTAAGATTTAAAATAAATTACACCGGTACAATTAAAGGTTAAGCATAAGATATACCACTGTCTACCTTTTTCACTGTATTATACAAATTGACCGACAAGTAAGGCATGTCCTTGAACAACAAATAAATGCTACTTTAGGTTTGCATACAGAACAATAGCCCATTTGGCGTATCAACCTCCTAAACTTTCAAGTAAAACAGTGGCTTGCAAATGAAAAAGGCCCTGAGCAATATGGCTGGAAGAAAACCAAAGGTGGTCTGTACTCAGTACCAACGCTACAACCACCAGCACCAAAAGCAGTTTTTAAACTTATTTCTTGCTAATGCATGAAAACTTGCCAAACCAAATAGAGATGCAAAAAAGCAGGCCTCAACTGTTCCAATGTGTGCCTGAATTGCGAGAACAGCTCCAATAACATGTACGTTGCAGTAATTGAATAAGAACCAGAGGATGATACGAATTTTCCTTGAAGGTCATTATGGATAAATAATTCTATATCACCTTTATTTATTCACTCACTATTCACGAGTTCCAAATATCTCTCTTAATAGATACTGCTTTCATATTTATTCAATAAATTGTTAAGTATTTGGAATTAAGTCACTAATTATTGATGAGTTTAATACTTTTATAAAACAAAAGTGAATTGCAGGTTAGTCGCCTTTTATTATCTATAATTTATGTAAATTATAAAGGAAACAAAAATGCGCACATATAAATATGACGCTTGTAAAATCAACAACTAACTGGAAGAAACGAAATATGAATTTAGCTGCGTTGTATAGTGTTTCACTTCAACAATTATTTATTTTAGGCGTAGAAGAACTGAAAGATTGTCCTGAATAAAGTATGGAACCCATGTTTGAGAGGGCTCGTGTTAGTACTTAAATACATATGAATTGTTCAGAAATTCGCCTCTTTTATTAGTATATACAATACCTACATCAAATATAATAATAATAATTAATATATAATAATATACTCTCTCTCTCTCTCTCTCTCTCTCTCTCTCTCTCTCTCTCTCTCTCTCTCTCTCTCTCTCTCTCTCTCTCTCTCTCTCTCTCGATGGTAGGTTAGACTTTTACGAAAAACCAGACATAGGATTGTTCTGGAAATTGTGTTACTTGGGTAATTGGTTCTCATCCATCCATCAAAAACATTTCCAATAATGCGACGTTGCCGCTTCTACAAAAAGTCCCATCATATTTGATATTTTAAATGGAACACCCTGTATATTATTACATCTCCCGCTCCGCCGTTACTTTTATATTATTTTTGTATGATACTACTCGGTACCTATCTTAAATGGTTTTCGAGAAATTAATTAATTTCTATATTATATGTTCAACACATAGATCTATTTAAATATTTATTACTGCTGTATTTGGATTCATGAAACGCTGATAATTTCGTGTGTAGTTTACCAAGGTCCTGTATATCAGTTCTGTGTGAAGGAATTTGCTGTGCGTTATACAAGGTCGTTCAAAACTCGTGATTTTACTGGTACATACAAGAATGGTAAAAAGTTCAGTTTTTTTCATTAATTATGGGCCTAAACTAAAAGCGCAACGACATTTACCGAAGCCTGTAACTTCAGCTGAAATGTTTTAGCCTATTTTCACGCTTGTCCTCAAGCTTCCACAAGAAGTGCAGCAGCAGATTTAGGCTTAACTCATGCTTCTGTTTAAAATATTCTGGACAAATATAATATGCACCCATACAAGCCTATAAAAGTTCAAGCCCTGAAACTAGAAGATCACCTAAATAGAATACACTTTTGTGCAACCATTATGAACGTCCAAGAAAATAATTTAGACATACGAAGCTAAACTTATCAAGGAAGGAATTTTTAATAGGAGAAACGAACATTTCTGGGCAGACCAAAATCCAAATGTTGTCAAGGAAATGGGATTTCAGGAAAAAATAGTTTTAATGTGTTTTGCCTTTTGAAAGATAACCGAATAGGATTTCTCATTTACGATGAACCGTTAAATTCCAACATATATCTTGAAATTATAAGGGACGACTTTTTGGATAACCTGCCATTAGAAGAATAGCGTAACTGTTGGTTTCAACTGGATGGGTTCACCAGCTGATTGCACTGGAGAAATTACAACGGCACTATTCGAAATGTTTGTTGGTTCAGACGTTTAGGACCGCGGCTTTGGTCTGCAAGATCACCCGACCTCGCGCCAATTGATTCTTATTTTGGAGGTAATTTGAAAAGGAAAGTGTACATGACACCGGTACGCAGTAAACAAGACGAGCGCCAGCGAGCGATCAGTTGCATTGAAGAGCTGGATGTCAGTGAGTATCTGGATTTTAAAATGTTTGAAAACAGACGGTCGTCATTTTGAGAATCTGTTGTGAATGTGTTTTTTTTTTGTTATTTTGTTATTGTATTTTCATTATTATTTGATGTAGTGAAAATAGTTTGTTTAAAGTTTCAACCCATAATTAATGAAATTATTTTGTAATCGTACATACTTTCTCTCGTTCATCAGTTGTAAATCAGGGTACAATTCATGTTCTTCCTATAGTGCTATAGAACCACCCTGTATAACGCAGAGCAAATTCCTTCACATAGGATCCTGGTAAACTACACACGACATCTTAGCGTTTCAAGGATCCAAATGGCGCAGTAATAAACATTTAAATGGATCTATGTTTTGAA
The DNA here is from genome assembly GCA_036346205.1 of Vesta saturnalis. Taxonomy (NCBI): domain Eukaryota; kingdom Metazoa; phylum Arthropoda; class Insecta; order Coleoptera; family Lampyridae; genus Vesta; species Vesta saturnalis. The sequence goes on along the minus strand of JARFJB010000125.1, from coordinate 1,720,564 downwards.
TGTAAAATATGGAAATTAATTCCTCAAAAACCATTGGAAGATAAGTATAGGGAAGTATCGTACAAAAATAATAGAAAAGCAACGGCGGAGCGGAAGATGTAACAATATATGGAGTATTCCATTTAAAATATTAAAGGTGATGGTACTTTTGGTAGAAGCGGCAACGTCGCATTGTTGGAAATATTTTAGATGGATAGAGCATAGCCAATTATTCCTGTAACCAAATTTTCAGAACGATCCTATATTTCGTTTTCCGTAAACTTCTACCAAACCATCGACCATGAATCACCTTGTATATTACTGATTTCCCCAATATTTCAACATTATTTTGCGTGGAAACCATATGACGTACAAAAAAATGTTAGAGACATAAATCGTAGGTCATTTTCTTCTTTTCATTCTAAAGGGCCACTTTTTGTGTAAATGCATTATTTTTAGTGGTTTTTTGATGACTTCTCATGTTTGTGGGGAAAGCTCCAGATTCGTGTTTAGCGCACCAAAAAAACATAAAATAAACCACTAAAAACAATTACTAAAGAACTTTCTACTTCAAACTACATTTAACTGGACTGTAACATTTTGTTTGAACTAATTAAATTGTTTGGATTCAAGAAACTAATAAACTTATCATTATTGCTCGCAATTTCGATAGTTCAAGTTGTGGTTTATTTGTGTATTTCAAATCACATACACCTTGCGCCTTCAACCTAACAATGATACTGAAGTTGAAACTAATAATGGGGCGTAACTTTGATAGAAAATTTCAGATAGAAACAATCTGTCAGAATGACGCACAATTGTCATCAGTCATCACTCCGAAGTAGACTTATTTGAGGATTGAAGATAAAATAGTATTAGTTGAGTTGGTCGGCTTATTTCCACGGTTTTTGATTTTATAGCGCGACGGTTCGGAAGAGGACTCTGCTTCCGTCATCAGACTTAGTCCTGAGAAGGACTTGAGTCGAATTCATATGTTATGATTTTTTCCCAAGCACTTGACTACTCTCAGATTCTAACTTTGGCCCCTTTCACTTACAAGTCTGACACCTTTACCGCTGAGCCACTGAGTAATCCAATATATATTTCTTATTACATACATACATTAAACTTTTTCTTGGTCGCGCAGGTGTATTGTGCTTAAGCTCTTCGCGCATTATTGGAATCCATATTGGTCTAATTTCCGCACTAGCTTGGCTTATTGGATTTTCTGCTAGTGCGATGCATGTGGTTTCTGTGAGTTTCCGGCGAGTTGTATTCTCGCCACTATCTGTATGTTATCCCATTGGATGCGGTGGTCTCCGTTCCAGCCATGTTCGGCTATTCTTGACTTTCTTGTTTCGCCCTTGCAGAGGTTGTTCTTATGTTCCTAAGTTTTCACTTTGAATGGTCTACTGCTCTCTCCTATGTATGCTCTGCCGCATTCGCATCGTAGGTTGCATACATAATTCTAGGAATTCTGATCTCCATTGTGTGGTTTGGTTTTGGTTAGTATTCTCCTGAGAAGAAACTAGAAAAAAATTCAATAAGCCAAGCTAGTGTGGAAATGAAAGCCATATGGATTCCAATAATGCGCGAAGAGCTTAAGCGCAATACACTTGCGCAAGTTTAATATATATTGGATTGCTCAGTGGCTTTGCGGTAAAGGTGTCACACTTGTAAGTGGAGGGTAACAAATTTCGAATCTGAGAGTAGTCAAGTCAAAAATCATAACATATGAATTCGACTCAAGTGCGAAAACAGTCCTTCTCAGGACTAAACCGGATGACGAAAGCAGATTCCTCTTCCGAAACGTCGTACCACACAAGCAAAAACTATGGAAATAAGCCGATCAACTCAACTAATGTGAAACCAGTTACAAAACACTTAAGCCCTCTGCACATTAAGCAACTAAAACGAAACTAATTGCAAACTTAAATCCCAAACCTGTTGCTTATTAGTTGCCACCCATGCGTTTCAATGAACATTCGTACATGGCGCAATTAGTTGGCAACCAGTTTGTATCGCGTCGGTAACCAGTAAGAAGCAACGCGACGTGCTGGTCGCTGGGCGATTTTGATATCTAGTTTATTTTGTAAAATTGCACGTTCAATCAGAAATGGCAGAACAATCGTTGAATATTAGATTCGTAGAAGAAGTGGAAAAATACCCTTGCCTGTATACGTTATACGTTATGCAGTTAGGTAAATTCCATAATAAATAGAAACGTTCTGCAATTTTTTTCCATTGGTCTATATTTGGAATGGGCATATATAGTTCTCTTAATATATCCCATTAATAGATGTAGTTTCGGCTACAATTTGTGAAACCGTATTGTCCCCTCTTGCAAAATATAAAGCAAGACTGAGGAATGTGCCTCTAATTGTAAATGTGTATATATTTAATATACACTGCCAAAACTATATCTTCCAGGAGATGATTTCCCTCAGTTCTTAAGTTTTCAGACTCTATTACTCTGTTGGGTATGACTGTATCTTCAAATCTCTCATGGGTTGACCATCTTCTGTTAGCTACCAAAACAGTTGCTCGTAAAAGAGGCTTTTTGTACAGATCTAAGCAGTACTTTACCTCTCGACAATTCGGTCTCATCTGGAATATAATTCTCACCTCTGGGTTAGTGCTCCCCAATACGCTCTCGATATCGTTGATCGTATTCAAAAGAGAGCGATTAGGCTTATAAATGACCCATCCTTAACTTCTCACATACAGTCCCTTGAGCATAGAAAGATGGTTTCAGTTCTTTCTTTGTATTATCGTTATTATAACGGTTATTGTGCTGCTGAATTATATTCTTTGAGACCATCTCGGGCTATCTTTGCGAGAAACACTCGGTTCGCTTATTCACATCATCAGTATGCAGTACAAATCTCCACTTGTACCAAATCCACATTTTTCTACACGGCTTCTAAACTCTGGAATGATTTCCCTAGTTCCTGTTTTCCTCTCACTTATGATATGAGAAAATTTAAGGTAGCTGTTCATAGGCATCTATTGGCAATTCATTATCCCTCTATCCATCCTCCTAAGTGTTCCTGAGTGCTTTAGCACGATAGGCCAAATTTAACCTGTTCAGGTCCACAATAATAAAAAAAACAAAAAAAAAATTAAAACAGTGCTTGTCCGGCATATGAGAGCAGCTCCAAGTGGTTCTTCAACTAAATTAAAAAAGCCTTACTACCTAACATCTTCAATGCAGTTTGCTTTACCATTTATAAAAGCATTAAATACTGTGACTTCAGGAAATTTGCCGAGGCAGTCAGAACAAGAATTACGTGATGATAACGAAGAAGAAAACTCGGATACATTAAATTCGTAGACAGCACTACCTCTTCCATCTTCGCAGTCTGTTTCCATGCCAGCACTATCTCCACAATTAATTTAATTGCCTAGGCCATCTTCTCAATCGCACTCGTTACCGCCGGAGTCTCCACAACTATCGATTCCGAATAACAACTCATCTTCAAAGTTGAAACGTAATAAGAAGTTGCAAGATACTACGGATTAAAACTTTGATGAACATCTAAAAGCAAAAATAAAGAAACTTGAAGCTAACATGGACCCCTACAGGATCCCCATAAAATGTTTTTGTTGAGCCTATTACCCGATGTAAATCAGATATCTTCCCGCCAAATAAGAATGTATAAACAAAGGGTTGACTTAATTGATGATATATTGCAGAATACTCCAATGATTCCCAGTGGAAAATCAAGTATTTTGACAGAACTTCAAAGTCGTCGTCGGGGTACCAACCTATTTACTCAACACTTCAAAGAGGGGAATCAGATACATTGACGCTTCATAGTACAGAACATAATTCATAAATAATATCGTCATATTACGAATTTATGGGAAATATATTAAATCCCGATGCTGACGATATTTGTTAATTCAGTTACTTATGTTTTTATTTTTTTTTTATAAACGAAATAAAATAAATGTTATTTCCTTACCTGACAGTTATTAAAATCCTTTCTTCTGCTCCAACACATTTTCGCATTTGAGTATTTTTCTTTTGAATAGCAGGAACAAGCAATTGTACTAAATAAATATATGATTCTTTAGACATTCTATAAAATGCCTGAAACTTAGCATCAGATTCTTGAAGTTCTTTTGCAGCAACAAATGCTCTGCAATTAAAATTTTTTTCAATGTAGGGGTGAACCCAATACCTTCTTTTCTTCTGCCGGTTTCTTCGTCTTTTATTACAATACTAAAGGATAATATCTTCATAACTTGAATCACTAGACATGTTCAACGCCTAGTTTCACTACAGGAACAATAGCTTAACGGCCATAATAAAATCATTTAAAAAGAACTTATTTTAAACAGAGCTGCGAAAATCGAAATCTGTCCTGATTTTAGAAACTTCTGTAGCGGTGTGCGATTCACAGTTCGCAACTAGTTTGTGATTTAAGTTTATAATAATTAGTGGCGGATTAACCGTCTCGGCGCACTGAGGCACGCTCAGTGTTTATCGGCCCCCTTTTTTAATACTATCCAAGGATCGTAATTTGAATGGACTAATCGGGTATAGCCAGCCCGGGAGTAAGAAATGGTTCAAAGGTATTATGGTTGAATAATTTACACTTTAATTCAAATATTGTAATTGTATTACAAACAATCTTGCAAGTTACAATCTATAAAGTACATAAAGACTACGAATAATTTAATGCAGTTCTTTTCGAGCTTTTAATTGGGAAAAATCATTTATCAAGTCGTCAAAGTCTAATTCGTTTGTGATGCGATTCTCAATACACAGTATGCACAAAGTGTTGAGTGCTTCATCCAGTAAGTTGGCTCGTAAATACATTTTTATTCTTTTAAGCGTGGAAAATAATCTTTCAGCGGTGCAGTTGGATACTGCCATGGAAAGAAAAATTTTAAGAGCTATGAAGACATTCGGAAATTTTTGCTCCAGTTTTTGAGCAATAAACTGTTCGAAGTTGGAAACTTCACACTCATTGTAATGCAGTACCTCAGTTGGAAAATTGTAATACAAATCATGTTTATACAACATCTGTAAATGTTCCGCTTTTTTCAAAATTTTTCAAACGTAGTAAAAAATCGAATCTTTCCGCCATTTCAGTATAAGCCAGGTGCCTTTTCTTCAGTTCAACGTGAAGGCAATCCAGTATTGGGTAATATACATTTATGCGTAAGTTATCTTTTCCGTTTTGCGGTTTCGTTTCATTCTTTCGTGTTTCACCCGGTAAAAGTGATTTAGTTTTGGCCCGCTTCATATCAAATTTATATTCTTCCGTGATTGATTTTTTGGGTTTATTTATGAATTCTTCAAACATCACTTCATTTCGTAATTGGGTGACAATATCTGTCAAGGATCTATAAAGGTGGACAACGGTTTCTAAATTTCTTGTAATCGATTGTAACGATTTACTTGTCGCATTAAAACGTTCTAATAACGTGTTCCAAAAAATTATCATAAAAACAAATTCGAAATTGTTTATCTGGTCTATGTAACCTTTTGCTTCACTCCGAGTCGCAGATTTCTCCATCATATCGTCTCGAATTTTACTCAAAGATTGTATAACTTCCGCCCAACATGTAGCTAAACTTTTACAAGCGTCGTGTTTACTAGACCATCTAGTGCCATTTGCCCGTTTCAGCACTGTTTGGCCATTTTTCAAGTTACTTGTACATATTTCCCATCTGGAAAAATCATAAAAATGAAAATCATAATTACATAAATGAAAGTTGAGGCATAAAAATACCTGTTAGTAGAAGCGGCAAAAATTTGAATATGGTCTGAATGGTATTAAAAAATGATGAAGCTTCAGAAACACACTCAGCATCGCATGAACCAACCAAATTCAAAATGAGCTGAACACGGGACATACATGCCATAGAATGTTTGACTATTCGCGCTTGTAATCCAGTATACGTGCCGGACATGTTACTCGCTTAATCGTACGACTGTCCTCTACAGTTGTTTATGTCAATTCCAAGATTTTCCAAAAATGAGAGAACTGTGTCCTCCATGTTTTCACATTTATGGCCTACTTTTGGTAGAAAGCGCCAAAATCGTTCCACTGGAGTACCGTTTTTCACATATCTCAAAACAAACGATAATTGAACGACGTGACTAATATCGGGAGTATAATCAACGATGAGAGGGAAATACTTGCATTGTTTAATTTCATTTACGATTTTGTTCGTTACATGTTTAGCAATCAAGTTGATAAATTCGTCGCAAATTGTTGACGATGAATATGACGGATTACCCTTACCAGGATTTCTGCGAGTAGCAATATGATTCGCTAAAAATAGATCAAATTCTGCCAGTAATTCCAGACACATCATATAGTTTCCGTTATGGAACGATCCAAATCGTTTTTCCAATACTGGATTTCATTATCTACCCTCTCAATAGCTCTACTTCGATGTATTATGGCTTTTTGGCAAATGTGATGATCTTTGGAATTTTCATGCGAGCTCAGTATTCGATTAATATCCAGCGAAGATTCGCCTCTAAACAATCGACATGGCATACAAAATAATGACTTCTGAAAGTAGTTTTATTTAGAGATCGAAATTTTCCAGGTTCGTAAAATATTCTGGTTTTAGTAAAATCGCAATCTAAATTTTGATTAATTTCTCTGGCCAGTAAAATTTCAATCGTTGTATCCTTAAGTATCCACTCCGCTGGATCACTACTTACAAAACCAGAATGGGTAGTCTTTTGTCCTTCAGGTAGTTTAGATGTTTCAGCAATCGGCTCTTGTCGTATGCTGGAATCAGCAGAATTTTTTTCAAAATTAGTGGTTGATGTAGACGGGTATGGAGATGGATTAGTCACAGAATCATCATCGGTATTCATAGCAAGGTATGCATCTAAACAATAAAAAAAATATTGAAAAAAAACTGAAAAAAAATTAGGTGTGAAAATTAAAAAATATGAACCTTTATTTTGAACTTCGACGTTTCCAATTGTAGGAATTTCGTTCGCTGCTTTCTCTTGTCTCTCTTTCGCTTCTTTTCGGTATTGGGCGCCACTCAATTTTTTTAGAGTAGTAGGACTATTACTCATTTTAAAAAAGAAATCCACAACCAGGCGCGGATGGCGGATCCAGAACTAAAATTTGGGAGGGGGTTATTACTATACAATAAAAAAAATTTTAAGTAATTTAATTTATTAACTAAAATTAGAAGTTTATTAAATTATTGTAATTTTTTAAATTAAATGACAACATTTAATCTTCTTTGTTGTTTGTTTTGTGTTTAGTGTATAAGCGAATCGTCGTTAATTTTAATAAACGATAAACGATTAATATAAAACACTTAATATATCTCAATATAAATTTTAAATTATAATATTAATATATACTTACGAGTTACGAATAATTTAATAGACCTCGACGAAATAATGTTGTAGTTGTGGTTGTACGCACTAAACTGCAGCTGCAGAGAAAGGTGAGAGACTCGCCAACAAAATCATCCTCAATCAGTAATCAGTATCAGTTTATAATTTATATTAAATCGATATTTAATATTCTTACAAATTAGATGGAAATAATGATTTTATGGACAGGTCAGGTATAAAACAAAATATTAACTATAAACAACATATTAATTGTTTTAAACATTTTTAGTGCAAAAAAAATTCCTGTGGAAAAAATTAATGCGTATATCAATTTTTAAGTAAACATAAAGGACCTAATCTTGATGTTTGTTGGGAGGTCATGACTCCCACGACCCCTCCCCCCCTAGATCCGCGCCTGTCCGCAACTCGAAAAATCGAAATCACTCTACAACTTTATTTTACTGACAACTCAGTGTCGATAAGATTACAAAAAAATACATACATTCATACTCAGTCGGTATATCTTAATCGTATCGCCTTATTAGTGAGAAAAACTCGACGATTTTGGCTTATTCTTATTTAACGGCCGCATATTTGTATTTCTCATTCGTAGATGCGTTACGCGTATTGCGTAATAATGTAAGTTATAACAAGAAACAAGTAGGCAATAATTTCTTATCGGTCGATTTGTCATCACGTGTTTTTGCGCAAATAGACGCAAATAGGCGGGAAATCAGGCCAGAGCTTTAAATTTCGTATTTTCAGATAACAAAAATGATGAGTACCCCATTTGAATGTCATTAATCTTTTTTTTTTTTTGGGTCATGTTTTTTTGAAAATAAAAATAAAATAACAAAAATTTGCCGCCCCCTACAAGTTGCCGCCCTAGGCTCGAGCCTCACGAGCCTAGTGGTTAACCTGCCAATGGTTTCGTTTTTTTTACTCGCCTAATGTGCTGAGGGCCTTATAATACATAAAATAGTAAATTGCGTTCAACGTGTAAGTTGATCAACCTATACGTCTCACATAATAATCAATTATTACTGTCTTACGGACAAAATTTAATTCTTAACGATAAAGATCTCTAATATTATCATCAAAAAAATTTTTTAATGATGACATATTTTAAAATAATTTAAGTTAATATTGCACAATATTAAATTATTTGAAACTGAACAATCATCCTCCGTAAGAACTTAGAAATAATGCTTCACAAATTAGCGAAAGTAAATTCATAAATCCTTGATTAATGCTTTTTTTATATTCATAAATTAGTGTATTTTTAAGCATGATTCTCGTTATATTTATTGATTTCACGATATTACCAAGTTTTTGCAAACATATATAAATTTTTATTCACCACGAAATCATTACTCATTAAGTTGCCAGTTTGTTACCGATTTTCATGTGTGCATTATTCATGCAACCGCATTGATGATAATATTACACAATAAGGGTATGAGGTTTTGACTTAGCAGACCAAACCACAAGAACGCTGTAGACGATAACTGCATTTTAATGATAAGGATTTAAATCAATACTAGGTCCTTGAATGTGTTTTTGCTCCTTTTTTTCAATATTCTACACAAGCATGGTATCAAGTAACCTTGATATATTCTTTTCGATAAATAACAAAAAAAAACTGTACAAAAAACCTACTCACATTTACACCATTTAATTGAAGTTAAACAACTTTGAAAAATTAAATATTTGTAAAAAAGAAACCTTAGCACGATACCAAATAGACAAAAAATATTATTTTTTAAATGCATTGGACTGAAATTGTAGGGCTAGATTTGACTAATACTGTGTTTTGTGCTTTTTATGGTTTTGAAAAATTATCATAGAAGTCATTATACCATTTTTTTAGTCCAAAAACCCAAGCATCCTTTACAAATTGTAACGCAAGCAAATTAGATCACTGAATTAAAAATTATTAGGCACAATCCACATCTTTAAAATGACCTTTTCAAGGAGGCGATAAAGGAGTTAGGTTACTAGAGTAAGTTGAAATAAATAACTATTTTTAAATGTCATCTTTTGCAATTATTATTATTTCAATTTTGCACTGAACATATTGTACGACACAAAATGAAGTTTAAATTTGCAGGTTAGGATACGAACCAAAAGGGAAGATGGATGACAATCAGTGGCGAAACTACAAAATTTTTCTGGGGGGGGCCAGGCCCCACGGGCTCTTTTTGGGGAGGGGTGCGTATAAAAATTTTGTTGGGGCGTACACACCACTTTTTTATAGATGCATGCGCATGAAAACTACGTCAATCTTGTTTTCACTATCAATTTTAAACAGTTTTGGTTTTCATCATCATGGTTTGTCATATACCTACTTTAAGTAAAAGACTTTCTTGTTTTCACATTTTATTTAGGAAATATAACATATAAGTATGAATAAAAAAAACTTCAAACTAATTTTAGTTTTCTATCTGTTTTTATAAAAACAGAGAGAACTTGTTCAGCCGACAATTTCTGCCTAACTAAAGCATTTTCGATACAGAGAAGTGATAAATTTGAAAATCTATCTTGTACCATTGTGGTTCTCAGCCATGTTTTTATCCGCCTCATAGCGGAGAAACTTCTTTCGCAACCAGCTGAACTGATTGGAAGGCCTACAGCAATTTGTAGTAATTTGTAAAGATTTGGAGTCAGATCCCCCTTCACTTGAACTTTTAGATTTTCCAACGTGATTTCAAGATTTTGCAAGGGGAAGATTTTCAAATCGTTTTTGATATTGCCAATCACATTGTCCATGACTTGGTAGTACATGTTGACTTTCCAGTATTCGGGAGCTGTAGTTCCTGCAGGTATGTCGATCAGAGATGATTTACCCAGGGTTGAGTCAGATAGATATTCATTAAGCCTTTGTGGTTGCTTCCTTTTTTTTGAAATCCTTAAAGGCTCCAAACAAATGTCTTGTTCTACTGAGAATTTTTCTATTTCACTCCACAGGTCCTCAAATTTGTTCCTCTTCTCTTCAAAGCTACTTATAGTGCTATCTATGATATCACTAGCCTGACCTAGTGTGGCATCTTTTCTGTGAAAATATTTACTCAGTACATTTGCGACCATTAACACTGAATGGAAGACGAACAAACAAACGATAAATTGTGGCTTTATCATTGATGCCTGTATTCCAAGTGCTTTTACAGAATGTTTGTCTCGCCCTTGTTCAATTTCCTCATCCAGAGCATTTCGAATTGCTTGGAAATTTTTCAAAAGGGATTTGCAATTTTCATATCGACAACTCGACCTGGTACTGCTAAGACTTCCTATTTCGCCCCCCGACTTTATACCTAGAGCATCACGGGCGTTTATGAGATGAGAGTGATGACCGGGTTGAGAAAAGTGGACGTATATTGCCTCCAGAGTGTTGAAAAATGCAGCTGCAGTAGACACCTTAGCACAACTGTCGACAATTACCAAGTTCATGCTGTGTGCCAAGCAATGAAAGTAAATGGCTTGTGGATGATCCTCCCTTATTTTGGCTTGTAGTCCTTGGTGTTTCCCAGACATAACACTGGCTCCATCATAAGACTGGCCAATTAATATGGCGTTATTCAACAAACTACATTTGCTTAGATACTTTTTAATAAGTATTTTTAAACTCTCGGCATCTCTAGAAGAAGAACAATCTACGAAACCAAGAAAACGTTCCTCAACTTCCAAGCCTACGGTATATCTGATTGCCACGGACAATTGTTCTTGTTTGTAGCACCTAGCTTCATCAACCATTATCGAAAAAAAACCACATTGCCGCACTTCTTCTACAATCTGTTCAATAACAAGTTGAGATGCGATGCTTATTATTTCATTTTGTATTTTAGAACTGCAATAACTGATATGTCTGTCTAGATGCATCGAAAAATTCGTGTCATGTTTTGCCATAAGTTCACCCAACTCCAGAAAATTTCCTCGGTTAGTAGATGTTGCGTCTTCTCGGTGTCCTCGGAGTGGCAGCCCTTGACGTGTCAAGTATAAAATGATGTCGATTAATTTTATCATATAATCTCGGTTCTGTATCATCATTTCTTCATGTTGTATGGTCAGCTTCTTATGAACATCTCCGGCCTTCAAGGAATGCTTGTAGCCTACAAACCTTTGCATACAGTCACTGTGAGCCAAAGAGGTGTCAGGTTTTTTCAGCGACTCACTTAGTTTCCTTCAATTACTGAACCCATTAATCGAAAACTTTTCATTTTGATCTCGAATATTTGCAGAATGCCGAAAATGTCTGCAGACAAAGCAGAACGCTTTATCTAACTTCACACTGTATTCAAGTCACTGATAAGTATCAAAGAATTGAGACGAAAACGATCTCCGTCTATCTGCAAATGAACTTTTTGGAAAAACAACCCTTGGGCCCCTTGGCTGCGAAGGACCACTATCAAGAGTTCCCAGATCTTGATCTTCTGGATCATTTCGTCCTTTTTGATTTGTTTCTGCAGATGTAAAAACATCGGATGTTTTGCTACCTTGCCCTTCTTCAGCGGCTTTATTTACATCTTCTCGTATGCCTCCACCAACATTTTCTATATTTGAAGTTGAAGATTGTGTTAAATCTCAAGCTATCTCAATATTTGTTGTTGAGTCACATACTGGAGTAGACGTTTGTCTTGTCTCAGTCTCATCTTTGTCGGGTTGATTTGTGGCAGATTTGAAAAACGATCGTATGTCTTTGAATTTCTTCATTTTCAAACCGCCCACAATCTGCAATCTGCAACGCAAATAAAAACAAATTTATAAACACCGAAGCTAACTGCTCGGACACTGATGGGAAAACAAGTAAAAGGCGTGAAAGAAAGTACAAATCAAAATCCCTTTGCAGTTTTAACTTTAAACTATTATTATTATTATTAGCTGAAACTTGTGATGCAATCTTTCCTTTTTCACCCATCAAAATTTTAACATCTTATAATACTCTAAAACAAACATACAAATAGGTAAAATTACCTTAGTCCTTAGTTGTTTGTGGCAGTTGACCTTGGCAGTGGCTATTTGTTTGCTTTCATAATAATAATAATAATAATAATATTACATAAAACATTAAACATAACTATAACAAGTACTAACCCCATGAATTCATCGTGCGTTGCAGCGTTGCTTATATAGGTACCGATGACGCAAGCAACCCTTCTTCTAGAAGTTCGATGACTAATAATTTACGTAAGCTGCTGTCTGCGTCTGCCGAGGCATCGTAATTATGATTCATACATCTAGATTGTTCGGAATAATGAGTCACCATTTCCGGTATGTTACACTATTTTTAAGTTTCAAGTCTCGCTTCCTTTATAAAAAGTTATCTTTTAGAATGTTAATGTAAACTGTATGTAAACTAATTTAATCTACTAATCTTTGCGGCGTCTTTATGCTTGCTGGGTTTACTACATGCTATTTTTATGCATCAACACTCAACGCATATCAGTATCATGAACCAAAACAATTCCAAGAGCAGCACAGTCACAGTCAGCAGTCTACCGCCGCCGCGCCGCTTAGCTAAACAAATATTATTTCACCGATACAACTTATGCTCGAATGACGAATATTCTAATGTCCTTACATAATAAATAATAATTAATAATTGTACTTACTTATCACTATGTCACTATTACTACTGGTTTGTTTATAGCAATGGTTTAAGATTTAACGAATTAAGTTGTTAGATGGAATTTAAGATAAGAATGAAAAATGGGGAAGTGCTCCGTTTTTCTGGGGTGTGTCACGGCTTGCCTGGGGTGTGCCTGGCACACCTTGCACCCCCCCTAGTTTCGCCACTGATGACAATCACATTATATTGTCGCAAATGTCTGAAATGAATTATCAGTACGCAAACTTTGGCTTTATTTCTGTGCCATAACGGACAAATCTTTTAGCATTCTTCACGAAGTAGGTAAAGGGACCATGAAACAATTCGTGAGGCGGTAAACAAAGGAACATAGGACATGAAGGAAGACATAGTAATGTGCTGCCCATGACAAATTGCGCATGCATTATCTACATAAATAGGTATTTTTATAAATGGTTTAAATGCCACTTTCAATGTCAAACTCCTAGAGCGATGGTGGTGTAGCGGCAGCAGTTGTCTTCTACGCTTTTGGTGCGGGTTCGATTCTCGGCTCGGGCTCTTTTGTCTCTGTTAGGTTACAGTAGTTTTGTCTATCTAATCTACTTTTGTTTGGTCTGATCTAATTATGTTAGGTTACAGTAGTTTTGTTTTTCTTATCTAAAATAGATGACATCACACATCGGTACCATCCTTACCCTTCAACCCACGTTCCTTTGTTTACCGTCTCCGACCCCTAGATTTTTACGAATCTTCACGTTTAGAGGGTCTCTGATTTCCATTTTGACCATTTTGGACATACTGTATGTGTATAATGGATTAATCATGCATAGAACATAGTAAAACATAATATATAAAATAGGGCTGCATGAGCAAAATGTTTAATGTGGAATAAAGGTAGACGATTGTAATTTTGAACAATTGATAATCAAATACTAAAGATTAAAGATTATTATTAGTTTTATTAAATACATAAATAAAAACTTTACCTCGAGTAGGATTCGAACCTACGACCTGTACTTTGCTAGAGTACCGCGCTAACCATCTGCGCCATCGAGATTCATAACAAAACATAATAAATACTAATGATCGATTTTTTTGATTAATCAATAGTCAAATAATCGATTAATCAAATGATCGATTTATCAAATAATTGATTAATAGAATAATCCATTAATAAAACAATCGATTATTTTCAAAAATTTATCAAAACCTGATTAGTTGATTATATCCGATTAATCGATTTTTTCGTCCACCCCTAGTGTTAGTGTTACGTGAAAAAATACTTTCCTTAGAAAAGTTTAGATGAAGGGGTAAAGTGTTCACTTCTTGTTTTAAAAGTGAGGATAGTAATTATGCAGAATAGAGAAAGGGGGTAAATATTTCTTTGATTTACTGAAAAGTCATATCAGCTCAGAGTTACAATTGTTTCTGGATCATACATTATTGTGCTATTTCTTTTTGGTATTTTGTAGCATAAAGTTTCAAATATGATCAAGGCGTTAGAGAGGCAAATGACCAGAGAGATTGATGCAAGGTAGATTCACCTTTTCCCTAATTTTTAATTAGTACTCGCAATTTGATTTAATGTACAATTATCCGATTAAAGATGGAGTGATGTCAACTACTAGTTATCTTATTACGACGAAACCGACTCATGACTATCCCGACAAGTTAGGTACACCAGATTGGCATAATTTTCTTTTACATAGTGATAGAATATGTAAATACACATCACGTACCAAATAATTAGAGTGAGCGTCTTTCTACTTTTGTAATATAACAATTTTATTTCTCGCGGGCGAGAATCGATAAAATGATACCTGGGGCTGATTCCACCCTGCATTTGCATCTTTTCATTTTAGGTAATGATAGAGTGTGCAGCTTGAACTACTATGGGGATCTCGGAAACTAGAGCAGATAGAATAACCATTACATGAGGAAAGATTTGCAGTTTCATAAGACCTATTTGGTACACCTTTTTTTTTTCTTCAAAAAAGTCCAAGGCTAACTAGATTCTTAAAAAAACGATTTTTCTGTAATTTCTTTAAATTTTCATTTCAAGAAAAGAAGTGCAAACGAAAAAGTTATAGATACTGTGACTTTTTAAGAAAGGGGGTTTTCAGTCCTTTCTAATGATATAACACATGACATAAAAGAGATATGGATGTTTTTCCGGTTTAATTTCTTCTTCTTCTTCGAGTGCCTTCTCCTAGGGGAGGTTGGCGATCATAACAGCAATACTTATTTTCAACACTACTGCTCTAAACAGTTCTACCTAGGAGCAATAGTACCAATCTCGTAAATTTTTCTTAAGCAATACGTCCAGTTCTTTATAAAATTGTTCTATTTTCTCTTCATCTTTTTCTGCTGTTGGTGCATAAATCTGAACGATCTTAATTTTCCCAAGCTGAGATTCTAACTGTATCATCATTATTCTTTCATTGTATCTTACAACCTTTGAGACTGACTTGTTTATTTCCTTTGTTACCGTGATTGCTCCTCCGTATTTATGATCAGGATCATTTACTGTTCCTGAATAGTACATGATACCATTATTAGTCGTACATTCTCCGTTTCCCGGCCATCTTACATCAGATAATCATATATGTATTTGTAGTCTTTCCATTTCGCTATTATATTATACACTTTTCCTGATTGGAACATACTTTGTGCGTTCCATGTTGCTATTTTAGTTTTAAATGTTAATTTAAATTTACTCGTTATTGCCTTAGCTACTTTCAATACATTTCCCCTCGGAGATCCATTCGGGGAAATTGATATTCCGGAACATTTTGAATTCAACTACTATCATTTACTAGGGAAGTCCATAAGGATCTTTAATGATGTCGTTTCCCGTTGCGTTCTACATTCTATGTCATTGACCATATCGGTTCATCTGCCTTGAAATGTGTTTTTACACATTATGGCAAGAGAGTTACCTGGCTGTATTTTGCTCCTTCGCCCAAATTATAACCTGTTGGCATTATACAGGTTATCGATTATTCCGACGATATTCGGTATAGTAGTCCGCCCCGGATGTTTTATTTCTCCGATACTCGTCATATCTCACAGGTGTTCCATTATCCGCCACCTGGGGAGGCGCCCAATGGGGGACTAGTAACCCCTCACGGGGTATTTACTAATTAGTAATTACTAATATGATGAACCATAGAAATAAAGTTTGAGGGTACAAATCGCATCACTTCGCTATGGATGATGTTTTATGAATGATTTTTAGCAAACAGAAAAGCGTTAATAAACAAAATTGGGTATCGCAAAAAACATAAACAGCAAAGAATTGCAAGAACTACACTATGAATAACAACTAAATCATTACCTAAAGATATTTGCACATATTCAAAATGATTATCATTACAATTAAGGCACAAGTTACACCTTTTTAGAATAGAATTTGTGACTTTTCTTAAGTACACCTTATCCTTCACTGTTCCCCACAGACAGAAATCCAAAACAGGTGCTTATTCACAAGTCCACAAAAGTTGAATCTAAATAATTTCGCATCCTAATTGATAATGGGGCGGTGCGCCATTGTGCTGAAACTACTCCAGCATAGCACGGGTCTCCAAGTTTAGCTCATTTACCATATCTTCGAAATCAATTTGTAGGAAATGAAAAGTATGGACCTAGAATTATCTGTGTGATATCATACCACGCATTGAACACTCTGACAAATCATAACCCCTGTAACAGTCGAAGACAGTTTAATAATACTTAATTTATTAAGGACCTACTTATTTTTTACTTAAATTGTATTCCATAGTAATTGGACTTATATGTATATTAAACTGCTGCAGCAGGATTATGTTTGTGTTTTCCATTTTCACATTCCTCTCCTCCTCTCCTCTCCTCTCCTCTCTCTCCTTCTCCCTCTCTCTCCTCTCCTCTCTCTCCTCTCTCTCCTTCCCTCTCTCCCTCTCCCTCCTCTCCCTCTCCTCTCCTCTCCTCTCCTCTCCTCTCCTCTCCTCTCCCTCCTCTCCCTTCCGTCCCTCTCCCTACCCGTCTGTCCGTCTGTTCGTATGCCCGTTTGTCCGTCTGTCCGTCTGTCCGTCCGTCCGTCCGCCGGTCTGTCCGTCCGTCCGTCTGTCCTTCTGTCCGCCTGTCCGTTAGTCTGCCCGCCTGTCCGTCCGTCCCTCCGCCCGCCCGTTCGTCTGTCCGTCCGTCCGCCCGTCTCTCTCTCTCTCTCTCTCTCGCTCTTGCTCTCGCTCTCGCTAACAGCAATCACGATTATACTCTCACAATAATAAAATAGTATAAGCGATGCACATCGAGGATATAACGGAGGCATCAAAGAAAGAAAGTAAAATAGTGGAAAAAGTAAGTATAACATGACGTACAATTTAACATTGACTAAACGGAGCGGAACTTTCAAAATAAACACTTCTCCTAGGCAAACTTGTAGATCTACAGTGTTCTGGTAGTTAAAATATCAGCAACTGCTATTTTATTTAAAACAATGAATATAGTATTGATTGCTAGGGTGCGTAAGTTTACTCTCACAATAATAAAATACATGGTATAAGCGATGCACAGCTAATGGCATTGAAGATAAAAAAGAACGCGTTGATAAGGAAAGAAAAATAGCCAAAAAAGTTTCAGCATTATTTCAAGTAGAAACGGGCCACCAATTAGCATTTCCAATGCTAACTTGTTAGACAGGTATAGGAACTTGTGTTCGGGTCTGCACCCCTTGTCGCGGCTCCCATTGGGTGGAAATAGCATTCTAATAAGGGACCCTATTTCTAACTTGTAAGACAGATATAATAGCCTGTCAGGGTCTGCGCCCCCTGTCGTGGCCCTCTTTGAGCGAAATTTGAATTTGTGACGCCATCTGGTGGTGGTGTAAGGACTAATAAATGTTTTCTGTGATAGAGGTTGATTGTGTTCGTCTCTCTCTCGTCTCTTTCTCAAACAACCAAATCAATTAAGCACATCAACCTCAAACAAATCACGCTCGACCAAATCTAACAATCAGATTAATCAACCAAATCAATCTCAATCAATCAAATCATAACCTGCAGATTGCGAAAACCAGCTTACAGTTCAAAAATACTGATTGGTTTAACACACACCTTGCTAAAAGCAACCACAATTCAAAAATAACAAATTGATTTAACTTACTTCATGCAAAATTAGCTCTCAGTTGAAAAAAATAACAGCCTGATTTAACCTACAGCGTGCAAAAAATCAGTTTTCAAAAATCGACACCAAAATAGCTTGTATAACTATTTTCACGTGTTGCGTACAATGATATAAAAATATGTTTTACATTTAAACTATTAAAAATGCCTATACAATAACAAATATAACCAAACTAGGTTAGACCACTATATTATTTTACATGCAAGGATTATCTTAACGGAAATACCTCCCACATAAGGGGTTCTAGATTTATAAACATTACTGAACGCCCTAAGTGGTTATTGAAAATGCTTAACTGCCTTAAATACTTATACAATGCAATGCAATGCAATAACAAATAACTAAATAAAAAAATAAATGAGTAATTAAGTAAGTTATTAAGCATTACCATAGATAGATAGACATACATTGAATTTATAACTGTTATTGTTAATGCACGATTTTTAAAACACGTGTTGGATTTTAATAAGTGTTTAAAAGAAAACAATAGGATTACTTTCATATTATTAAAAAGGGTAAATAAAGCTACACTCATATAGGTACGAATCGCACTAACCAGGCTATGGCGACATATAGTTAGGCAATTACAATAAGTGTGAGAGAGATAATGTGTAATGTCACATAGGTAAGAATCGCACTAAATAGGCTATGGTTATGCAATTTCTTGTGGTTATGAGTTTAATACCTATTATAACGAATTCTGTACCCTCGGATAACTGCTCCAGTTTCCTACAGCCTCTAGCATTTTTAATACCTTTAATTTCTGGCACAGAAACATTGTTAATTTGCTCCATATCTTGTTGCGAGCAATTTACATTTTCTATATTTTCTAAAGCTTTTAAATGTCCCACATCTTCTATCTCATCAAAAGAATACGTGCAAATACGCAAACGCGACAACAAGCAAACATAAAAACACACAAACGCGAATACACGCTAACTCGAAAACAAGCAAGCAGTCAAACACGAAAACCCACAAACACGAAAATACGAAAACACACAAACGCGAAAACATGCAAAGACGCAATCACACAAACGCGAAAATACGCAAACACGAAAACAGGCTAACGCGAAAACATGCAATTACGCAAACACGAAAACACGAAAACACGACAACACGAAAACACAAAACACGAAAACACACAAACGCGAAAACACGCAAACACGAAAACACGCTAATGCGAAAACACGCAAACACAAAAACACACAAATGCGAAACCACGCAACTACGAAGACACGCTAACGCGAAAACACAAACGCGAAAACACACAAACGCGAAAACACGCAACGCGAAAACACGCAAACGCGAAAACACTCAAACACGTAAACACAAAAACACACAAATCCGAAACCACGAAGACACGCTAACGTGAAAACACAATCGCGAAAACACGCAAACACGAAAACAGGCTAACGCGAAAACAAGCAGATACGCAAACACGAAAACATGCAAACACACAAACGCGAAACACGAAACCGAAAAATGCAAACACGAAAACACGGCTAACACGGAAAACATGCAAATACGCAAACACGAAAACACAAAAACACGAAAACACGAAAACACGAAAACACGAAAACACGAAAACACGGAAACACGAGAACACGAAAACACGAAAACAGGCTAATGCGAAAACAAGCAGATACGCAAACACGAAAACATGCAAACACACAAACGCGAAAAGGCGAAAATACGCAAACACGAAAACACGCTAACGTGAAAACATGCAAATATGCAAACACGAAAACACGAAACACGAAAACACGAAAACACGAAACACGAAAACACGAAAACACGAAAAACGAAAACACACAACACGCAAAACACGAAAACACGAAAACACGCTAAGCGAAAACACAGATACGAAACACGAAAACGCGACACAAGCGAAAACGAAAACGCAAAGCACGACAAACATGCAACAAAACAGCAAGAAACACACACGAAACAGAACATGCAAAACGATAACACGGAACGAGAACACGAAACACACAACACACAGAACGCGAAAAACGCAAACACGAAAACGCGCTAACGCGAAAACAAGCAAGCACGCAAACACAAACGCGAAAACACGCAAACTCGAAGACATGCAAACACGATAACACGGTAAGGCGAGAACATGCAAACAAGCAACCACACAAACGCGAAAATACGCAGACATGAAAACAGGGTAACGCGAAAACACACAAATGCGAAATCACGCAACCACGAAGACACGCTAAGTCGAAAACACTCAAACGCGAAAACACACAAACGCGAAAACATGCAAACACGAAAACATGCAAATACGCAAACATGCAAACACACAAACTATAGCCTGGTTAGTGCGATTCGTACCTATATGACATAGAGGAAGATGGGCTCATTACAACAAGCAATATAATACCCCGGGCTTTAAGAAAAAGAGGCAATATAACAAACAAACTAAAACCCCGCTATCTTAAGGAAATTGAACCTCCATCCAAAGCTTATGTACTATCTACAAAGTAGCTTTAAAGAAACGAAAAATAGAATATATAGAACAGACTAACAGTAGTCTATTGGAAAAAGAACAATAAATTTTACAAAAAAATACTAATCTTTTTTGGGGTTTTTAATGGTGTATTTTAAATTATACAATCTAAACGTTTCGATAACACTTACAGTTATCTTCGTCAGTAGTAATATTTGTTAAAAACTTACACCATTAAAAACCCCAAAAAAGATAAGTATTTTATTATGAGTGTTAATGGTGAAAGTTTACATTTTCATAATAAATTTTACAGTTTAGGGACAGGATAATTAACTATTTTAACACATCTTGAAAGAATCTGGATACGTTTGGAACTTATAATATTTATGCTTATCGTAGGAGATCTGACAGAAACTAGTGGTTCCAGGGCTTTTTATTTTTTAAGAGGTTACGTTGAAAATACATTTTTTAAAGCAGATAGGGATGCCCTTAAAAAAGACGGTTTTATGTATTCCTTATAATGGTATGGATATACCAACCTTGGCTAGCAAGGTCAACTCCAAGGGCAGGCTCCAAGGTTAAACTCAAAGTCAACCCCAAGGTCAACTCCAAAGGCAGACTCCAAGGTTAAACTCAAGTCAACCCCAAGGTCAACTCCAATGCCAGACCCGAGGTCAACCCTCAAGGTCCAATTACGTCCTCCACGTCGGCGTCAAGGTCAAAATACACCATCCCTGTGGGCGAGCAGTGTGCGGGGTTTGTGACTTCACAAAAAAAGTGGAGGGGATGGTGACCCGTTTCTACTTGTAATAATGTTGAAACTTTTTTAACTATTTTACTTTCCTTACCAATGCGTTCATTTTTATCTTCGATGTCATTAGCTGTGCATTGCTTATACTACGTATTTTATTAATGTGAGACTAAACTTACGCGCTCTAGCAGTCAATACTATATTCACTGTTTTAAATAAAATAATGGACAGCAGTTGCTGATATTTTAACCACCACAACACTGTAGACCTACAAGTTTGCCTAGAAGTATTTATTTTGAAACTTCCGCTCCGTTTAGTCAATTAATTATACTTACTTTTTCCACTATTTTACTTTCTTTATCTGATGCCTTCTTTTTATCTTCGATGTGCATCGCTTATACTATTTTATTATTGTGAGAGTATAATCACCTGCCCGAGCAGGCAACTGGATTAAATAAAATCAAATAAGGGATAGCCGTAATAGCTTTACGATTTTTTTAGTACCAGAAGGTTTGCCTAACATAAGTCTATATTTTGAAAATTCCGTTTCGTCTAGTCACTTTTATATCGTACGCCAGTATGCTTACTTTTCCCCTATTTTACTTTCCTTATCTAATACGTTCTTTTTTATCTTCGATGTGATCAGGTATGCATCGCTTATACTATTATATTATTGTGAGAGTAAGCTTACGCGCCATAACAGTCAATACTATATCCACTATATTAAATAAAATAATGGATAGCCGTCCTAGTTATACGATTTGTTTAGTACCAAAAAACTGTACACCCACAAGGTTGGCTAGCAAAGTGTTTATTTTGAAAGTTCCGCTTCGTCTAGTCAATTTTATATCGTACCTCATGTTATACTATTTGAGTTTCTTTATGATTCCTTCTTTTTTATGTTCGATGTGATTAGGTGTGCATCGCTGATACTATTTTATTATTGTGAGGGTAAACTTACGCGCCCGAGCAGTCAATACTATATCCATAGTATTAAATAAAGTAATGGAAGAAGTTTTTTTTACTACCAGAAGGTATGCCTAGCAGAAGTCTTTATTTTGAAAATTACGCTGGGTCTAGTCAATTTTATATCGTACATTATGTTATACTTACTTTTCTAAGTAGTTTGATTTCCTTATCTGATGCGTTCTTTTTTATCTATGATGTGATTAGGTGTACGTAGCTTATATTATTTTATGAATGTCAGAGTAAACTTACGCCCTCCAGCAGTCAGTACTATTATTCACTGTATTAAATAAAATAATAAATAGCCGTCCTAGTTTTATACGATTTTGTTAGTACCAGAAAACTGTAGACCCACAAGTTTGCCTTAGGAATAGTGGTTATTTTTAAAGTTTCGCTTCGTCTTGTCAATTTTCGTACCTCATGTAATACTTACTTTTTCTACTATTTGACTTTCCATATGATGCCTTCTTTTTTATTTTTGATGTGATTAGGTGTAAATCGCTTACGCTATATTGTTGTTGTGAGAGAATACTTACGCGTCCGAGAAGTCAATACTATATCCATTGTACTAAAAAAAGTAATGGATAGGGGTAACAGTTATACGATTTGTTTAGTATCAGAAACATTGCCTACATGTCTATTTTGAAAGTTACGTTTCGTCTAGTCAATTTTATAACATACTTCATGCTATACCTACTTTTATAACTATTTGACTTTCCTTATCTGATGCGTTCTTTTTTATCTACGATGTGGCTAGGTCTGCCCGAGAAGTCAGTATTATTATTATAAGTTTTTGTTATGAATGAATAAGTTCAAAAGTAAATATGTAATTAAAAATTATTAATTTTATTAAATACATAAATAAAAAGTTTACCTCGAATAGGATTTGAACCTACGACCTGTACTTTGCTAGAGTACCGCGCTAACCAACTGTGCTATCGAGATTCAAGTCCCAATCAATGCAAATTTTGTGTTTATGTATGTAGAACTGATGTAAATTCTAAATATAATATAATATAATAAATATAATAGTCAGTATTATTATTTACTGTATTAAAAAATAATGGATAGCCGTCGTAGTTGTACGATTTTTTGAGTACCAGAAAACTGTAGAAGTGTAGACCCTCAAGTTTGCCTTGGAGAAGCGTGTATTTTGAAAGTTCCGCTTCGTCTACTCAAGTTTATATTGTACATCATGTTTTACTTACTTTTTCCACTATTTTACTTTCCTGTTCGTTTTTACCTTCGATGAAATCACTGGTGAAATGTTAAAGTATGGGGGTGCAAAGCTTATATGAAGATTGTATGAATTATTCTATGTATGCCTTATGTGTGGAAAAGTGCCGAGGGATTGGAAGAGCATGTTCATTGTACCATTGTATAAGGGTAAGGGGACCAAAAGTGATTGCAAGGAATATAGAGGAAGAAGTTTGCTCAGCATGCTTGGTAAAGTATTTGGAAGAATACTGATTTATAGAGTACGAGAAACTACACAAACTACGAGTTCGGATGTACAGGGTGGCTTCATGCCAGGGAGAGAATGTGCCGATCAGACGGTTGCTCTCCAGCAGGTGACCGAAAAATGCTTAAGTGTAAAAAGGAAGCTGTACAGTGTGTTTCTATATCTGGTAAAAGCATACGACAGTGTGAATAGGGAGAAACTGTAGGAGATATTAAATGCATATGGCGTAAATAAAGGTCTAAAAAACGGAATAAGGGCAGTAAACAACGGTAGTAGGGCATGTGTTAGGGTGAGAGGACGTGTGAGTGAATATTTTAATATTGAGCAAGGAGTGCGACAAGGCTATGTGATGTCACCGTGGTTATTCAATGTATACATGGATAAATGTGTTAGACAAGCATGTATCGATACAAATGGTGTAATGGTTGGTGACGTAAATGTACGACTTCTGGTGTGACAATGCTGATGAGCTCCACACTGCTTTGAGGAAGTTTGATACAGTGATTGGAAGTATGTGGACGATAATGAGAAACGAAAGCATGAGCCTAGCTGCGAAGCGAGCAATCTATAATGGCGAGTTTGTCCCGTCAGTACAGTATGGAAGTGAGACATGGATATGTCAAAAAAAGGATGAAAGAAATATAAATGTCGTGGGTATGAGATTCCTAAGAAGCGCATGTGGTAAAACGAGAAGGAACAAGGTAAAGAATGAATGCATAATTACGGAGTGTGGCGAGGAAAAGACGATGATGGATAGATATAAAAGTAGTACATTACGTTGGTTTGGTCACATTGAGAGAATGAATACAAGATTAACGAACCAAATATATGTGGGTGAGGTTAGAGGTAAGGCCGTGCCTGGTAGGTCCGCGTAATACTTGGCTAAATATAGTAAAATGTATGACAAAGGAAAAAAAGATAAGGAGTTTTAAAAATAAAAGGGCATGTCAGAGACAATGTATGAATCATGCGGAAGCTAGGGAGGTATGCGGAAATAGGAAAGCATGAAGAAAGATTGTGAACGAAAAATAAATAAGACGCAGGGATTGTTTTGTCTGCCCTGCAAGGGAATGGCGTCAAGGTTAAGAATAAGAATAAGAATCTGATCAGGTATGCATGCCCTTATACTGTCTTATTATTGTGAGAGTAATTTACGCGACCGAGCAGCTAGTACTATTATTCACAGTGTTAAATAAAATATGGGATAGCCGTCGTAGTTGTACGATTTCTTTAGTACCATACTTTGCTTTTTCTACTATTTGACTTTCTTTATGATGCCTTCTTTTTTATTTTCGATGTGATTAGGCGTACATCGATAATGGTATTTTATTGTTGAGAGTAAACTTACCCGCCCGAGTAGTCACTATTATCCACTGTATTAAACAAAATAATGAATAGCCGTCGTAGTTGTACGGTTTCTTTAGTACCATACTTTGCTTTTTCTACTATTTGACTTTCTTTATTATGACTTCCTTTTCATCTTCGATGTGATTAGGCGTACATCGCTAATGATATTTTATTATTGAGAGTAAACTTACGCGGCCGAGTAGTCAGTATTGTTCACTGTATTAAATAAAATAATGAATAGCCGTCGTAGTTGTACGATTTCTTTAGTACCATATTTTCCTCTTACTACCATTTGCCTTTATTTATGATGCTTTCTTTTTTATCTTCGATATGATTAGTCGTACATCGCTAATGATATTTTATTATTGAGAGTAAACCTACGCGCTCCAGTAGTCAGTATTATTCAGTGTATTAAATAAAATAATGAATAGCCGTCATAGTTGATGTACGATTTCTTTAGTACCATACTTTGCATTTTATACTAATTGACGTTCTTTATGATGCCTTCCTTTTTGTCTTTGATGTGGTTAGGCGTAATCCGCTAATGTTATTTTATTATTGAGAGTAAACTTACGCGCCCGAGTAGTCAGTATTATTCACTGTATTAAATATAATACTGAATAATCGTCGTAGTTGAACGATTTTTTTAGTACCGTACTTTGCATTTTCTACTATTTGACTTTCTTTACGATGCCTTCTTTTTTATCTTCGATGTGATTAGCCGTACATCGCTAATGGTATTTAATTATTGAGAGTAAACTTACGCGCTCCAGTACTCAGCATTATTCACTGTTTTAAATAAAATAATGAATAGCCGTCGCAGTTGTATGGTCTTTTTAGTACCATACTCTGCTTTTTCCACTATTTGACTTTCTTTATGATGCCTTCTTTTTTATCTTCGATGTGATTAGGCGTATATCGCTAATAGTATTTTATTATTGTGAGTAAACTTACGCGCCTGAGTAGTCAGTATTATTCACTGTATTAAATAAAATAATGAATAGCCGTCGTAGTTGTTGTACGATTTTTTTAGTACCATACTTTGCTTTTTCTACTATTTAACTTTTTTTATGATGCCTTCCATTTTGTCTTCGATGTGATTAGGCGTACACCGCTAATGTTATTTTATTATTTAGAGTAAACTAACGCGCCCGAGTAGTCAGTATTATTCCCTGTATTAAATACAATAATGAATAGCCGTAGTAGTTGTACGATTTTTTTAGTACCATCCTTTGCCTTTTCTACTATTTGACTTTCTTCATGATGCCTTCTCTTTTATCTTCGATGTGATTAGGCGTACATCGCTAATAGTATTTTATTATTGTGAGTAAACTTACGCGCCTGAGTAGTCAGTATTATTCACTGTATTAAATAAAATAACGAATAGCCGTCGTTGTTGTACGATTTCTTTAGTACCACACTTTGCTTTTTCTACTATATCACTTTCTTTATGATGCCTTCTTTTTCATCTTCGATGTGATTAGTCGTACATTGCTAATGGTATCTTATTATCGAGAGTAAACTCACGCGCCGCAGTAGTCAGTATTATTCACTGCATTAAATAAAATGCTGAATAGCCGTCGTAGTTGTACGCTTTTTAGTACCATACTTTGCTCTTTATTATGCGTTCTTTTTTATCTTCGATGTGATTAAGCGTACATCGCTAATGGCATTTTATTATTGAGAGTAAACTTACTCACTCGAGTAGACAGTATTATTCACTGTATTAAATAAATTAATGAATAGCCGCCGATTTGACTTTCTTTAGGATGCCTTCCTTTTTGTCTTCGATGTAATTAGGCGTACATCGCTAACGTTATTTTATTATTGAGAGTAAACTTACGCGCTCGAGTAGTTAGTATTACTCGCGGTGTTAAATTGAATGATGAATAGCCGTCATAGTTGTACGGTTTTTTAGTACCATACTTTGCGTATTCTACTATTAGGCTTTGCTTTATGATTCCTTCTTTTTTATCGTCGATGTGATTAGGGGTACATCGCTAATGGTATTTTATTATTGAGAGTAGACTTACGACCGAGTAGTCAGTATTATTCACTGTATTAAATAAAATAATGAATAGCCGCCGTAGTTGTACAATTTTATTACTACTATATTTTGGCTTTTCTACTATTTGACTATCTTTATCTATGATGCCTTCCTTTTTGGCTTGGATGTGATTAGGCATACATCGCTAATGGTATTTTATTATTGAGAGTAAACTTACGCGCCCGAGTAATGAGTATCATTCACTGAATTAAACAAAATAATGAATAGCCGTCGTAGTTGTACGATTTCTTTAGTACCATACTTTGTTTTTTGTTCTATTTGACTTTCTTTATGATGCCTTCTCATTGATCTTCGGTGTGTATAGGCGTACATCGCTAATGGCATTTTATTATTGAGAGTAAACTTACTCGCTC
This sequence comes from Vesta saturnalis, assembly GCA_036346205.1. Classification (NCBI taxonomy): domain Eukaryota; kingdom Metazoa; phylum Arthropoda; class Insecta; order Coleoptera; family Lampyridae; genus Vesta; species Vesta saturnalis. The sequence goes on along the minus strand of JARFJB010000125.1, from coordinate 1,693,106 downwards.
GAGTAGACAGTATTATTCAGTGTATTAAATAAATTAATGAATAGCCGCCGTAGTTGTGCGATTTTTTTAGTACCATACTTTGCTTTTCTACGATTTGACTTTGCTTTATGATGCCTTCCTTTTTGTCTTCGATGTGATTAGGCGTACATCGCTAACGTTATTTTATTATTGAGAGTAAACTTACGCGTCCGAATAGTTAGTATTATTCACTGTATTAAATAGAATGATGAATAGCCGTCGTAGTTGTACGATTTTTTTAGTACCATACTTTGCGTTTTCTACTATTTGACTTTGTTTATGATGCCTTCTTTTTTATTTTCAATGTCATTAGGCGTACATCGCTAATGGTATTTTATTATTGAGAGTAAACTTACGCGCCCAAGAAGTCAGTATTAAATAAAATAATGAATGGCCGTCATAGTTGTACGATTTTTTTAGTACCACACTTTGCTTCTTCTACTATTTGATTTTCTTTATGATGCTTCCTTTTTTATCTTCGATGTGTTTAGGCGTACATCGCTAACGTTATTTTATTATTGAGAGTAAACTTACGCGTCCGAATAGTTAGTATTATTCACTGTATTAAATAGAATGATGAATAGCCGTCGTAGTTGTACGATTTTTTTAGTACCATACTTTGCGTTTTCTACTATTTGACTTTGTTTATGATGCCTTCTTTTTATTTCAATGTCGATTAGGCGTACATCGCTAATGGTATTTTATTATTGAGAGTAAACTTACGCGCCCAAGAAGTCAGTATTAAATAAAATAATGAATGGCCGTCATAGTTGTACGATTTTTTAGTACCACACTTTGCTTCTTCTACTATTTGATTTTCTTTATGATGCTTCCTTTTTTATCTTCGATGTGTTTAGGCGTACATCGCTAATGGTATTTTATTATTGAGAGTAAACTTACGCGCTCGAGTAGTTAGTATTATTCACTGAATTAAATAAAATGATGAATAGCCGTCGTAATTGTACGATTTTTTAGTACCATACTTTGCTTTTTCTATTATTTGACTTTGTTTATGATGCCTTCTTTTTTATCGTCGATGTGAGTAGGCGTACATAGCTAATGGTATTTTATTATTGAGAGTAAACTTACGCGCTCGAGTAGTCAATATTATTCACTGAATTAAATAAAATAATGAATAACCGCCGTAAGTTGTACGATTTTATTAGTACCATACTTTGCTTTTCTACTATTTGACTATTTTATCTATTATGCCTTCCGTTTTCTTCGATGTGTTTAGGCGTACATCGCTAATGGTATTTTATTAGAGAGTAAACTTACGCGCTCGAGTAGTTAGTATTATTCACTGAATTAAATAAAATGATGAATAGCCGTCGTAATTGTAAGATTTTTTAGTACCATACTTTGCTTTTTCTATTATTTGACTTTGTTTATGATGCCTTCTCATTGTCTTCGATGTGTAGACGTACATAGCTAATGGTATTTCATTATTGAGAGTAAACTTACGCGCTCGAGTAGTTAGTGTTATTCACTGAATTAAATAAAATGATGAATAGCCGTTGTAATTGTACGATTTTGTTAGTACCATACTTTGCTTTTCTACTATTTGATTTTCTTTATGATGCCTTCCTTTTTGGCTTCGATGTGTAGGCGTACATCGCTAATGGTATTTTATTATTGCAGAGTAAACTTACGCGCTCGAGTAGTTAGTATCATTCACTGAATTAAATAAAATGATGAATAGCCGTCGTAATTGTAAGATTTTTTAGTACCATACTTTGCTTTTTCTATTATTTGACTTTTTTATGATGCCTTCTTTTTATCGTCGATGTGATAGGCGTACATCGCTAATGGTATTTTATTATTGAGAGTAAACTGACGCGCTCGAGTAGTCAATATTATTCACTGAATTAAATAAAATGATGAATAACCGCCGTAATTGTACGATTTTTAGTACCATACTTTGCTTCTTCTACTATTTGACTTTTCTTTATGATGCCTTCCTTTTTATCTTCGATGTGTAGGCGTACATCGCTAATGGTATTTTATTATTGAGAGTAAACTTACGCGCTCGAGTAGTTAGTATTATTCACTGAATTAAATAAAATAATGAATAGCCGTCGTAATTGTAAGATTTCTTTAGTACCATACTTTGCTTTTCTATTATTTGACTTTCTTTATGATGCCTTCTTTTTGTCTTCGATGTGTAGGCGTACATCGCTAATGGTATTTCATTATTGAGAGTAAACTTACGCGCTCGAGTAGTTAGTCAACATTATTCACTGAATTAAATAAAATGATGAATAGCCGTCGTAATTGTACGATTTTTTAGTACCATACTTTGCTTTTCTATTATCTGACTTTTTTATGATGCCTTCTTTTTATCGTCGATGTGAGTAGGCGTACATCGCTAATGGTATTTTATTATCGAGAGTAAACTTACGCGCCCGAGTAGTCAATATTATTCACTGAATTAAATAAAATAATGAATAGCCGTCGTAGTTGTAAGATTTCTTTAGTACCATACTTTGCTTTTCTATTATTTGACTTTTATCTATGATGCCTTCTCATTGTCTTCGATGTGTTTAGGCGTACATCGCTAATGGTATTTCATTATCGAGAGTAAACTTACGCGCTCGAGTAGTCAGTATATTCACTGAATTAAATAAAATGATGAATAGCCGTCGTAATTGTACGATTTTTTAGTACCATACTTTGCTTCTTCTACTATTTGATTTTCTTTATGATGCTTCCTTTTTTATCTTCGATGTGTTTAGGCGTACATCGCTAATGGTATTTTATTATTGAGAGTAAACTTACGCGCTCGAGTAGTTAGTATTATTCACTGAATTAAATAAAATGATGAATAGCCGTCGTAATTGTACGATTTTTTAGTACCATACTTTGCTTTTTCTATTATTTGACTTTGTTTATGATGCCTTCTTTTTTATCGTCGATGTGAGTAGACGTACATAGCTAATGGTATTTTATTATTGAGAGTAAACTTACGCGCCCGAGTAGTCAATATTATTCACTGTATTAAATAAAATAATGAATAACCGCCGTAGTTGTACGATTTTATTAGTACCATACTTTGGCTTTTCTACTATTTCACTATATTTATCTATTATGCCTTCCGTTTTGGCTTGGATGTGAGTAGGCGTACATCGCTAATGGTATTTTATTAGCGAGAGTAAACTTACGCGCCCGAGTAGTCAGTATCATTCACTGAATTAAATAAAATAATGAATAGCCGTCGTAGTTGTAAGATTTCTTTAGTACCATACTTTGCTTTTTCTATTATTTGACTTTCTTTATGATGCCTTCTCATTGTCTTCGATGTGTTTAGGCGTACATCGCAATGGTATTTCATTATTGAGAGTAAACTGACGCGCTCGAGTAGTTAGTATTATTCACTGAATTAAATAAAATGATGAATAGCCGTCGTAATTGTACGATTTTTTAGTACCATACTTTGCTTTTTCTATTATCTGACTTTGTTTATGATGCCTTCTTTTTTATCGTCGATGTGAGTAGGCGTACATAGCTAATGGTATTTTATTATCGAGAGTAAACTTACGCGCCCGAGTAGTCAATATTATTCACTGTATTAAATAAAATAATGAATAACCGCCGTAGTTGTACGATTTTATTAGTACCATACTTTGGCTTTTCTACTATTTCACTATATTTATCTATTATGCCTTCCGTTTTGGCTTGGATGTGAGTAGGCGTACATCGCTAATGGTATTTTATTAGCGAGAGTATACTTACGCGCCCGAGTAGTCAGTATCATTCACTGTTTTAAATAAAATAATGAATAGCCGTCGTAGTTGTATGATTTCTGTAGTCATACTTTGCTTTTTTTACTATTTGACTTTCTTTATGATGCCTTCTCATTGATCTTCGATGTGTTTAGGCGTACATCACTAATGGTATTTTATTATTGAGAGTAAACTTACACGGGCGAGTAGTTAGTATTTATTATTCACTGTATTATATAAAGTAATGAATAGTCGTCGTAGTTATAGGATTAAGTAATTCGTTCCTTGTATTACCGATAACTGGAATCAATTTCTAACCTAAAGCTTGACTCAACCAATTTTAGAATTTTAATTATTTTTATAAGCCGAAGTCATGCAAAGTAATCAATAAACTGCACTTAAGTTGTAAATTGATAATCTGGTTCATATGCAAATGTGTATATTACACGTAGCCGCAAAATGTAATTTATTTAAGCGGTTGACAACACTAAAAGGCCATTACCTTCTTGATGTCTGAAATTATACAAGACTGAAATTATTCAAATTTGAAGTGCAAGGTTGCGATTAGTCTAATCATTTACGATTTAAAAAATTTAAATGCAATTGTTACGACCTTTAAAAGTACTTTTCAACTTCTATATTAATTTCCGACTATAAATCAATAACGATGCTCGAAAACTTAAGTTTTCTCAATACTCGCGGAAACTTTCTCAGACATGGAACTGTCAGCTACAACATTAATTATTTCGTTACCCAATTCTTTTCTCCAATAAAATATAGGGATATTAAAAATGAAATTTTTAATTTTAGAAAATCAATTTATTGTTGGCCATATAATAATATATTTATAAACAGCAACTACAATACAAAATGTACACACTATTATAATAATAACTGTAATATAGTTATATGAATATAATACAAAGGATTTACAAATATGTCGTGGTGGTGGGGGAGGGGGGATTATGATACATCAAGGTATTATGCAAAAATATTGCTAACTTTATCTTTTAAATCGTTCGCCAGAATAAATCAACAATGACAAAAAATGAATTTTCGATGAATGCGACATGTAGCTATAATTAGTCGATAACGAGCTGAGAAATTTGTGACAAAAAACAGACCAGCAAATCAAACTTTATCAACTCGTGATCGACATTCAAATTTTTATATCGATATTTATTGCAATAAATCAAAAACTGATCGAATAAAAGTACAATATTAACAAAACAATATAATCTTTACATGAGCAAATTTTTTTACAGTTATGTACAAACCGAACGATTCGGACGTAGAGCTTCTAAACGAGACATGCGTTGAACAGAAGTGTAGCAAAAGAAACTTTTTTTTTTATTATTGACCTTTAAACACATAATCTTACAAATCTACTTCTAAGTCAGTCAGCAACGCGTCTAGGGAATTAGTAATTCTACGTCCGTATCGGGATAAACAAATATTGGGTACAAAAATACACCGAATATGTTAATCTACATTTCATACTGTACCAGGCCTCATAAAATTTTAAAATTCGAAAACTCTTAAATATACGGACAGTCCGATGTAATTCTAAAACTTTAATATTATCATAAAGTTATACTCTAGTACATTGAAAGCACACTTAGGGACGCTGGTCGCGCCTCAATATCGTAATATAAGAATATCGATGTTGCTCGCTACTCTAGTTATAAATTTCAAAAAACGCTTCATACGCTATTTTTATTATTTAAAAGTTTGTGCATTGACTTTTATAAAGGTTCAACTGAAATAAGCGTATATTGTAATTATTAAATTTTTCGCTTCCCTTTTGATGTTCAGAAAATTTGAGAGTTTGAAAAAAACCAACAATATAATATAAAAACTAAAACAAGTATTTACAAGTAACATAATCACGTGGATAACAAATTAACCGAATGCCCACAATTTGTAGCAGCACAAACAATCCTAACCCTACTGGATATCTTAATCTCTTAATATCGATTCCCTACTCTAACGACCCACAGTGCTTAAACGTTACAGCTGAAGAGACTTAGATACGATGAATAATTTAAGTACTTTTTTTTGAATTTTTTTCTCTGGACGAACGAAATAGGTATATATGAGTAGTAACATGTTTAATTAAACTTATTATACGATGATTTTATGGTTATGAACATGAGACGAAACGTCCGCGTTTGGCAGTAAATCTGAGACAATCAGCTGTACACCGACCGACTGACGCGACGGTGTCTTTTTCGTGTGCCCAAACTTATTTGTAAGCAGAAAACCGTCAGACTACGGACTTCACAACTAAAATTGGTCATCAAAACAGATGAATCACAGCCTGATTTTGTGTCCCTTCCTGTTAAGAGAGGAGAGGTGTAGATGTGTCAAAAGTTAGGACCGCGCGATCCGGGTCCGACATACTGAGCTAGGCACTAACAACTGGTTGAATCCGGGAATTATATAATAATACGTATGGTGACTGAACAATGAGACTGCGCTACAATGATAAATACAAAAAACGCAAAATGAGATCATCATAAAGGGGTTAATTAATGACGTTGGTACAATCATGACATAGGCGAAATACGTTCTCTTTAGATGAACATTAACAATGTAACAACGCGTGCCATGACTGCACTGGACTGCACATGGTGCGGTATACATGTGATTGTATGTATTAACAACACACGCGAATCAAAATCGACGACAGTCTTTTAAATCTCCCTTCAACAATTCGTAAACAATGCTTGGTCAGGCCAAACACTCGTTAACATCATTGTAACGTCCGGTGGACATGAGAAATCCAAATGTGAAGCTGAACTATTAGAAGCTGTTTCAAAGGTGTCGATATCATCGAGTACGTCTAAGTTAAATTCTCCTTCCATTTGTAGGAGATCTGTAATCGTGTCTAAATCTGCGAGTGTCGCATTTTGTAATTTGTCGTCAGGTTCTTCTTTTATAGTATAACCCTGAAGAGAACACACTCGACTAACGTCCGTATCCATACCAAGCAGTGAGTCATCATACAAAGTTGCACTTTCAGGCGAATCGGGAGTATCGCAAGTCGGACTTGATGGAACTTTAGCATGGGTTGCAAGGAAGCTAACTGGAGGAAGGGATGTAATTGTGGCAGGTTTTATTACTTGTCTACTCAATCCCAGTCTGTCTTTTAATTTAGATGCAATTTCTGATGTGCTACCACGACGCGTTGAATGATTATTATTACTATCATTCCTCTGTAATTTAGTTGGATTTTTCTTTGATTTTTTCGAACCTACGCCTTTAGGTGTTGGTTTAGTTGTCTTCTTTCTTGGGCGATATTTATAATCTGGATACTCCTTCTGATGTAATTGACGAAGCCTTTCCGCTTCTTCAATAAACGGTTGACGGTCCTCATCATTTAGTTGTTTCCACCGTCGGCCTAATCTCTTCGAGATTTCTGCATTATGCATATCAGGTTGCAATTCACAAATCTTTCTACGTTCAATTTGGGACCATACCATAAACGCGTTCATGGGCCTTTTTATGTGGTTTGGATTATTCTTTTTCGTCTGTAACAAAAGAACAACAAAATTATTAAAATTCACACAATTAGGGTCAACTACTACAAACATCGGTATATAAAATAGAGAGACGTTCGTAAATCTCGATAAAATAAAGTTCGGTAATTCGACTAATTTTAAAAGGTCGAATTGTAATGTGCATTATTCGATTAGTGTTTGACCACATACGTATATAAAAAAAGAGAGGTTAAATACGAAGGGAAATAAAAGATTAACGAATTCCATTATCGTGATATCGCAGGCTGTTCCAAAAACACCAAGAGCTTCTATATAAAAGCCGTGCCAACCACTCTGCCTAATTAAACAAAGCATAAAACTTTTATTTCTCACTAGTTGTATTCCTCCCATTTCACCCTCGAAACGAAATTCTCCTACACGCAAGTTTATTCTTCTTTATCGAATTTGTATAAATATATGAAGTGCGTGATATGTGAGAATTTTTTCTTAAACTTCCGGCTGTAAACACGCGTGTTTAAATGATACGCTATAAAGTGTGATAAAACCGAAGCTTGTCAATACTCGACTTCAACCGCCAAAAAAATCGTAATTAATTATTTAGAGCAATATTTTTGAGAAAAGACAATTCGTGTTTTTAAATTATAAACGGCCATGTAGAAATCGTAACGAATAGAGCAAGTCACGAACGCCCAGAAGTTTTATGTAATTTAAATTAGATGGATTCCGGATTTAATCGAGTCGTTACCGATTAATTTTTTATTATTATTGTATTAGTATAAAAAGTCTAGTATGTATTATACGAAATCAATAATGATGAATATTGAAATTTACGAAAGCTTAATGTGCACAAAACATGCAAGAATCACTTATTGTGACAAAGTTATCAAATTGGACTCATTAATTTATACTTTTTTTAAGGGAATTCGTGTTAGATATACAAAAGCATTGTTGGCAAATTGTATATAAGAATGAAATACCATTTGGTAATATTCCCTTTTCCCCAGTGATATTTAAAGATTGTTATTTGAAAATGTCAGTTTTGTTTTCACATTCCGTTGCGCGTTTTTCGTGATGTTTTAAATGACATGTATTTTCAGTAACGCAAAATTCCATTATTTTACAATGATGGCGTGCTTTCCTCTTTGAAATTACTTTAAAAGAAGATTGATAGTAGCAAACTTCGTATTAAACAGATTTACACTATTGTGTATATAATCAAACGGAAAACTTTCAATCTTTGTTGTACGATTATTATTATAATCCAGACCGTTAATCATTTATAATGTAGTGTAACGTACATATCTACTATTAATAACACAATAATAATAACGCAAGTTTGATGTTGGAGCAACTTGTTAACAAAATGCATTAACTCTATTAAAATGGACTTGTATAAACAATGACTATGTTAAAACCTGCATTGGGAAAAATGTCATTGTTTACATCAAACAAAGTTTTAAAAGCTTAACACAATAAAGAGTCTTTTGCAGCAGTTTTTAAACGTGAGCGAACGCATTAGTTAAAAGCGCTTCGCTTAAACTTAACATTGTCAGTATCACAACAATACAACCAAATTCAATCAATTACGTTCAGTTTTTACATTAATTCCGTAAATAAATGCTTTGTCGTATCCCGAAATCCCACTGCAAAGCTCCTGCAGAGATTTTGCGAGAAATTTAGAAAAGCTAGCTTTTATCAATTGCATAAACAATAATAATTCAACTGGGTATGTGGGATAAGTCTGGATTGATAGCTTTAGTAACAAATTATAAAATAATAGCTATAAATTATTATAAATCCGAGGAAAATGGGAAAAACAATTCTGGCAGTCGTCCCTATTTTTATTCCTTTAAGAATGTACACTTATATAGGTATATAATACACGTAGCAAAGATTGTGCGTGTGCCGGATGTCAATCGGTTGGTCTGACAGAATGTTGGACGTGATGCAAAAGGAATCCTACTTTCAGTTGTTTAGAATGTGACGACTTTGATTATTTCCTATTCATGTTTTGAGCTTTGAGACCACGAAAAATAAAAGACCTTGTTAGAAGAAAAAAATTTGTCAATATATTTCATGTTCCATTTAAAAAAACACTAGAGTAAAATGGCAATTAAGAAAATGAGAGCCGCAAATCTTAGAGTAATTACAATAAGAATAAGGTTAATTTAAACCCCAATTAAACGAGTGAGCTCTGAAAACTTTTCAACTGTAAATGCACTGAAATATCTGCAATTTAATTTTACAAACAATTTCTTTAATTGTTCGCTTGTGCAGCCATTTAGACTTTCAATTCATTTTATTGCCAAAAAAAAAAGAAAATTCAAAATTAACCTGAAAATAAAATAGGAGACATTTCCAGTTGAAATGTTTGTACGAAGATGTCACGCTAAGATTTAAGGAAATCGATCACAATTCTAAAGTTTATAATAAAGTACAATATTAATTGAGACTTCACAAGGATACAGATTCTCTCCGGAAACTTGTTCCAATCACAACGTAATACTTACGTTAATAACGCACTAACGACGTGACCTGTGCGAATTGGCTTTTGCAACTCGAAACCAGACACTATTGGTCATTTTGAAAGGAAACAATCTGTGTGGTCAACGCTGACCACCTACCTCTGCTATCATTATATAACTATAAAACTAGCGCACATCTTTAGTGCTTAATTAGTGCCCTTTAGTGCTGCATACACGACCGTACATTTCGAATAAAGTCCTTGCTGCCTCTCGACCCTTATTGAAAGCACTAACACCATGGTCTGTCCTAATCGTTAGTGCCTATTAGTGCTTTATATCTTAAACTAGCACTTCAATATTACTATCAAGCTATTTTGACGTAGATAATAATTTACGGTCCTTTTTAATTGTTATGCTGGCTGTTAAGGAGTGTAATCTTATAATATTAATGCTACACAAAATGGAAGCGTTTTCTTGCAACGAAAGGTTGGTGCATTAACAGCACAAACGTTCACATCATTACTGTAGTCAATCAAGGTAGCTAGGTAGCCCTTCACACAAGTCCCGATTGATAGCTTCAATCAGGATACTACATGGATAGTGCATTATTAAGCACTAACGATCATAACAATCCTGCCATTATTGTTTGTTTGCCCAAATGTAGATTGTTGAGATTATACAAGACAAGAGGTACCTAATTCGTATGTAGCAGTTTCGTGTATAGGCAATCGCATTATTTAGATTTCAACGGCATTTATAATAACATTTTTGGCATTATCGTAGAATTGGGTGGCATAAATTACTATTAAGCGTAACAATGATCAAGCTCGAGCGCATGCGCGTTAACATTGAAAACATTCAAAGGCTGAACGAATATGTGGTGTGTTTTGTTTGCGTTGAAATAAATTAAATTCGTGTATGCACATACGGGCACGACGCGGTACGTCCATTAACGCAGTCTTGTGCATATATATATATATATATATATATATATATATATATATATATTAGTATGTGTACCAACACGGTAAATACTCCAATAATAGAAGTGAATATGTCAAATCAAAATGCAGCTACTCCAAAATTTATTAGTGACGAAAATCACAAATCGATTGATTTATCAGGCAAAATCTATATTTGGAATAAGCATTTTGCCTTTTTCCGGCATTCATTGGACATTTTAGTCACCCATTTGTCATTTTTGTCTTCTATTTGCAGTTCATTTAGTATTTTTTTAACAAACCTACCATTTTAGTGTACAGATCTTCTACTACTTTTGATCAGGACAGGCATCACGTAAGCCAGATATTACATTGGTAGTGTGGAAGAAAACATTACTAGTGTGTATTATATGAACCATTGATTGAGTTACCTTCACGAACTTTGTTAATTGTCCTTATTAGTGCTTGTTAGTGATTTGCACGAGCGACCTCCCTTATAGAGTAATAGCATTCTTCTAGAAGCTTAACACCTTGACCTGTACGAAACATTAGAGCCTGATAGTGTTTTGCGGCTTAAACCTGAAGGACTAGCGTTAGAATCGGTACACATTGTTAGGGTTTCGTTAGTGTCTCTTGGTGCTTTATTAAGTAGCATCAATACGACCGTCCATAACGAAGAAACCGATACCTCCATGTGCAATGCTGGCTGCTTATTTGTAGCACTAACTATTGAACCGGTGTATACTGTAAGTGCCTCGTTAGTGTCTTATAGTCAATTCTGATATTGCACCAACATGATCGCCTGTTTCACATAAAGCGGCATCTTGTGCAGCGCTGGCTTTACTTCCTTATTGGAAGCTCGTTTATTGAACGCAGATAGTCACGATGTAAAGCACTAGCAGTCACTAACGATGAGCAACGAATCCTGCTTCGTGCATATGTTGTACCGTTACGTGTTTAACAAAATGTTGGTTCTATTTACAATATTATGATTTTGCAAATAAAGATTTCGCAAACATATTGTACAATGGTATCGTTTCTCAACATTTCATAAAATAAAAATACCTCTGATGCAATTAAACCAATAACCAAATTTTTGGATATAAACATTTTGAACACCAACAACGATAGAAATATTAAAAAATACATACTGCGTGTGTTAAAACAATTTGTTACTGTCCATAATCTTATAAATGTTTGCCAATAGTGTTTATATATCCAGCAAGATACTCTTCATATATACAATTGCTAGATTTGTAAACTTTTAGCGGAATATTTCAACTACGTAATGATAATATTTTGAAAATATCTTCCTTTTGGAAAAGGATAGAAATAGAAAAAATTGTATACAGGGTGTTAAAATTTATAATTTTAATTTTTTTTGCATGCATATAGTGTTAAAAAAATACTCTCTCATTTCAGATTACGACTCAATTTTCGTAGTTTCGTTTAATACACATCTATAGCTCAGCTCAGATTTTACACAACTAAAAGTTTGGTCTACTTTATACATTTATTTTCCCTTTATCTTTCCTTTGGATTCAGATTCTATTTATTTTATTTAATTTGTCTTCTCTTTTACCAAAATCACAACCTAGTTTTGGCTCCCAAGTTCTAATTTTTTAATTTTTTTTTTTGCAATGGTTTGTTGGCTATTTTTTGTCGTTTGTTAGTAATTAGTATCTTTCCAAATACTAAGGCACCTCAGTTTGCAATTTTTTTCTACTTGCTACTGTCGTTTGTTCCCATTTGTTGGCTATTTTTTGTTTTTTGATTATTAGTATTTTCTCAATTAAATCGTTTAACTTAGGCGTTAAGTTTATTGTATATTTTTTGTCGTTTTTTGTTTACTGGTATTTTTCCTAATTAAATTTAGGCGGAGCTTCTTTGCTGTAATCTTTCTTCGTGTTTTTTGGCACCTTTAGTGTTCTTTGGTTATTACTGTTTTTCTAATAATTTTTTTTTTTAAATTTAGGCGGATAGTTTTTTGTTTACTGGTATTTTTCCTAATTAAATTTAAGCGGAGCTTCTTTACTGTAATCTTTCTTCGTGTTTTTTGACCATTTTTTATTGTTCTTTGGTTATTACTGTTTTTCTAATAATTTTTTTTTTTTAATTTAGGCGGAAAGTTTTTTGTTTACTGGTATTTTTCCTAATTAAATTTAGGCGGAGCTTCTTTGCTGTAATCTTTCTTCGTGTTTTTTGACCATTTTTTATTGTTCTTTGGTTATTACTGTTTTTCTAATAATTTTTTTTTAATTTAGGCGGAAAGTTAGCTTCCAAGGTTACAATTTTTCTTTTTTTTTTCTTGGTTGTTTTTTGATATTTTTGTGGTTTGTTATTAATATGTTCCCAATTACGCTTGAGGTTAAAAAAGTTAGCCCCACAAAGTGAATTTTTTTGCAATTGTTGGTTCGTTCGGTATTGGTGTTTGTCGTTCATTGGTTACTAGTATTTTTTAACTAATTTTTTTTTAAGTAATTTAAGTAATTTAAGTAATTTTTTTCTTTGCTGTAATTATGTTCCAGTTTACTGTCTACTTTTTATTGGGTTATCAGTATTTTCCCAATTAATTTTTTTTAATTTAACCCTACGATAAGGGTTACTCTTAGAAAAAATATTATGGAGTGATGAAAGTAGATTTCATAATGATATTTTTAATAGCCATAATTCTCATTACTGGTCACAGGAAAATCCAAAATCGATGCGAGAAGCCAATTTCCAGACAATATGGGGTGTCAATGTTTGGTGCGGTTTATTTAATAGTAGGTTGATTGGTCCCTATTTTTATGAAGGAACGTTAAAGGGAGAAAGATACTTGGATTTTTTCAAAATGTTCCTCCAGAATTTCTTGAAGATATTCCCTTAAATGAAAGGCAAACAATATGGTGGCAGCAAGATGGAGTATCTCCTCATTTTTTTGGTTGAATTTATTTTTGAAAGGTGTACCAAAAAATGTAATATACTGGTTATCCCATTTCAAAAAAATTATGTAGGAGTCACGTGACCGGAAATGAGAAGAAACTGGAAGTCTTTTGATGGTAGATATAAGCATCAGTTTCGAATGTTTATAACTGCCAAATTTCATACTAGGGCAGTTTTCGAGATATTGCACTGTCAAAACGTCGTGGGACACCCTGTATAATCACGTAGTTCTACGAAGTAAATTTAGGTACAAATCATTTACCAATATTTTAACATTTAAAAAAGAGATCTCGATAATTATCGTAAAACTTAAAGCTTCAAAATAATACTGTGGTAATTGCCATCTGTGACGTTATTAGAGTACTAACATAGTTATAATGCCATTGTTCATTAGTAAAACAATATTGTCTTTTTTGCTTTGTGCGTTTAGTAATACATATTCATATTTCAATACACACGAAGAAAAAAAACAATTTTTATATTTATGATTTAATATATGAGTCCATTTTTTTTTGTATAAATTTGTGTATTGAATTCGTGTCGAAAATTTTTATAAGTGAACGTTCTATTTTATGCTTCAAAGTCAATAAACATAAAGAAAGGCGTTATCGATTTGGAGTTGAACTTATTACTTACACCTTAAACAGTACCTAGACAGACCTTATTGATTAGTAGAAGTACAAATAGAAAATTCGATATACATTACATTTTTCCATTTCTTAACACATAGTGCTTTAGGGGGATTTTAGTAATCGGAAGTGTTTAATTTAATTTAACAAGGATAACGTGAAATTCGCGGATATATGTCCGATTTTGGGTTGTGTGGTAACTGATTAAGAAATTATGTATGTGCTGATGAAAATAGTAATTAAACATAAATTAATTAAATTACAACATAGAGCAACCATTTTCACGCCGTTACTAGAACATGTATCGGGTAAGATTATTATTAGAAACTACTTGGCATTGTATATGTTTTAATGGGTTTGCAAATAATAATGCATGTTCCAACATGCTACTGACAACTTATTATTAAAGTAAACTAGGTAACTTATACATGATAATGACTTAGAGGCGCGCAAGGTTATCTGATATTGTGTTGCATCTCACGTTGCCATTCGCACTAGACTGAACGACTTAATACTCCTTATATATCTATGCCTTGGAGACATTAAATATTATAAATATACTTCTTAATTCCACTTACTCGGACATAAATATTGCGAAATACTTTAATTAAATTTCATACACCTTGTCCTACTTTGATAATTATCCTGATTTGTCTCGGATCAGAGAATTTACGCAAAGCTTTGATACCATCCACAATAATAATCGCCCGAGAAAATCTCTTGCTTAACAAGCTGTAGAAGACGGGGCGAGGGGGGGGGGGTGAAAGGGTCATAATTTACATCGTCCCTCGACAGTTTTATAACATTTTAGCATTTTAGAAAAAATAGTTCAAAAAGGAGTTGCCGAACATTTATTGACGGTTGTAAAACTATTAAGGTCGATACGTTTCCTCATTTGGCAACTATCAAAAAATATACACGTACCTTCTGTTCGTCAAGGTTGACACAATATTATTATTTAGCCTTCAAGATGGTATCACTGCCACTTCCGGCAGAACAAATGCGTAATATATTTCTTGATAAAAAATAGTTCTAACACTTATGAAATCTTTTACCTTCTTTTTATTACTAATTAATAGATTGTTATAGCAAAGATAGATGTGTACTTGAAATGTTTAAATCGGGAAGTTTTGCAAAAGTGAATTGCCTTGAAAGTTTTCTATTAAGACTAGAGATATTATCAAGGGCAACGTAAGCAAAATGCGTTAAAACTTGTATAATAATAATTAGGAATAGCTAAAAATAGTAGATATCCCCTTATCGGTGTTTTCGAGTTAATTACTGCAGATATGGGAATCATGTGCATACTAGTCATGAACGTGTGTAGAATTTTATAAAATAATCGCCAAATAGCAGTAATTAATTTTACTTTCAACTACATTAATACGCAGTGTTGCATTTTTTAGGGTTTAATTAAAGCGAAAGTCCGCGTGTATTGCGTAAAGCACGATATGCAGAGCATAACATTTACAAACTGTATTTTCAGTAATGGCAACAACGCCTATTTATAATCAAGTTTAAAACTGTGATCTAGTAGTCCATGAACCTCATGACCTGCTGCGATGCACCTCTGCTTGTTGTTTCTCTAAGATTTATTGTCAAAAACCAGTTTCAAGACGATGCCTTTGCTTGAGTTAGTTTTCTGAGCGATATTGATTAGTTTAAACCGTTAAGGCTCAAGTGCAAATAATCGATGATGGTTTATTAAGCAGACTTCCTATATCATTATATTTTAAATCTAGATTAATACTAATGATCAACGCTCTAATCACATCTGACCGTATTTTATAAGCCATATGAGAAAAAACTCACCAACCGACTTCAACTTTTTTAAAAATGCAATCAATTACCCCGTTCGGTTCTAATTATCAATATTACTGCTAACATGAACATTCAATTAATATACCTACAAACAGGAAGGCGCTCAGTTTCTATAAAATCGTGAGAACTTCTTTTACTTTTCCTTATAACATCATTCGATTACGTAATTATATGAATCTCGAGCAATTGCAATTTGACGAATAACCTTCATCTGTAATAAATTCAAAACACGTGCAACAGTCAGATCTTTGTGCGGCCATCAAATTTAACGGAACAGAAATCAATTATTTCGTTACATACCCGAAGAATAATAATCAGTAAAAATTGTTACGGAAGTGAATACATCTAATCACTTAGTATCTCCATAAAAAAGTGGCGATGAACTCTACTTTGTAGATAATGAATACCACGAACTCTGTGTCATTAATTAGTCAAATATTTGATTCAAACACACAATACACAAAAACCTTAAAATAAAACATTTGAAAAAAAAAATGTAATCAATCATAATCAAACCCTTTTCGACCTTATTTTTATATTTCAATACAACAAAACCACATTTCGATTTTATTATTATATATCTAATCCTTCGGTTATAATCAAAACCTTGACGATTGATAATGTGTACTCTCGATTTTTAATCAACGATGTTCCGCAAGGTTTCATAACTAGACCTGATTTATTTTTTCGCGCTCAATTTAAAACTGAATTGTTTGCGTTAATAATATTCTCATAAGAATGCATATGTCATAATTAATTTTTCTACGCAATATTCATATAACGTTTTATAAATACCGTGAACTCTGCAAATATGACCTAAATACGAACAATGTTATCTAAAGTCGTTATGCTAAAAAAAATTTTGCATCCCTCTTGTTATTTTATTCATGATTACAGGAAGTTTGAATTTATACTATCAGATTCAGATATCATGCTGAATAAATAGTACAATTGATAAATAGGTTAGATTTAATTTACTCTAGATTTCTTGTAACTAAATCAACTTAAGTAATTATAATTTTGCTGTAAAATGACACTATTAGTTTGCAGATGTGCTCCGGTCTACTTTTAATCTGAATTATTTAAATTAGAAATGATAGGCTTACTGTTTTTAAAACAAATTCTCGAAATAATCATAAAACGCACTTTTAAATTTCGAGACACGCTCCAATTTTTTTAACTGTGCGATATGGTAAAATGCAAAAAAAAATTTGCAGCTTAAATTACCTTTAGGATTTTGAAGATCTCCTCCTGTATACTTTAACCTGTAACGTTTTAAAATTAATGGACCTAAATATCAAAAAAATACAGTATATAGTAAAAATATATCAGGAAGATGGGCATAATTTAGAGTTTTGAGATCTAGTATTATAATTAATCACTATTTTAGTTCATTCAAAATGGCCAAAATGTCCGCTAGTGTTCATTAACATAAACTGCCCAATTTTATAGGGCGAAATGGAATAACTTTTGTGCTAGACGTAAATATGGAGTAGTTTAGACCTTCTCCAGTATCTTTTAATATCAGTTATTTAATTAAGTGATCTGACTCCTAGTAAATATATATATATATATATATATATATATATAAACATTATACTCCAAATTTTTTTATTAATTATTAGTTTACTTCAACAAACCACTATTTCGTATTATGAGAAACTGCCGTGTCTTTTGAACATAAGTTGTCTAAATTATAGGGTGAAACAGAAAAAATGCTAGAAAAGGCAAGTTTTCCTTTACGCGTAGCTTTATTTCTAAATCAAGTTGATTGAAGCCGTTACAACTTTGATTTTAGACGTGTTCCGGTATGTTTTAGTGAGTTCGATGTGTTGACAAATACCAGCGAAGTCGATTTGCTCCTTGTAAATATGATACGTAAAACTCGCTTAATAATTAATTACTAGTCCCCCAGTGGGTGGTAATGCATTAAATTTTTGAGTGTGGACGTTATTGAGGTTCTTTTGTGAAAGAATATACCTCTATAATCATTGGATATTATTTTTTTTAAATTTAGTTCTATTACGCTCAGTTGCGAGCGTGTACAAATACGTCATTATGCATTAATTTAATGTAATACATATTATACATTTTATCTTTTCGCATTCCCTCTCTATATGAACTTTACCAATGCCAAATCTCACACTCCTCTATGTGCCTAATGTACTTAAATTCAATTCAATTATTTATGAGAAGCTTCGGTACTCTTTTAATCCACATTACCCAATCTTATAGGGCAAGATAAAGAAAAATACGAGAAAAGGAAATTTTCTTCGCATAGGTTTATTTCAAATCAAGTTGGGTTAATTAATTGTAATGCTCTAATGTCGATTAAATAAGTGGTCAAAGAATACAACTCCTTGCAAAATTGTTTAATCATTAGTATTTTACTTCAACAGACCACTTTTTCATATTGTGAGAAGTTTTGTCGATCTTTGAACATAAATCGACCAATTTTATACGACAGCACAGAGAAAAATGCTAGAAAAGCAAATTTTCTTCTTGTAAATGTAAATATGGAGGAATACGCAAGAGCTTTGTTTCTAAATCAAGTTGATCTGAATCATTACAATTTTGCTTTTAGACATCTTCTGGTATTATTTAGTGCGAGTTATTTAAATAAATAGTCCGACGCATCGAAAAGTGTCAGCGCAGTCTATTTACTTCTTGTAAATGTGTAAATCGTTTAATAATTATATATTATTTTACTTCAAAAGGCCATTTTTTCGGTTTATGAGAAGCTTTGCTGCTCTTTTAATATACATTGCCAAATTTTAGGGTACGATAGAGAAAAATTCGAGAAAAATCAAATTTTCTTTTGGTAAACGTAAATATAAGGGATGGTATGCATAGGTTTGTTTCTAAATCAAGTTCGCTTAATTAATTACAATTTTGTTTTAAATATGCGCTAGTGTCTTTTAGTATGAGTCATTTAAATAAGTGGTCTGACATGTCGACAAAAATAAACGAAGTTAATATATATATATATATATATATATATATATATATATATATACAGGGTGTCCAGAAAGGTGTGGTCAAAACTGCTAGGACGTATAGAGGGGCTCAAAATAACCCTAGTCTTCATTTGAATTTTTTTCCTATCTGTCTTCGTTATGGAGTTATCGGCCTTCAAAGTCAGAAGTTAAAAATTTTTAAACCGCTTCTTTCCTTACCATGAAATTTAGACATCCTAACTATCTCCTAGAAAGACATTTTTTGACACTTAACTGGAATTCATTGTACCTTTATTGTACAGGTAAAGCAAAAATTAAGATTCTAAATTAACACAATTTTTGACAGTATTGACAATTTTGGAATTTTACTATAGTAGTTTCATTCCCCTATCATTTCGCAACAAAAAAGGTACTTTTGAGCGAAATTGATATCTCTTACAGTTTTCGAGAAAAATGCATTTTCTTCTGACAAACCATACATTAAATGCGTCTGCACACTCCTCATTAGTAAATGCCTCCATATCTCTACTACAGTTTTAATGCCTTTCTATGGGATAGTTAGGGTGTCTAAATTTTATGGCAATGAAAGAAGCGGTTTAAAAATTATCATTCAAATTCAATTTTTAACTTCTGACTTTGAAGGCAGATAACTCCATAACGAAGACAGATAGGAAAAAATTCAAATGAAGACTACGGTTATTTTGAGCCCCTGTATACGTCCTAGCAGTTTTGACTACACCTTTCTGGACACCCTATATATATATATATATATATATATATATATATATATATATATATATATTTGGTGTTCGGTGTTGTTTAAATGTGGATTTTCGGGCGAAATAGAAAACAGCGCTAGATAAAGCAATTTTTTTCTCGTAAATGTAAATATTGAGTGGTAGTGCGAATAGTTTTGTTTTTAAATTAAATTAATTTAAATTCACTTTTGGACGGGCTCGTATATCTTTTAACATGAATCATTTAAATAGGCAAGAATAATTAATAATTTACTGCAAAAGACCACTTTTTGATTTTATGAGATATGAAATGGTAGTATTAGTTTTGTAGTTAAATTACATTTATTTAAATAATTACGATTCGCTTTTAGATGTATTCTTTAACGAGACATTTAAATAAGCGCTAAATAATTACTATTTTACTGCAAAAGACCATTTCTTCATTTTATGAGAAACTTATGCGTTCTTTTACCATAAAACACTTAAATTCATACAGTCAGATATTTGAAAAATTGAATTTTCGTCTTCTAAAACTAAGCATAGGCGATGAGCGTGGTTTAGCAGCTTTAAACAAGAATTTCAATATGAATCGTTTAGATTAATTGTTGGTAAGTTAAAAAACGTAAAATTGGTTTCTCTACTGTTTGCTTAGTAAATACAAGAGTGACACCAATAATATAAAGTTTGTAAACCAAATCCTATAATTAAACATAGTTTCACTCTAAAAGGCCACTTTTTGTGTATTTACGTGCTTTAGTGTTATTTTAATGTAAATCGCCTAAAGTCGATTTTTTTTTTGGAGTAAAAGTAAATATGAAAAAGTAGGCACCGATCTCTGCGATTGAATTAATGACTGCAGTAAGAGGTCCTTTTAGGTTTTGAGTCGTGTTATGGCGTACTTTTTAACTTTTAGTTGGCGGAGATTTCAAAAATAAGTCGCTTTATTTCTTCTGCAGCATATTTTGTAAATCAGTATTTTTCGTTTCGTGGCGTAATTCGATGTCGTTTAACATAAATTGCTAAAATTCAGAATACAAAAACAGAAACGCTGTAAGAGTTGAATTTTCTTTCTGTAATACTTAATGTGGTTTTGAACAATATTCAGCTAATTGGAAGCACTATGAATAGTTTTAATTGATTATCTGCTATATTTCTTATACTGTTAATATACGCATAATTGCACAATATTCTGTAATTAATAATAACGTAAGAAACGTAAATATGGAGTAGTACATATGATTTATTAGTTTTCAGTTACATTATGTAAAATAATTACAACAGGAGCTACTTTGGAGTTTCGAAGCATCCTCCGGTGTACATTGAACATAAATCGTTTAAATTAATTTTCTAAGAAAAAGGCATAATAAGAAAAAATTTGTATTACACACCAATACTTTTTCGTCTTTTTTTCATATAAAGTGCGAGATACAAAAAAATGCAAGAAACGGTGAAGTTTCAAATTTAAGCATAAATTTGGGGGTGAGACGTATGGATTAGTAGTTTTTAAAATGCATTCTGTGAAATAATGCTTTTCTGTTTCGTATTATGCTCTGGTAAACAATTAACATGAATCGTTTAAATTAATGGTAAGATATCTCAAAAGGTGCGAAATAAGTCGCTCTACTTCTCGTATCGTAAAAAAAGTGCATACGAATAATTTAGTGTTATTGCACAAAATTTTATAAATAATTACGCGATTGCTATAAAATTACGTTATGTTGTTTTCTTGCATAATTCGGCGTTCTTTTAAGACAAATTCTAAATTATTATTAAGATAGAGGAAAATGCAGGAAAAGTCAAATTTTCTTCGTGTAGTGTAAAAGTATATAATAATAAAATTAATTATTCCAAATGTCAGAAAATGCCAAAAAAGTCCAATCTTCTCTGTACGTTTAGTAAATATGTATAATTATATATTATTACATGGTTGCTTACAAAATTCACTTTTTTTTTTTTTTAGCATAAATCCTTTTTAACTACGGAGCTATGAACATAAATTGATCATCCGAGATGTAAGCAAGTGTGTAGTAGTAATAGTAAATATAAAGATAAAACGCACTATGTTGTATTATTGCCCCGATTCCAGAAATAATTACGGAATTGTTTCAAAATTTTCTTTTTGTAAACTTAAATATACGTGCGTTCATTAAAATAATTATTATTTTTGAGTGTTGATACGTACTACACTGTTTACGTTTACTAAAAATTTTGAACTTTTGATGGAAAAAATTGAGAAAAAAATCCGATTAATTACAATTTTTCGAATTCAGAGTAACAGGGTATCGCGCTATGGTGGATGGAACTTGTAACACAAATTTTTGTAATTTTAGGAATCCGGAGTGCATTTTAAACTTAGTATTAAAAAACCACTCGCTCCCATGCAGTTTTACACAAATTACTAATTTCGGTGGAATTAGCGAATTTGATAAAATTTCAGGAAAAAATCGGATTTCAAGTGTGCACTACTAAAATAAATTTTACTCGTAATCATGAAAAAATCGGTGTACTTACAATTTTTTGGAATTCCATATTTCGATCACTTCTATAATTGAATTTCACGAAAAGAAAATGTGTAAGTGGATTTTACTACACTTTTCACTTTTCACATTTTTCGAATATTTTTAATATTGTGCTCAGGTCAGTTCTCAACAAAAATTGTGATTTATTGGGATTTAATGTAATTGAATCAATACTTTTCAATTTTATACAAAGTTTTTTAATATAACAAAAGTGATGTACCGGGAAAGTAGTTAAATGGGTTCATTAATTATATTGATTTAAA
The DNA here is from genome assembly GCA_036346205.1 of Vesta saturnalis. Taxonomy (NCBI): domain Eukaryota; kingdom Metazoa; phylum Arthropoda; class Insecta; order Coleoptera; family Lampyridae; genus Vesta; species Vesta saturnalis. The sequence continues at coordinate 1,670,606 of JARFJB010000125.1, read as the reverse complement.
AAAGTAATTTCCGCGTTAAAAGATGAAAAATTAAAAAAGTTGATAAATCTTCGAGTTCAATTTTTAAACATCGTTCCCCTGCCCTTATATAATTAATGAGAAATTTTTAACGTTTTTGTTTTTCGGCCGTTACTAATTTTCAATTTTCAAGGTCAATTTAAGTGTAGTTCCGGGCACTAAAGGTTACAATTACTAAATTTTTACGACAGCTGTGTATTTATCTACTAGTGAGAGTGCGCTCGCTCGTACATACTGACTCATAGACCTTGAACAGAGCCAAACACCTCAGCTGATCGCTGTCACACTATTCCTTTAGAATGTGTAATTAAAAAATACAACAAATCATAACCGGTTTTTTTTTTATTATTAATATATATGTAAACGTGAGAAATATAAGTTCAAGTTGATCGTAAACTTATTTAGGATCGAGAAACTTTGAAAATGTTCTCCTAATTCGTTTACGGAACGAGTTCGAATTTGAAAACAGTTTTGGCATAGTCGCTTGTTGATCTTTCTAAGCTAATTAATCACTTTCGAGCGGGCTAAGTTAAGAACTGATGGCGTATATTAAAATTTCCACGAGTTTGATCTTAATTTGTGTTACGTTTATTTTTTTTAATTAATTACTTGAATCATTGAACTTTATAACCCTTCAATTAGACTTTATGAGACTTTTGACGGAAGCTCGAGATAAAAATTATATTTTCACCAATAGCTCTAATTTTTTCTTACAGTTTTCTAAAATCCATCTTGCTCGTTACATTAAATATTAAATCAGATAGAGAAAATAGCTGTCATTTCATTCTGTTTGCCTGAAAGGCACACGTGCGAAAACTTGGCAAGCTCTACGGAAGTAAGACACGAATGAAAATTTACGCACAAGCTACTACCGCTTCGAATTTCATGAAAATTACATTTATTTTCAGATCAGGCACGATACCATTTTTCTAATTCATAAAAATGACTTTTCTGCTGGCGCTCCAAAAATTATAATTTCCATAAATTTTTGCGATTATTATAAAAATGAAAGGTCATACGAGTAATTCCTCGTGATAATTTTTAAATACACATCTGGATGTTGATAATAGGATTATCAGTGTTTATATAAGTTGAGCGACGGGTACTTTGACACCATACATTATTTTTTTTTTTACAATTTAATTTAACCAAGATTTGTATATGATGGCAGATTTCCAAAATTTTTCACAACTACCGAAGGTCAATGTTAAGAGTAAGTGTACTTTCCAAACTTTACGAATGGATGGTGTAATTTACAAAATTAGCCCAAAAAAAAATTGTGATTAAAAAAAATTTATATATATATACCGATGTTAGAGAGCACTCACTGCACTTTAAAAAGCATTCGAGCATTATTTCCTACCTGAGTTGCATCAGAGTAGGGGGTTGCCGAATTTTTGTCTATCAGTAGAGAACCAAAAACTGGAAGTCCGCTGCTTGTTGGACTATCCGATCTGTCGTCCAAATTCTGTTGTGGCACCATTGTATCCACAAAAAAAAAACAACACCCACTTTTTTCACAAAATTCTAAGTCACTTCTATATAATGTCTAAAATTACTACTAAGTTCGCAAGTGCCCTTTAGCACCTCAATCTTCTTAGCATAGCGCTTGCCAACGCCGAAACGATAACAACGCGACTGACACGATCAAAGTTGTGTTGTAGGTTTGTATCCGATGCTCAGCTGTTAAACCCCCACCCCTTTATTGAGTAGTGGGGCGCTACTGCGCAAACTTATATACAGCTGATAAAATCCAATATTAACTTATTTTTTTAATAAAACTTTTTAAGCCTTTTAAATTTGAATTTAATCCAGCTTTATCAATTTTACTCACATTCAAACTATTTTTTCGCTATACTCAATTTTACGCTTTACTTCAAAAATATTAAAACTCATTTAGACAATCTAGTTTTAATTATCTTAAACACAAAAATTTTGGATTTTCTTTAATTTAACAAATTTAATACAAACTTTACGTATATATTTAACATGAGCACGTACACACTCAACTACTGCGAGAGAGCGAATAAAACGTGCTGTTAGCAAACTCGAGATGAACCCAACTGAGCCGTACTTCACGAAATAACCGCTGGTGGCAGCACTAACTAGACACTTAAATATCAAATTAATTAAAATAATCTAATTTTATTGTAAACTTCCTTCGATAATTTTCATCATCAATGTTCCACATACAAAAAGGAAATTGTATATTTTAGTTTCAAGGTAAATTTTCAGACCTTGTTGATAACAATGACAATTAGTCATTGTTTAACAAAATCAAATGATTTAATTATGGGTTAGGCAAGCGATTTACATATAGAATTATTATGATCATGTAATTTCTAAGAATTAAAATAGTTTTAATGACCGCGCTTCCATCAAAGCAGTTTTTTATGTGTTGGCAATTATTAAAAAAAGCTTTTTTTACGTACATACATATCCTTGAAATGTAGACTGCTCGACTCCAACTTGCCGATACGCGCTTATCTTAAGTGTGCTGTTTTATATTTATTTATCATTTATCAATAAACTTTTGTCATTTTCATCTTTGTATATTCATAAAAATCCCAAACGATTGTTCTCTAAATCCTAAACAAGCTTTATCATTTTGGCATAAAAATTGAATAAACTAGTTACAACGCACACATTTAACAAACATTAAATAGAAGCACGACAATCCTTTATCTATAACGTACAAATAATAAATAATGCGTTGGTTTTTTTATAAACAACGTGCTAAATTTGTTTTTAAAATACTTTTTTTTTTAAGATAAGTTCCGATACAGGCCGTGCCGCAAATACATTGCACAAGACCCCGGTACAAACCAGTATCATGTGGCCATGCTGCGTCGCAGAACTTACAGATACAGTTTCAACTAAAAATTATATTCTACAGCAGTTCAAACCAATAATTTTCACAGTTGTAATACTGTAGTAGTTATATTCAGTAAGTATAAAGTGATATAAATATCTTCTCCTTGACTGTTTGGCAGAAAATTGATCAATAACATTATCAAAGTCAATTTTGTGGGATCTCTCATTTTCGATGTATAAAATTGACAATCCTGATAATCTTTCTTGTCCCGTTGTACTTCCTAGGTAATTTTTTATTAGTTTCAGCTTTAATAAAGATCTCCCGGCTTGTGCAACGGTAACCGGTAAAGTCAAGTATATAAAACAGGCAGCAAAAATGTCTGGATACGAGGATGTTATTTTCAACGACGATTCTAATTGTTTAACAGTTGTCATTTCTTGTTATTGAAGGAGTGATAACAGTTGTGAGATTAGATATACCTTTGTTGAATTACGCAGTAGGGTGAACTACATAATTATTAGACATGATATAGTTATTGGACATTCTAGGTCTAAATCCTCAAAACAAAACTTCTAATGATTGAAATACAACCATCGTCGTACAGACAGGCGCACGAGATTCCAATCTGATCTCATAGTTCTGTGTTAGTGTTAAAAGTGCACGTGATAAATACTATTTTGTTTAGAAATGTTAAAAACGTGTAAGTAGTCCTTTGTTGTCTCGTATTTGCAGGTTTCGCAATGGGTATAGGGACATAATAGTAGTAAACCGGCACCTAGCCGCCATCTTGGATTTTGTAACGTCACCTCTGGGGACACTTTAACTTTCACGTTTTTATGTGCCCACGTGGGGGTCGTATTTTTTAACCCCCATGATTTCTTTTCGAAGGGCGTTTTCAACCCTTGATGAAATTTTCACATTAATTAGGACCCATTTGGCTGTATTAAGAAATTTTTTAAAGATCAGCTCATGGAGGGTAGGTAAATGCTGAGAATAAAAAGATTTAATCTGTTGGGGGTTGTATTCTAATAAGGGACCGTAGTCTTGTAATACGGGAATATGTTCGCGGGCTTCTTAATCTGTGTTTATTATTACTAAACAGTGATACAACTTCATTTATATTAATTGGAAAGTAGCAATCAGCCGTCGACATGTGTTACTTAATGTGTTTACAAACATTTTAAAATTTTGCTATCTTGGATTTTTGTGCCCTGGGACACCTTGCAGCCATTTTTTTATATTCTCACGTGGGGATCGTATTTTGGTCTATTTTTTAAAGCTAATAAACAATAGGATTATTTTTGATATTAAATAAACTAAGTAAGTTAAAGATAACATATACAATTGATTTTAAATACGCTGTTAAATTCTATATAATGATAATAAAACAGTTAATGGGTATTGCGTAATCAGTTAATTAACTTGTTATACAAAAGTGAATGTACGATTTCGCAATTGGACGTAAACAAAAATAATATACACCGTGCATATTTTACGTGCATGTATATATAGGAGCCTTTAGCTATCACAGGCTAGATTAGTTAGAGATGCAATGCAATTGCAACTTCCCTGAAGATAACCGGTTCTACCCGAACATTGATGAGCGCGCCCACGCACAAGACCCAAGGCTAGCAGCATTCTCATTTCTCGCGTGTTTCGCTCTTTAAAGTGTAACCGTTATCGAGCGTGCACTATTATAACGTATCCTCCTGTTTATGAGCCCAACATCAGCGGACGATAGAGATTTTACTGACTTGTTAATAAACTTTATAACATAACTGTTCAAGATGATGATGGAAACGATGACGTGGATGAGCTGAATGTATCTCACATCCAAGGTGATGGTGATGATTCACAGAAGAGGAAGAAGAGCGATTAGGCAGAGGAGAAGGACGAGTCTTAATACCATTATGATGATAGCGACGAATCACGGTTCAAGAAGAAGAAGAAAACCGATAAAGGATGTGATTAAATAAATGATGTATTGTTTATAATAATAATATATTTTCAAACGCTAAGCTTTCCTTCATTTTTTGTTAATAAACTTGTTTTTCCTAACGGTGCTTGAACGTGCACTAACAATGGGTAACGACAATAGGTGTGAGATTGGGTTCCTTTTCCACTCCGTGAGTTCAATCATACTGCTATTTTTTGAATTGAGAGCTGATTTTGTATGATTAAGTTAAATCAGTTTGGCATTTTTGAATTGTGGTTGGTTGGTTTTAGCAAAATGTGAGTTAGTCCAATCAGTATTTTTGAGCTGTAAGCTAGTTTTCGGAGGCTGTAAGCTATGATTTGATTGATTAAGATTGATTTGGTTGATTGATTGAGATTGATTGATCTGATTGTTTGATTTGATCGAACGTGATTTGTTTGGGATTGATCTGTTTAATTGATTGATTGATTTGAGAAAGAGAGACGAGGGAGAGACGAACACGATCAACCTCTATTACAAAAAACATTCATTAGTCTTTACACCACTATATGGCACCAAAAACAACCCTAATTAGTCCTAGAAATATACCGCTAGGCGGCGCCGCCTCTATTACAGAAAACATTCGATAGTTTGAAAATATACCACTAGATGGTGCCACAAACAAAAAAAACCCTGATTAGTCCTAGAAATATAACGCTAGATGGTGCCACCTTTATTACAGAAAATATTCATTAGTCTATACACAACTAGATCACGACTCAAATTCAAATTTCCCAATAAGGGGTCACGACAGGAGGGAACAGGCCCTAACACAGGTTCCTAAGTTTCTCTTATAAGTTAGAAATAGGCCGCTTAGAATTTCTCGCAATAAGTAATCAAAATGTAAACACTTAAATACAAATCCAAATTCAAATTTCCCGCCAGAGGGCTAGAGGCTAAGACCCGAAGGCAAGTTGCGAAGCCTTATGTCTGTCCTATAAGTTAGAATTAGGTCTCCTTAATATTATAATACAAGTTCAAATTTCCTCTCATAGATGGCGACACAAACAAATTCAAATTTTTGATCTAGCGCGAGGTCCTGAAAGTAAGTTGCTAAGCCTTACAGCTGTCTTACAAGTTAGCATTATACCCCCTAATTATAATACAAATTCATATTTCAAGCCATAACCTGATGCAAATACAAATTCAAATTTTCCGCCAATGGGCCTCGACAAGGGGCAATTCTCCAAGAGCAAGCTGCACAACCCTACACCTGTCTTACAAGTTAGCATTAGGCCCCTTATTATAATAAAAATTCAAATTTTCCGCCAAGGGTACCACGACAATACACGAAGGCCCACGAACAAGTTGCGATCACGACAAGGGGCGATGACCCGAGAACAAGTTGCGACGCCCTACACCTGTCTTCAATCTCGGTTATGTTCGGGGAGGGTTGTTATGGGGATCGCTGAAACAGTCTTCGACGAAATCCTCGCGTCGCGAAATTTTACCTATATGAGACATGCAAATAACGGTTTCTCAAAACGTCAAGTACTCGCAGCGACCAGCAAACAGTGAGATGATTGGCCACGTGCACTAGGATTTATTTAATCAGGAAAAGTTTCTCATAAGTGGTGTTGAGTTAAAGGTTAAATTTGTGCAATCAAGAGATACCTTTAGTCTAATTGCAACGTACAGTTCAAATTACAAGATGCGAATTATGGACGTTAACTTACTGTGAGACGTATGCGAATCAATCCCACCATTCTAATTGCGTGCGCTAAAGCCTTAGAAACAACTGCAGCAAAATACTCTGTGGGCATACAGCGAAAATCAGTGGATAATGTCTTCCTGCCTCAGTTACCTAAACGATTCATCGTAGGTTTTACCGAAAATAAAGTCTTGAAAGAGATAATGTGTAAGGGTTATTGACTTTCGCACTAACTGTAACCCCGTTAGTGCGATTCTTACATATATGAAAGCATCGCATCGCTAAATTTTGCCTATATGATTAGATTTGATGTTTGTTAAAGAATTGATGGACGCTTTGGAAAAGAAACCCAATCTCACACCTACTGTCGTTACCCATTGTTAGTGCACGTTCAAGCACCGTTAGGAAAAACAAGAAGGAAAGCTTAGCGTTTGAAAATATATTATTATTATAAACAATACATCATTTATTTAATCACATCCTTTATCGGTTTTCTTCTTCTTCTTGAACCGTGATTCGTCGCTATCATCATAATGGTATTAAGGCTCGTCCTTCTCCTCCACCTAATCGCTCTTCTTCCTCTTCTGTTAATCATCACCATCACCTTGGATGTGAGATACATTCAGCTCATCCACGTCATCGTTTCCATCATCAACAAGTCAGTAAAATCTCTAATGTCCGCTGGTGTTGGCTCATAAACAGGAGGATACGTTTTAATAATGCTCGCTCGATAACGGTTACACCTTAAAGAGCGAAACACGCGAGAAATGAGAATGCTGCTAGCCTTGGGTCTTGTGCGTGGGCGCGCTCATCAATGTTCGGGTAGAACCGGTTATCTTCAGGGAAGTTGCAATTACATTGCATCTCTAACTAATCTAGCCTGTGATAGCTAAAGGCCCCCATATATACATCCACGTAAAATATGCACGGTGTATATTATTTTTGTTTACGTCCAATTGCGAAATCGTACATTCACTTTTGTATAACAAGTTAATTAACTGATTACGCAATACACAATGACTGTTTTATTGTCATTATATAGAATTTAACAGCGTATTTAAAATCAATTGTATGTTATCTTTATCTTGATTAGCTTCTTTAATATAAAAAATAATCCAATTGTTCATTAGCTTTAAAAAATAGACCAAAATACGATTCCCACGTGGGTGTATAAAAAAATGGCTGCAAGGTGCCCCAGGGCCACAAAAATCCAAGAAAGCAAAATTTTAAAATGATTGCAAACACATTTATTAACACGATGTCGACGGCTAATTGCTACTTTCCAATTAATATAAATGAAGTTTCATAACTGTTTAGTAATAATAATCACAGATTAAGAAGCCCGCGAACAGATTCCTGTCTTACAAGACTACGGTCCCTTATTAGAATACAACCCCAATGCATAAATAAATTGGGTCACAACCTGTAGATGGGATTAAAAAAATGTATTAATAATTATGCAATCTCCTTTGATAAAAACAACCCTAATTAATAACAGATTAAATCGTTTTATTCTCAGAACACTGCATGCGCACGCATTTACCTACCGTCCATGTTCTAAACATTAAAAAATTTCTGAATACACCCAAAAGCGTCCTAATTAGGGTGAAAATTCCACCAAGGGTTGAAAATTTCCTCCGAAAAGAAACCATAGGGGTTAAAAAATACGACCCCCACGTGGGCACATAAAAAACTGAAAGTTAAAGAGTCCCCAGAGGTGATGTCTCAAAATCCAAGATGGCGGCCAATGTGCCTGTTTACTACTTATAATTGTATGAAGGATAAAGTGTTTACAGTATATTTACCACTTGATTGTAATATTTTAATCTAAACGCGTGTCCAATAACTGCATCTAAGAATTGGACTAATTTCAGTTATTGGACAAGTGTCCAATAACTTCATAATTTCAATCCGATGTTTTACATTTGATATAAAAACTTAGAAGACAGAAAGAGAATCCATTCCATAGCAGACCATCACAGATGAATTACAACCAACCGCGTTCCGGTCAACCGCAACCATAAACATCTGGCTGTATTCAGTCAAATCCTAGTAATTATACTGAACCGCAGTCTCACGGCTATTTCAGTCAACCATAAACTCAGTCTGACCAACCTCTCAGCTACTTTACTCAACCTCGAAGTCAATGTGCTCAATCTCACAGCTATTTTACTCAACCACAAACATACGCAGCTCAAAAGCAATCTCACGGCTATTCTACTCCATGGCACACTCCTGGTTCCCTGTCAGAAGTTTCACAATCACCAGCACCATCCACTGGAAGCTAAGATTCTGATTTACCGGATTTATACTTCTGATTTTAATCATGTTAAAAATCAGAAACTCAAAATTCTTATTTTAAATGTTGTGTTTTGAAACATCTATATGACATATAAATAAAATCTTTTAATTAATAATTTACTGAATATAAATACGTTCATACCTTATGCGTATCGCTACTTTTTCTTCAGGGCTGATGCTTTCCCTCATAATCGTATTTTGTCTTGTCAAATCCACTTCCACTCTTCTTAAAAGATCATCCATCCTTTGTGAAAACTGGACGCCAACCGTCATATTATACACGGCAAAATAAGCCATACGGGAAAAAACAGTCGTGTGAACGCATTGTATTGGTCAGTACCGATTCAGAAAAATTATCGATACGGACAAAAACCGCAATGTGTGAACGTGCCGTTATGTGGCAGTACTAAGTATCAAGTATAGCGCGAAAAGAATTTCCTTACGACGGTGTCTTGTACGTGTCAATCAATATACCGGCGCGTGTAAATAATTCATTATAATGTAGTGTGTATCTAGGACGGTAGAAAATCACAAAATGTAAAAAAGAAAGTTCACATTCAATAGAGGTTTGGAAAATGACACGTGAAGAATTTAAAAGGTTGTGCACAGTTTTCAAATTCACGGGAGCGTACAATTTTTTCCTATACTCGTAAGATGTTTTATGAAAGACAAGGGCATTCAAGTAAAACTTTTGGAAGCTCAAGTTCTTCCAGGTGTACTTCAGACATATCCGCTTATATTATTAAAACGGTTGATAAATATGAATTAACAACAAAAGTAATAGCAATGTGCGCTGACAACACAAACTGCAATTCTGAAGGAGCGGTAAGACATGGCCAAAACAACCTCTTTCATAAAGTTCAGCAGTTACTTAAAAGACTTTTAGTTGGGGTAAACTGTGCTACTCATATCCTTCATAAATGTATTCAAATATTAGCAAATTGCTTGCCTATTGACATTGAAACCATTCTCCGAAAATCTATGGGTATTTGTACATTAGACCGTTGCACTTAAACAATTAAAAGAATTGTACGAGTTCGTTAATGTTGAATACCAAATACTATTGGGATACAGTAAAACCAGATGGTTACCTTCGATAGAAAAAATATTAAAATTGTTAATTACAGAGTTACTTTCTCTCAAGAAAAATGTCCCATATTGGTCGTCCTTAATTGTTTTACAAACATTTTTTTTGAAGTTTGGCTATGGTTTTTTCACTCACAACCTTCTACATTTTATAAATGTATGGGGCAAGTGGAATCTGAAAAATATTCAATGTTAGAAGTATAGATGGTTCTATCAAATTTAAAGAAACAATTAATAGAACGTAACAAACAAAATACACCCACGTACCACACAAAATTAAAAAACACCGAACGCTTTTCGATAGCTACGCTATCATCATCAGCGGTCGAGGTTTGTTCACTGTTTCCGAGCCTTACAATAGATCAAACTAGCGTTGAGAACTTTGTAGAAACTTTAAATTCTAAATTTCTGACAATCCAATTTACCTATGAGATGGAGGCAAATGACAGTCTTCCGTTCCTTGATACTCTGGTCACAACAAATGGTAGTAAACTAGATATAGATATTTATCGTAAGGAAACTAGCACTAAAAGATTCATAACCAATGACTAAAATCACTGTAGACAGCATAAACTCGCGGCTTTTAACCTTTTGGTTCATAGATTGCTTAATTTTCCTCTTTCAGTTCAAAATTATAATAAAGAATTGCGCAGTATTAAAGGAATTGCTGCACACAATGGGTTTTCAAATGAAGAATAGAAACAAAGTATGTAAAGTTACCAAACTACCCTGCTTATGCAAAAGGTCTACCTAAAATCTTTCCCAAAATTAATTTGAAAACAGTCACTACTTCAGATTATAGTTTGCAAACTCTTTTAGGCAATGCAAAAGATAAAGTGGATAAGCAGGATAGGTCGGGAATTAAAAAGATTAATTGTAAAAAAATTGTGAACAAATATATGTGGGGCAAACTAAACGACCTATCAAAATTTGCTTTAAAGAACATTTAGCTCATATAAATAAAATAGCTATCGAAACGCGTTCGGTGTTTTTTAATTTTGTGTGGTACGTGGGTGTATTTTGTTTGTTACAGATCCTGCCACACTTCCAGTGTTCCAGATTTTTCAATTAATAGAACGGAACAATGAAGTGTTATTTCCCAATAAAGTTAACACTATGCTAGTACCTTGGTAAATGGAGGAAAAGAGCTAGCCGTAACTCAAGTTAAAACATCAGTGACCACGTTTTAAAAGGTGTCCATAATCATTGACACAGCCGCTCTTATGAAACATGATGTTAGTCACTATTTCCCACCTCTCATATGGTACTGCACAACACTAAACAATATAAACATATTATTAGAGGTTATGTTTATTGTTTACCAAAGGTGTACTATGATATGCGGTGCGGCAAGTGGTTACTGACGTCATGTTTTATAAGTGCGGCTGTCAGGTATTTTTGATCGCGGCGTACTTGTATATCCTTATTAACTCATTAACTGTTTTTAAAAAACAACACCCTGGTTTCTATTGACATAATGGGTCGAGCTTTTTAACCCCTTCAAGAGTGAAGATGTATGGTTCTTCTCACAACCTTGTTTGTTGTGCGTCATCAATTGTGACTTCAATATCCAGTTTTCAGCATAACGAAACTTAATGCTTGCAATTTTATAAAATTTTAGTTGTAGCCTGCTAGCTGTAATATTTAAAGACAGTAATAAAGTATATATGTAATTATCAAAACATTTAAGTAAAAAAGTAAACAGTTAAGACCTTTGTTCAATTACAATTAAAAATTAACTAGTGTGTTAAGAGTGCTTTTTTTGTAATTTTTGACGCACCAGTTTTAAATTTTAATTGAAAGAAAACATGCATATATTTTCATATTTTAACAAACGTTTAATAAAAATAAAAATCTTTTTAATTAACAATAATAATTCCTTTATTCTCAGTAGGTAAAACCCAATTAGATACATAGAAAAAATATCTGGTGTGAAACGCCATACGACCTTCCAACCTACAAAATAGAAATTGAAAGAAATGTAGTAATTTTAATAACATTTTTTTAAGGATAATTATGTAACCTCTTTAATAATAAAGTCCATTACGAAAATAGGCAACACTGTAACAACAAAAAACAATAATCTATGTCGGACAGAGGTTAATAGACATCTAGATGCTAACTCATTCATAGAAATTAATACTATGCAACCTCTTTTTTATACGTTCATAACGAAAAAAAGGCAACATTGTAGAAACAAAAACAATAATATACGTCAGAAAGATGTTTAAAACTACATGTCAGACAGAGGTCAGTAGACATCTAGATGCTAACTTAAAAAATTAATAGAAACGAAATAATTTTCATATATAATAGCTAGAGAGCGGATTTTATGCACTATAAAATGCCGAAATATGTGCATATATATGCACTTAAAAACCTTAAAATATGCATCAAAAATGCATTATTAATTCAAAATATGCAAAATATGCATAAATATTGAATCTTCTATTTACCTGTGTTAATTCCAAATTATAACATTAATATAAAAAAGAATATATGCTTGTAATTTTTTAATAGGAAAAATATAAATTGCATACAAACTTATTATTTTAACATTCAAAATTATGTGTTATTTAAAAACTACATATTTACTTTACACTATACATTTATAAAAACTGCACCCTGTCATTACTACTTACAAAGCAATTATTATTTTAACATTATTTTAAAATTATGTGTTATTTAAAAATTACATATTTACTTATACGCTATAGATTTATAAAGATTACACCCTCTCATTACTATTTGCAAAACAATTTATAACTAAATATTTTTCGGGCAGAAAATTTTGGCGTCTGTCCGATAGTATGTTTTTGTACAAAGAAAAACTTCTTTCTACATCCATAGAAGTTATGGGTGCATATTTTAATGCGGCTAATATGGCCAAATCTAAATTTATAACAAGATCATCGGAATTTTCCTCAAGTTTCAGAACTTTATTAACTTTTAGTAACAACTGATATCCACTGTTTTTTTTGTAAAATTTCATTTAATTTATTAGAAATAGTTTTACCAATATTTCCTGAAACAGCAGAAATCAGCTGTTGAAATTTATTAATTATTTGCATAGATTCATTTAATGACAATGCTTCCGTTTCTAATTTAGCAATGGTTGAACTTACAAAATAGTAATTTGCTTTTATAAATGCCAGCTCATTGCGCAATTGTGTTTTCTTTAAAATGGATTGAGCTTTTTGAACGTAAGTACTTGAATTATCAGAAATTTCTAAAACTAACTCCTTTATTTTTCCAAATGATCTGCATAAAAAGAGCTGCATTTAACCAAGTACCCCAACGCGTAATCACAGGCTCTGGTGGTAGAGGAATATTAGGTAACTTTTCTTTGTACAATTGAATTCGTAACGGAGCTTTTAAAACACTTTCTTTATACTACTTATTAAACTATTTACTAATGGAAATTGATTACGAATTGTTTCTGCTACTCTATTAATACCATGTGCGAGACATGTTACATGTATTAAATTTTCATAAAATAATTTTAATTGCTGTCCAGCTTTTACCATATACGGTGCTGCATCAGACAGCATTAAAACTATTTTATCTGTTGCAACAATATCAGGAATAAAAATTGCATGAAAGCTTCGTTTATAAAGCGAACTATTGTTGCATGATTGGTTTTCTCAAGAACTTTGGAAGCGATTAAATATGATATACTAGACTGCGCCTCACTTAAATAACCAATCATTAAATTTGCAACATATCGCCCGCAACAATCTGTAGTTTCATCTACTATAAAATAAAGATATTTATTTTTGTAATTTTCTTTATATGCCCCATAGTTTCAAGATATAAATCATTAATATACCTTTTTCGAAGCGTGCTTTCATCTGGCACTTGCTTTTTACTAATTTTTTCTAAAATGACCTAAAACTAGGATTTTGCAATTTCTTTAATGGAATATTGGCTTTAACAAGTGCACTACACAATTCGAAATTAAATTCCTCTTGTGCATTTCTTTTGGCCGTTTCTTGAAACAACGACTGGCGCAAAGGTGTCTGACAAACTTTTGTTTTCTTAAATGTTTCTAATTTTCTTTTATGAAGAGAGGTTTCAATGTGCTGTGTAACTTGAGATTTCCTTTCGCACATGATCTAAGGAAAAATTAATTTTAAAAATAAGTATCTAATTGCGTTTAAAACTGATAAAACGGTGAATTCAATAACCTACATCAATTAATAAGGGTTTAATTTCCGAAATCAATTAAAAATATGTAATGGTACTTACTATTTTCCACAGGCTATGCAAAACACTTTTTCATCATCCAGACGTAGCTCGGATATTTTTTTTATCCATACTTGAACTAAACTATTCTTAACTTTCGGCATCTTGAAGTTCACTTAACAAAGCCGTACCATTCAGTTACGTCTTCGCCCAAAGAATGTTTAAAATTTTGCATTTTGTCCGTTACTCTCAAATTATTTTCAAGAAGGATTAACTAACTAAACACTTACCTTGAAAAAGTCCAAATAACTTTAACCCTTGATTGAGGGAATTCCCTCAATCAATGCTTTAACTATCTACTTAGATACCATTGGAATTTTCAAATACTACGAAATAGCGGCATTGAAACTCATAATCCGGAAGTATTAACGTTGCACTTAACTGCAGGTAATAATCTTTCTTTAAACCTGTCTTATTCATATAAACATACATTTCTTAGTTAGACACAATAACAAAATTTAAAAGAAGTTAGAATAATGCATTTTAAAGCGAATTTGGAAGATATAGAAACAATGCGAAATATATGTTAATTATGAATAAAAAGGCAAAATATGCATAAAATTGTAATATATGCAGTATTTGGCGAAATATGCAAAATATGCAAAAATTAATTAATGTCAAATGATTGCATTTAGTGCAATTCGTCTAAAAACAAAACGATATTCTTCAACTATAAAAAATAAGCGATATGCATTTTGCATAAAATCCTCACTCTAATAATAGCACTAGTGCGTCCAAAATTATCGATAATCCGGGAAAACGCAGTGTTGCCTGGAAAATGCATAAGTTGGTTTTCTCTGTTGGTTAAAAGTGAAAAGAGCTCGACTCCGAAGGAGGAGGACTGTTCTTTTAACCAACAGAGAAAACCACCGAATGCGGTTCCCTTAAGGAAACAACGCTTTTTCCAGGATTATCTGATTACTTTTGACGCATGCGTGGTATTCTGTAGAATATTTCCAGAATAGAAATATACTGTGTCTGTGTCTGTGTCTGTGTCTGTGTCTGTGTCTGTGTCTGTGTCTGTGTCTGTGTCTGTGTCTGTGTCTGTGTCTGTGTCTGTGTCTGTGTCTGTGTCTGTGTCTGTGTCTGTGCCTGTGTCTGTGTCTGTGTCTGTGTCTGTGTCTGTGTCTGTGTCTGTGTCTGTGTCTGTGTCTGTGTCTCTGTCTGTCTGTGTCTGTGTCCGTGTCTGTGTCTGTGTCTGTTTTCACCGTGCGCTGCTATTAAACTAACATTAACTATCAAATCTTTGCTTTCTATTTGATATATAATTTTACGTATTTTCTCGATTAAGTAATCATGAATAGAACAATTCTGCATATCTTTTAAGGATGAATTGCTCTCTGTCAAATAACAATTTTTATTTCTTTCCAATTTGCACTTAATAAATCTCTAACGTCTTGTAAAGCCTTAAGAATAGCCAATTGATGTGCTTGCTGAATAGAGCAAAGCTGATTCAGCTTATATTTACACTGAAATGATAATTCTTGAGGTTTTAATAAATCTCTAACGTCTTGTAAAGCCTTAAGAATAGCCAATTGATGTGCTTGCTGAATAGAGCAAAGCTGATTCAGCTTATATTTACACTGAAATGATAATTCTTGAGGTTTAAATATTACAAAACCTGCACCTACTTCTTTACCAGTCTTAGCACCATTAGAGTAAATTTTAATAAAATGATTGCTTAAATCACAAATACTATAATTTTCCAGAACTTTAACAAAATTTGCAGGATGAAACCATTGGTGAAAATCCATAGGAACATCATAATTTACAAAATTTTGGGCGCAACTCCTAGTTACTAGAAAAATGTTAGCTATTCCTTTCAATTTAAGTATCATCGGCGTAATTCCAGAAATAACACACGAAGCTTCATAAGATATTGTTTTAAAACCTTTAATAATTTTAATGTTAATTTATTAATCGTTGAAGTCTTGTAAATTTTAGTTGATTTTTCTTAATTTCTAATGCTTGCTTCCAAACCATCACACCATACGAAAGTAATGGTAATATAGATCCTTTATAAATTATTTTAAGAACATTTTGTCTCAATCCCCATCGTATTCTCGCAGACTTAGATAATATTTGTATTATTTTCAAACAATTACTTGTGCTACTTGGCTATTAAAATTAATTTTATTATCAATATATATTCCCAAATATTTTATATTATCAACTTGTTCCAAAATTTTAGAATTAACGTAAATATTAATTTTTATATTTTTAGAACATTTTTTTCTTGATACCAACATCACTTTGGATTTTTCTTCACTAAATTTAGCTTTATTTTTACTTGCCCAATGCATAATTTTGTTTAAATCAATATTAATTAATTTTTTCCAATAATCTGCACTGAGTGGTTAGCAATAATACATATTCGAATTTTTCCATTTTTCCTTGAGGGGTATGGCTTCTTTCCTCTCCTTCGTTGTACGAGCATTTAGGTGTGGAAGTTGGCTCTATTTTACTGTGTCAATAAAAAACATAAATACATCCCACGTCTTCGAACTGCTCTATGTCAATTTAGTGTTTAAGTGTATTGTAATTTTATTAATTACTCTGGCATAAAGCTTTGACATGCATTACAGTCCAGTACAGTACAGACACGTCCAGTAATCCAGCGCTCTGATGGCGGCGGCGGGTCAGCAGTTCTTTATATCTGTGGGAGCGTGATACACGTGTCTGCCGCGTGTCTGTGGGAGCGTAATACAGTTATTTAAGGCAGTCTCTACGGAACTAAACTAGTGCTTTGTCATCTGCTTCAGATCGATCAGTGTAGTGCGTCATGCACTCTGTCACGAGTGATTGAGGTGTCCTCTTCTGGGGTTCAGTGCAGTAGGCGTGCAGTACAGTACGATGTCACAAAAACACAAACATGTAACATTGACATTAGAACAAAATATGAAATTTTGAAACGTTTAGAAAACGGTGACACGCTAAAGCATTTGTCGAAAGAGTACAACAGTGGCCATGCAACAATTCATGATTCAATTGAATTTTTATTCAAGAGTAAGGAATCTTGTAGCGTAAGAAAAACTTTGAAAATAGGTGAGTTTCTACAAGTGCAAGTCGCACTTTATGGGTAGTTCATGCAAGAAAGGAACCGCACACACCTATTTCAGGTGAAATTCTCATGGAAAAAGCTAAAATATTTTACAGAAAAATTATGAGATAAGACGACTTTAGTCGGTTGGTTAGATACATTCAAAAGGCGCTTTGCAATTAGATTGCTAACCGTAACTGGGGAAAAACTGTCTTGTGCTGTGGAGTTTGTTGAGCCTTGTGTTGATAAATTAGAAAAAAAACTGTTGACGTAATGGGCTTAGGCCCGAATCAGGTCCACAACGCAGACGAGAGTAGTTTGTTCTGGCGCCTTTTGCCGAAAAAAAATTTTCTTTATCGGGCAGAAGCTAGTGTCCCTGGCCGCAAATTGGCTAAAGATAGAATAATTTTTATGCCGTGCGCTAATGCTGCTGGCACGCATAAATTACCAGTGCTTGTTATTGGAAGATCGAGTAAACCCTGAGCTTTCAATAAGGTAAATTTGCCGATTTCATATACAAACCAAACCAAGGGATGGGTGAAAACGCTTTTCAAAGAATGGTATGATCAAATATTGGTTCCAGCGGTCAAAAAATTTTTGAAAACACAGAAATTGCCCCAAAAAGCCCTCTTGATTCTTGACAATTGTCCCGGTCATCTTGACGAAGAAGAAATAAAAACTAAGGATAATAAAATCGTCGCTTTATTTTTGTCCCCACATGTAACGCCGTTACTCCAACCAATGGACCAAAATGTTACTCAAACGACTAAAAACAGTTACAAAAAAAGCCTGTTGTACAGCGCTTTATTAAAAGAGGGAAGTGTTGTAAAAGCTTTGAAGGATGTCGTTTTTAATTTAGTTAGTCCTTGGGAAAAACTTCCAGCAAAAACAATTGTTTGTTCATGGGGACGATAGTGGCCGTAAATACTTGGTTGGAAGGATCAGATGAGGCACAGATGCCGATCATGACAGACGATGAGATCATGAGTGACTCACTAGACAGCAGTGAAGAGGAGGGGGGGAAGTGGGATCTGCAGCTGTCCCTACGCAAACGCACACTGTCAACACTGACACGGCCTTGAGTGCCTACGCCACTGTAATAATTTGAGCTGAAGAGAATGGCGCTTCGGCCTCCGACATCCTAACTTTAAAAAAACTCCAAGAAAATAGGCTTAGACTTCCTTTGAATAAAAAAAAAACTCCAAGAAAATGTGCTTAGACTTTCTTTTAATAAGAAAAAGCAAAAGAGCATTAAACACTTTTTCAACATTTTGTAAATAGCATTCCGAAGTACAAATTATATTCAGTTTGCTTGTTAATTTGTTTCAATATCATACAAGACCTCTACTTATCCGGCGATTTCGGTAATCCGGCGTTACCAATCCCGATATACGGCCGGATTAGCGAGATTATTTATTTCTGATAACGAATTAGATATTTTATTTTAAACGCCTATAATACAATTTAGGAATATTGCTATTTACAAACACAATATCCGCAAAAAAATTTAAAACACGCCTAAGCCTATAAAAAATGTGTAGGGAATTTATTACCCGTGATGAAAGATTATTCCACCTGTACTATTTATTTTCTTATAAGGTATTGTAATCACCCCAAAAATCGAAATCGCTCAGTGATTTTGGACGTTTTGTGTGCGTGTGCGTGCAATGGCATATGTTCATACGCGCGCGTGTGTATGAGTGTGTGCGCTTGTGTAATAGTTCATGCCTGTGTGTCTACGTGTGTGCGTGTGTGGGTGTGTGCGTGTGTCCGTGTGAGCGTGTGTACGTGTGTGCGTGTGTGCGTGTGTGCGTGTGTGCGTGTGTGCGTGTGTGCGTGTGTGCGTGTGGTGTGTGCTGTGTGTCGTGTGTGCGTGTGTGCGTGTGCGTGTGTGTGTGTGCGTGTGTGTCGTGTGTGCGTGTGTGCGTGCGGTGTGCGTGTGGTGTGTGCTGTGTGCGTGTGTGCGTGTGTGCGTGTGTGCGTATGTGCGTGTGTGCGTGTGTGTGTGTGTGTGTGCGTGCGTGGATGCGTGCTTGCGTGCGTGCTTGCGTGCGTGCGTGCGTGCGTGCGTGCGTGCGTGCGTGCGTGCGTGCGTGTGTGTGTCCGAGTGTGCGAGTGTGCGTGTGTGCGGATTATGTCATCTAATATAAATTAATATCAATGATAATTTCAAAGTTAATATTACATCACGCACTTGTTATTTAATGTAGAGAGGTTTTTTGATTTCATTTTTGATGTATTTTATTTTGACATTTCACACTTATAATGTAGCATATTTTAAGATGTTCGCCTGTACATGTATTGGAGGCTTAAGTCGGCGCTAGGGTAGAAGTGCTATAATGGCCACCTTGGGGTTATAACCGCTGTAACACTAAAGTATGCTTATCGTGGTATACCGTGTGGGTGCCTGGTATGAAATATGTTACCTTTTGGTTCTTTAATTGTAAATGCAGATCTTTAACATGTTGTAATGTTTACTTATACTACAGTTAGCTAACTGTATAACAGAGTGATTATTATTTTTGAAATCAAGCCTGTATCAAATTATTACCACATTGGTTTATTAAGGTTAGAGTAGGGTGATAGCAATTTAATCTTGCAATAACAGTAGAATATAATTACGTATTGATCTAGGTATTTATAACTAATACTTATATTTTATTCTTGTTGTAGTATGCGCTACGGTTGTTCTTTTAGAAGTTCTTTTCTTTATACACATTAATGCAACTACATTGCACTTTCTTATAAATTTATATACTGTATTTTATTGTGTTACCTTTATTTTACACACGTAAGTGGTCCTACCTGATTTTTCATAACGATCATTTGGCTTATGTAAGTTCGCGTATTAACTTTGTTTTTGCATTCGAGTTGTGCAGTCGCTAGACTGGTCTGGGTACATTGCAGTATGTTGTCAAATAATAGTTTATCTAATTTCTTAACAGTTTTGATTAAAGTTTATACATGATTACAGTAAAAGACCCGCTATAACCTAGTATGGGAACTGTATCTGAGGAAACTCATACAAAGATATTTACTGTTTGTGTTATCAGTAGAAGGAGCCCAGAATAGGATGTGTCGTCATAATTAATTAGAAATGGTGGGGGGTGGAGTGGGGCTTTTGGGTGGGGTTGAGGGTGGGGTGGACTTCTTTTCGGGGACCTTTTTCAACCCCTGAGCGGAGTTTAACTACCAATTAAGATCCTTTTGGTCATATTAAGAACCTTTTTGGCGTTCTAAACACCTGGTTAGGGGCGTTGGATGCCCCTAGGGTGTGGTCTAGCGGCCATTTTGGCTGAGTTAAGGGCGTTATGACTAGATAAGGCCCTTATGGCTTCATTACGGCGGAGCTAAGACTAGGCCACACCCACTTCGTTTACCTGATTGCTTATGCGAGCGCCCGCCCCTCTGGCTTCTGATTGGTACTTAGCCTCCCTACTCAGCAGCTGTGCTCTGATTGGAAGACTAAGTTTCTGCATTATGATTGATTATGACGAGAAATTTGAATTTGTATTCTAATGCTAACTTATAAGACAAGTGTAGGGCTTCGCAACGTGCTCTCGGGGTTTCGCCCCCTTGTGATCGGAACTTGTTCGTGGGCCTTCGCTCATTGTCGTGATCACTTAGCGGGAAATTTGAATTTTATCACTGTATGCTAAACTCGCCCATAGTGTACACACTAATTTGAGGGATATTATTGTTATGATGGTCGTCTAATGATAATGATGAGCATGGATAAAATAAAACAGCGTCCTATAGTTGCCTTACGAAATGAAAACGGTTAGTTTCAAAACGCTTGTGTATTATCAAAATTGTAAATGAAAGCCAGCTTGTTTATTTACCCCCGGGGTATTTGTCCATTTTCAAAACGAAATAGTGCGTTCAACCTTGTTTATAAATCTAGAGCCCCTTTTGTCAAAGATATTTCCGCCAACACTTTCCTTGTGTGTAAAATAACATAGCGACCTGATGTCGGGTTTTATTATATATTTGTTGTTGTATAGGCATTTTTAACTAATTTAAATGTAAAACGTATTTTTAGCGCTGCACGCAAAACCCTGCAATAGTGTTATAAACTAATTTGATGCTTGTACATTGACAGTAATGCCGAAGGCTATCTAATGCATTTTGGAAATGTGGTTGGTCTTAGCAAGCTGTAAGTTAAGCCAAACGAGTATTTTTGAATTGTAAACTGATTTTTACAAGCTGCAAGTTATGATTTGTTTGATTGAGATTGATTTGCTGATGATTGACTGTTTTCCCACGCCGGTGCTCTCACATTTAGGGAGAGTACCAACTCTGGGTGTTGGTTAGACTTATCTACAAAGCAAGCGGTCGCTCATAGGAGCTAGGTATGTACAGTGGGAGAATCGTTACCTGAAGGTTTTTGAGATTAATTTGCTGAATTGGTTTGCTTGACTTGATCGTGTTTAGTTGATTTGGTTGCTTGGGCTGACTTTATTGGCCTATCGATTGATTTGATTAATTTCTGCCTTTTGACAAGGGGCGATTTCAAATTTACCGCCAAAACAAAATGGCTGTCAAAATTTAATTAAGTCTCGTAATTAAAAACAGAATAATAACGGCTTAGGATGTTCAGGCTTGCTTATAAATCTAAGGTCCATTTTGACAGAGCTGTTTTCGCTAAGGCAGATTTTGTATGCAAAATATTTTAATTATCATTTTTCCATTTCCAATAACGTCAGCCCTTATTACAGAAAACATTCAGAGTTGTGCGTAACAGTGGACCAAACCCTGAAAACGGGCGTAGACTGTCTTATACTTGTCTCACAAGTTAGAACTAGGGCCTCTTATTTCAAATTTCCCCCATAAGCATTACAGTGATCTGTATGTAGTTTTAAAATACACCGCTAGGTGGATCTACTTTTATTACAGAAAACATTCATTAGTCTATACACGATTAGATGACAAAACAAACAAATTCAAATTTTGAGGGGCCATGTGAAGGGGCTAAGACCCGAAAGCAAGTTCCGAAGACCTACATCTGCCTTACAAGTTAGCATTAGGCCCCCTTATTAGAATACCAATTCAAATTTCCCGCCATAACCAATCAGAATGCTTAGACTTAGTCCTGCAATCAGAGCGCAGCTGCTGAGTAGTGGGGCTAAGGACCAATCAGAAGCCAGAGGGGTGGCCGCTCGCACAACCAATCAGGTAAAAGGAATGGGTGTGGCCTAGTCTTCACTCCACCTTAATTAAGCCATAAGGGCGTTATCTAGTCTTAACCCCCTCTTAACTCAGCCAAAATGGCCGCTAGACCACACCCTAGCAGCACCCAACACCCCTAACTAGGGGTGACATTTTTTTCAATTAACATTTGTATGTCTGGCAAGTATAAACGTCCATCTGGCAGATTATTGTTTTTGTTTCTACAATGTTGTCTATTTTCGTCATGAAAAATATGTTATTAAAATTATTTCGTTTCTTTTAATTTATACGTTTGTAGGAAGAAAGTTCGTGTGTTGTTTCACACCAGATGCTTTATAATAATTAAAAATGTTTCTTAATGATGCAAACTTAAAGAAATAAGATATTTTGAAGTGGTGATATGAGATATCTTATTAATGTTGTGACAACTACACGTCTTGAAACTAAATGTAAAGTTAAAAAATAACCTATTCCGGATCTGGAACATTGACTCGACCTTACCGTTGGTATCAGTTGCGGTATGTACAAGAGCACACATTTACAATGCTTTCAAACATATACACTGCGCCTCTATTTGGATTTCTTTAACTTTAATTTTCTCATGCAGAGTTGCTTAAAAAACTTCTGCTATGACTTTTTTAATCTATTCAAAACCGCTGATAAGAAAGATACAGTAACGCATGAAAATAAAATATTCCTGGTAATCAATAATGAGTGTTTCATAATATTTATTTAGAAGTAATCCATCATGATTTATTAAAATAAATTTGCCAAGGTAAGCTCCATGTGCGACATACATAAACGCTGATGTAGTCAAAACATTTCTTTAAGATTTATGTGTGAGCTAGTTGGTTATTTATCAGTTTAAAATGGGAACATTAAGAGATAAACCATTTCATTTAGGTTGAATAAAAAAATGCTCAATCGGTAATAGATTACCAAATGCCTGAAATCTGCTAAGCGTTTATATTTTAGAGATAAGGTCCCTTAAAATTAGTGCATGTTTTTATGGTAGTTAAATGTGGTAGGCACAATAACATAATCTTTCACGAGACGTTTTCAAATAATTTATAAAATGAAAATTATATTATTCTGATGCTGCACTCCGTGTTGTACAGGGTGTCCTATTTTCGATGTAATTGGGGGGTTTTAGATATTTCCCAAATAGATAGAGTAAAATCATGGTCGGGACCCTTGGACCGATTTTTGAAACAAATTTAATAGTCTAAAAGACATTTCAATATCTCGACTCGTTTGGGAAATATACGATGTTTTTCGTTTTATGCCGTTTTCTTTAAAATCCCGTAACTTTTTTGTTTGTGAATATTTAAAATTTTGGTAAAAACATCTTTTGTGCCTTTTTTTATGTGCAATTTGTTTCCGAGTTTAAACCAAAGTTGCATTTTTTTAAATGGTAACCATAGTTGGCTATGACTCCATTAATTAGAGATTTCTTTTAGCTTTCTGAAAATATATAGTTTCATATATTTATCTCGGTAAATAAGAAAATTATAAACGATTTTTTGAAAAATACCTCTCGATCAAGTGATCTATGAACCTTTGTTTACTGTACGCATTCGTTGCTAGTTATTTGACATTTCACGCAGTTGTTTCATATAAATAAATGGTGGAAACGTAAATGTGATTAGATTTATTGTTTCAAAACTTTGCTTAAATAATTAATTATTCAAGTTAATAACTTTTTTGTGATGGCTGTCAATAATACGAAGTATGAAAATTTTGAAAAGTTAGATATGATTGGCAAATACTATCAGTGTAATTTTAATGCAGACCGGGCTGCAGAGGCATATTTTAATAGGTAGGTTGTGCGTGTAATACTTTAATAATGCTAGTATTTATAAAAACGCAAAATAATAAAGCTATTTTATTGAAGATTCCCTGAACGAAGACATCCCAACAAGAATATATTCGCCAGATTAAAAGAACATCTATTAACTTATGGATCTTTTGAGAAGCCTAGGATCAAAAATTATGCAAAAATTAACCAACAAGACGACCAAATTACTGTTTTAGCAAGAGTTGAAGAAAATCCTAATACCTCCTGCCGACAAATAGAAGTTGGCGTATCTAAATCAAGAGTACAAAAAATCTTAAAAAAATATAATTATACTCCGTACAAAAAAAGAGTAATTCAGCACCTTAATGATGGTGACTTAGAACGGCGAATTATTTTTTGTAATTAGTATTTAGAACAGATTAGACAAAATAGGAATTTTGGGCGCAATATCATTTGGTCTGATGAGAGTCATATTACGAGTGCAGGAATTTTTAACCGCAACAACAATCGATATTGGTCAAGAAATAACAATTTTGTAACATTAGCACGCCAAAATAAAGGTAGATTTGGTTTTAATGTATCATGCTTTATTTTGGGGGGTAGATTTGTTTACCACATTTTTAACGGCAACCTTAACGGCGAGAGATATATGGAAATATTAAACATTTGTCTTCCACAACTGCTAGATGAAATTCCATTAGCGCAGAGGGTAAATGTTTATTTTCAACAAGATGGTGCGCCTAGTCATAATACTGTTTTAGTCCGAGATTACTTAAACCGAAACTTTAACAATCAATGGATTGGCAATAACGGACCTATTCAGTGGCCAGCAAGATCTCCAGATCTTTCAATACTGGATTTCTTTTTGTGGGGATTTTTAAAAAATAAAATATATCATACTCGCCACGAAACATACGAACAATTGGTCAATTCAACCAGGGTAGCATTTGAAGATTTAAGGCATACATCTATTCATTTCATTAAGGCAATTGAGTGTATTTCGCGCCGATGTGAAGTTTGTTTACATCATAATGGACATCAGTTTGAACAATACCTAAAATAAGAGAAAACTGTTATAAAATAAAAATGTTGTTATTTTTTCTAAATCAATAAGTTTTTAATATGGCATAAAATACTATGAGGACATTTTTATCTAGTTTTAAAATAAGTTCTGCGCATAGTAATATACTTCCTTTTGAATATACGAAACTACATAAGTGATTTGATCAAGAGGTGTTTTTCAAAATCGTTTATAATTTTCTTATTTACCGAGATAAATATACGAAACTATATATTTTCAGAAAGCTAAAATAAATCTCTAATTAATGAAGTCATAGCCAACTACGGTTACCATTTAAAAACATGCAACTTTGATCTGTAACTGCACTGTAAATTGCACATAAAAAAACGCACAAAAATGTTTTTACCAAAATTTTAAATATTCACAAACAAAAAAGTTACGGGATTTTAAAGAAAACGGCATAAAACGAAAAACACCCTATATTTCCCAAACAAGTCGAAATATTGAAATGTTCTTTAGATTATTAAATTTGTTTCAAAAATCGCTCCAAGGGTCCCGACCATGATTTTACTCTATCTATTTGGGAAATACCTAAAACCCCCGAATTACATCGAAAATAGGACACCCTGTACTCTAATAATTGATGAACAAACACAATATGAATTGAAGACTAGTTATAACAAATTATGATTTTGATGTAATTTAACTTAAGGTGACCATTTACATAAAAAGGAAATATGTGACATGAACGCATCACCTGAAGAGTCTGAGGAGCACGAAATACTCCTCAGTAAGGGGAAGGAGAGAAAGAAATTTCTTTCAAATTAGACACAAAATTATGAGTTATGCTCTCTATTCTAAGGCCGGTATTACACTGTCAAAGATTTGATAAAAGATCTTTTATAGAAGATTTTACAAAATATTTTTTGATCGAAAATTAAAAAAAAAGATTTGAAAACTAGTGTTACACCACATAAAATATTTTGTCACAGTTGTCATCATATATTACAAGGTTGTGGATGAACAACAGTTCTGTGCTTGTGTGGCTTCAGTTAGTTCAATTGCCATAATTTATACAATTTTAAAAAACCCAAAGAATGAGAGTAAAAAGCAAAAAAGGCGTGAGTGGGGTAAACTATGGGTTTCGAGACGTGACAATCTCCGTATACACCGTGTCCAAGATAAAGATGCCCGCTATGGGGATCTTGGAAACGGTAAGAGATGGAAGGTCGGTTAAATGGAACAAAAGTTACGCATTTGAGAGGATGTATTTATGGTCTGTGTAGAACTCGAATATCTCTTTTAGTTTTTGAGATATTTGAAAAAAATTGAATTTTCTGATTTTCGTTTTTATTTTTTTCTGACCTTATTTGAAGAGCTATCAAGGAAAGAAGAGCACATTTTCATTGTCACTTTTCTAGTTCTACTTAATGCTGTTATTCAATTTTTGATACAACGTTTCGTTTGTTAGCAAACATCATCAACCTTATTTTTTTAAATACACGAAAACATTATTTTTGCCATATTTAAATTCTCTCCTTGATTCTGAATTCAACGATATATCACACTTTATATTTTTGGTACGTTTCGGATGTGAAACTTCATATTCAATGTAAAACATCGGAAACGTACAGTTAAAACTAATACTAGAAAAATTAGAAAACTGTAAAATTATTATAAAGTAATGTTTTCTCATTTTCTAATGCCTGTTGCAAATAACATAATTCACAAGTATGTATTTAGTGAAAGTACAGTTAAAATACATCTTCCGTCGTACTGATACATTTGATAAAAATAAGTTGGCTTTGCATTTTGTTTACCTACCTGTCATAATTGATTGTTGTCCGTATTACGTTTGTTTGGTGGTCTTTGAGTTAATTACATTTTGTGTTTACCTAAAAACAATATGGTAGGAGTACATTTTTCAAATAATGAAAAATTCGGTATACTGATGTGTTACATTTTGTGTCAACGTAATTGTTCTGAAGCCGAAATAATGTATTTAAACAAATATCCAGAAAGGCGTCAACCTAACAAAAGAACTTTTCGCACATTAGCAGTTAATCTAAAAGACTATGGTGCGTTCAAAAAAACCTGTAAAATCTCGCAAAAACCCTTGCAATGAAGAAAAAGCCAATACTGTTTTATTAGCTGTAACGGAAAATCCAGAGGTTTCTACTACGAAAATTGAAGAGGCAACTGGCATAGCCCATTCCACAGCTCATTATGTGTAAAGAAGGAGAAAGTACATCCATATAAATTTAGAATTTGCCAAGGACTTCGACCAGGTGACCCAGAAAGACGTAGAATATTTTGCGAATGGTATACACGTCAATCTCAAAACAATGAATATTTTCCGAATAAAGTAATATGGTCCGATGAAAATATGGTTAATAATAATCGTAGAAATGCTCATTATTGGGCAAGAGTAAATCCACGTCTGTACAAAACGGCAAAACACCAACACCGTTTCGGATTTAATATGTGGGCTGCTATATTCGGTACTCGAATTATAGGTCCTTTCCTTTACCATGAGTCCTTTAATTCTGAACGTTACCAAATTTTACTCCAAAATGAATTAGAGATGGCTTTGAATGATTTGTCTTTCGAAGAAGTTGAAGGTTGTTGGTTTATACAGGACGGTTCACCAGCACATAATTCCATAGTTGTCAGAGAATACCTGTCAGTTAGATTTCCA
This sequence comes from Vesta saturnalis, assembly GCA_036346205.1. Classification (NCBI taxonomy): domain Eukaryota; kingdom Metazoa; phylum Arthropoda; class Insecta; order Coleoptera; family Lampyridae; genus Vesta; species Vesta saturnalis. The sequence goes on along the minus strand of JARFJB010000125.1, from coordinate 1,642,789 downwards.
GAAAGATGTATTGGAATTCATGCAAATGTACTGTGGCCAGTCCGTTCTCCAGATAAAACACCTTTGGATTTTTTTCTTTGGGGATACATTAAAAATTACATTTATGGAAACGATATTGAAAACGAAGAACTTTTACAAAGATTAGTTCTTGAAGCGTTTGCTAGTATTACTCCTCAAATGCTGAAGAATGTTTTAGATGCTACAGTTAGAAGATGCTATTTATGTTTAGCGAATAACGGGAATATTTTTGAACATCTTTTGTGAGTTTATTAATCTTTAAAATAAATTTGTTTTTTAATTGTCTACCATTTAAAATTACAAAACATAATTTTATAATAATTTTAAGGTTTTCTAATGTTTCTAGTATTAGTTTTAACTATACGTTTTCGATGTTTTACATTGAATATGAATTACATTTATTTCGCTTTACATTAAAAAAGCTTAATAAAGAAAATTTATGTAAATTTAAATTTAAAAATACGTCTACACTTTTTCTTATAAAATTAATCGTTATTCAGATAATGGAAAAATTTGGACACTTAAATTCTACCTTAGGAATTTCTTTGCCGCTAAATTACGCGTCACATAATTAATCGATATGTTTCAGGTCTACATCAAGATATTTTTATATCTTTGAAATATACAGCTGTTTTAGAAATATTTGATAAAAACCAAAAGCTGCTCTTAATAAACCACCTCTCTCCGCCGCTGGATTTCTTCCTAAATCTAATCCGCTCTAAGCCAAATGAAAACAAGCTTAAATACAAAATTTTAAGTACGTAGATATTTTTATTCTGGAGTTATCGTGGATACTAACATACATCCACACAGACAGACAGCCACACACACAGAGATTTTCAGACGTGATGGCCGATCTTGGTGAAACTTCGCCAAAACTTGTAAAATGAGCTAATAAGTGAGATTTAGCGATAGTGAAAAATCTGTTATTTCTATTTTTGTAAACTTCGTGTTGAACATTATAAGAAATTCATAACTTTCATATTCTGTAATTAAAGTTTTAGTGGCTTCAAGCGACCAGGTGAACTTAGTTGACTTCATTTTGTAAAGTGGTTGTCAAATCTTTTATCAAATAAGGTGGAATGTAACTAACTTTGATAAAAGAAATTTTATAAAAGAAATCTTTTATAAAATATAGCCCATTACATTGTTAAATTTCTTTCACAAAGATCTTTTATCAAATCTTTGACAGTGTAATACCGGCCTAAGTGACAAATGTAGTGGTTGTTTACGGTAAGTTTTTAGGTGTCTCATGTCATAATGCAATACTGTCAAAAAATAAAAAAAAAACTATCTAATTTTGTATTTTACCTCGATTATTAAAAGAAGATAGCCAATAAAATGGCGAGCGAAACGTTACTCATTTCTATATTTTTCCATTGAATGAACCATTCGTAAAATATCTCGGCGATCTTGGAGATACTTAAAGAATGCAAGGCAATTCATTTCAAAATTGTCATTAAAAGTCCTTTTAAAGTTCTTAAAAAAAGCTAGTTTTTTCGATGCTCCATACTCATATCACAAAAAATCCTTTCCGTGGCGGCAGTGGATCCCAGTAAACAGGTGTACATTTCAACAACTTTTAGTGTGTTGTTGTGTGGTATATCTTCACTCTTGAAGTGGTTAAAAAGCTCGACCCATTCTGTGTCAATAGAAACAGAAACTTTTGACTGGTTATATATTTTTAATGCACACAATTTCATCAAAAAGTTTCAAATCATCCATATGAATATCAGGGTGTTGTTTTTGAAAAAACAATTAATGATTATCTAACATCTGACCACAGAGTTTCTGTTTTTTAGCAATACCCAACCAAAGGCTTGCGAATTTTCAGTTTTGCGTCCATTTATCCAAACAGGATATACAAGTAGTATGAACATGATCACTGACGTTTTAAATTGAGTTACACTTGCGTCTTCTAGCACAGTGTTAACTTGTTTAAAAAGACCTCATTTTCCGTTCTATTAATTTGATAGTACCATGTATACTTCTACCGTTGAAGATTTTTCAGACACCACTTGCAGCACATATTTATGAAATGTGAAGGCTTATGAGTGAAGAAACCATAGCCAAACTTCAAAAATTGTTTTTAAAACTATTAAAAATCAATGTGAGACAGTTTTCTGGAGAGAATGTAACTCTGTAATGGTTTGAACATTTTTAGTATCTTTTCTATTGAAGGTAATAACGCTAACCATCTGGCTTTACTGTATCCCAACAGATAGCTATAGATTTTCACAATAATGGCTTGATGTCAATAGGCAAGCAGCCTGCTGATATTATGAAGGATATGGGCATCGCAGTTCAAATTAAAGGTCTTTTAAGTAACTGCTGAACTGTATGAAAGACGTTATTTTGGCCATGTCTTGCTGCTCCTCAAAATTGAAATTTATGTTGTCAACGTAGTTACCATTATTTTGTTAATTCGTATTTGTCAACCATTTCATAGGTACGCTTTTCCTGATGGTTACAATTTGATGAGGAAGTAAAGGAAAAGACACGTATTTCCCTTCCCAAGGGGAATGCGAGCTTTGACTTGTCAAGTTCCTTCAGCCACAATCATGGATTGACATACGTACATTCAGTATGTATGCATGGTATTAAGATTGATGCGGTCAGGATAGGATCGGATGGAACAGAGTTAATGTGATAACAAACTACCCCAGAATTTGAAAATAACACATGGTGTCCATATACGCAGTAACCACGTGTGAAAACTTATAGTGTAGACTGTAAAATCGAACCCATTACCACGAATGCTAAGCAGATCGTGTTACCACAACTTCACTAGTTCAGTTATCCCATAAAGTAATACTTGCATCTAAAAATGAAGGTGATCTCAAGTATTGCTGACAATGTTGAAATTTTACTTTAGAGTAAATATGTTGTCACAAACAATGTAAGTTGTTTCATCCACAGTAAACAAGGACTTAGTTTAGGGACAGGACGTCAGTTTGTTTTAAGTAAAAATTATGGAGATTTAAAATAATATTTAGTCATTTTTCTTCAATCTTGAGATAGAATAAATATTGAGTTGAGCGCCATCACTGATATAAGTACGTCAAACACGTTAACACGGTACACCATATACCTATACAAAAATATACAGAAAGATTCACATCTGATCAATGCTTTGTACATGTAACAATCAGTTTTTTATCTCTTATCACGTTACCTAAGTTAGTGCACATATTCAGAAAATACGTTTATTCACAAATGTGAATAACTTTTTTAATGTCTACATGAAATAATCATTGTAAAATTAAGGAAATATGTAATGTCTTTTCGGAAATTTTAATAGTATACACATCTTTTACTCTGATGGTCAATGGAGTTTGTAAACGTTTAGAACAACACGACATCTGCGTAAAAGGTTTAAAAATTGAGTGAAGGATATCGCTATCCTTCAGTCCTTGAGACAAAAATTCAAACATGCCTTCAGTGTAGTTTTTTATAGGTATAGTATGCTCTACACGCTCGACAAGTGCATTCATTCTTGCACGTGCGCACAAGATTCCAGAATTTATTAAAAACATGTATGACCGACTTTTCTATCACTCTTGTACCTACGTACATGGACGCGCGTATATGTTTGACCGTAAGTACTCAGATTTAGTAAATTCAGCAATAAATTATAACCTTGTCCACTAAACGTCAACGTTATTTATTGAATTTTTTTAATTATTTATTAACAAAATTAGCATTCATTTAATTCGTTTTTTTGTCAATTTTGATAAAGGCTAACCGGAAAACTTTAGTTGGCTATGACATAAAGAACATTATAAAATAGAACGCCTCAGTCGTTTTTTTTTAAACTGCTATTTAATTCCGAGATAATACTAGAAATAAATGGTTTAAGCTCCATTACCAAAACTGAGAGCGGAATTAAAAGATTAGTTTAACATGATATACAGGGTGTCCACGACCCGAGCTCCCATTATAGTTTATGGGGTATTAATAAACTTAGAGCTTTGACATTTTTTATTCTTATTCATTTGACTACGGGCGATTCAACTGTAATATTTTCATTTTTATTGAACTTTCGGTTCAACCGGAAGTTTACCATAAATTTCGTTATTTTAATGTAACACTCTATATATTTTTTAATTTTGGAAATCTCTGATATGTCAATTTTCATAAGCATTCCCTATACCTTCATTTAACCGATTTTGAATTATTCCTATTTTTTTTTCAAAAAATGTCTGCAATGTCGCAATTTAAACCCTATAGATTATAATTTGAAAACATGTTCCAGAAACATTTTACAAAAATAATTTTCAATCAGTGCTCCCAAAATATGTACATGATGCGAAACTAAAATTACAAAATCTCGGCCATTTAACCCTAGTAGAAGGGGACCATCATAGGACAAAATGGAGTGGAGGTAAGCCACGCCCCCAACCCGCACAAGATAAAATGGAGGGTTGTACTAGGATCGTCTTCTTTTGGGGTCGTTTTATGTGCGGGTTTTAGCCTCATTAAGGTCTTTTGGTCATATTAAGATCCTTTTTGACTGTCTAACCCCCTGGTTAGGGTGTTTGGATGCCCCTGGGGTGTGAACTCCCCTGGTTAGGGGTGTTGAATGCCCCTAGTGTGGTCTAGAGGCCATTTTGCATGTGGGGGACAAGATCAAAGTCCGATTATTTTAATTATGAATCATAATCAAACACCGCGGCCATTTTCTTTTTAATTATGACGTTATAATCAAATAGCGCGGTCACTTTGTTTTTAATTATGAGTCATAATCAACCACAGCGGCCATTATGTTTTTAATTATAACGTCATAATCAAAGCTCTCCGCCATTTTGTTTTTAATGAGTCATAATCAAAGTACTCCGCCATTTTATTTTTAATTATGACGTCATAATCAAATTCCGTGGCCATTTTGTTTTTAATTATGACGTCATAATTAAAAGACAGATGTAGTGCTCGCGACTTGCTCTCGAGCCTTCGCCCACTTGTGATCGGAACTTGTTTCGGGGCCTTCAAATTGTCGTGACTCTTGCCGGAAAACTTGAATTTGTATTCTAATGCTAACTTATAAGACAGGTGTAGGGCTTAACAACTTGTCTGGGCTTCGCCCTGGCCCATTTCGAAAAATTTTAATTTGTGTTTAAGTCTCTACATTAGTTATGGCGAGCATTTGAATTTGCATTGTAATAGGGGCCCTAATTCTATCTTGTAAGACATGTATAGGAACTTGCTTTTGAGTCTTAGCCCCTTGTCGTGGCTTCTAACTCCAACCATTTGAACTTGTATGTGGCGTTAAATTTGAACTTGTATTCTAATAAAGGGCTAACTAACTTATAAGACAGGGCTTTCCCCTAGTCCCCTTGGCGGAAATTTAAATTTGTATTCTAATAACGGGCCTAATTCTAGCTTGCAAGACAGGTATAGGTCTTCGAACTTACCTTCGGGTCTTAGCTTATGAATTTGTATGTGGCGCCATCTACATGTATATAGACTAATAAATGTTTTCTGTGATAGAAGTGGCTCCACCTAGCGATAGATTCTAAAACTACATCAGATTACAGTAAGGGTTATGGTAAATTTGAAATTAGAGGCCCTAGCTCTAACTTGTGAGATAGGTATAACACGTCTACACTTAGTCCACTGTTACGCACAACTTATGGCTTTAATTATGAGTCATAATTAAATTTATAAATAAAAAAGATAACAAAGATAAAAACTAACACCTATTTCATTCCGTAAGGCAGCTCTATAGGACGCTGCTTTACTTTACCTAACCATTATCATTAGACAACCATAATAACAATAATATCGCTCAAATTAACGTGTACACTATTGTCGAGTTGTGCATACAGTGATAAAAATACTTTTTACAGTTAAATAAGTAAAAATGTCTATGCAACAACAACAAATATAACCAAATTTGAAATCAGGCCTCTAGCAATTAAATAAAGTAAATAAAATAAGGGTAAGGGTTAAAATAAAACGAGCACTTACCAGGGTTGTTGTCGATAGTCGTATTGAAGGACACACGCACTTTAGGCGTCTTGCTTATAACTGAATAAAGTACTTAGAGTCTTCAGCAAACGTTAATAGAAAGCAATTATTTTCTGAATTTTGCCAGTTATGTAACCACAATAATAATTTTCTCTGTTCAAGTACATCTAATGTATTTGAAAAAATAACAGTCCTACATTAGTGAAATCTTTATGAAAGTTAAGCGAATTCGGATTATACGATTATATGTTCTTTGCGCGTGACAAAAATCCTCCAATTAGATTACACTTATTTTTAAAAGCAGACTTGTTTGTTTGTGACGTCATCTAGTGGTGTATTTTTAAAGTAGTGCATGTTTTCTGTAATGGAAGCTGATCGGATTTACCTAGTAGTATAGTTTTAAATGGTCAATATAAATCACTTAATGCTTTAATATAATATTAATGTAGTCACTATTCAATTCCTTCTACCGTGTCTGGGAAAAACTCTCAATTACTTTGCTTTTGAGAAACTGCGAAATTTTAATTTGCCCCAGGCATTTTACCATTTGTTTATCTAACCTCAGAAATTTGTCTATTTTGAATAATGACCTATAAAAAAACAACCTTCATTTCAAAGACGCTAACTTTGTTTAAGTTACAGCTTGCAAAAACAACTCTCACTTCAAAACAGACTCCAATTCAATTGAATCCAGCTTCAACTTGCAAAAACTAACCCTCAACTCAAAAATACTGACCTCACAATACTATGAGCCGTAACTAAAATCGCTAATGCATACTAAGTCATAAGACACCGTCACACAAATAAATGAATCAATCAATTCAATTGTTTTTGCCTGACAACTCTGTAGACAATTTAATTATGAGTCATAAGTGTTAAATGGCTGTTATTAATTTCGCCCTTACCCTTAGATGTTCAGCTTGTTTTTGTTTTTGCATTAAATCGAATAAGGCTGACAGAAACTGATTTCAAATCAGACAAAAAACCCTCCAATTAGAATACACTTATTTTTCAAAACAGACTTGATTGTTTGTGACGTCATATAGTGGTGTATTTTTAAACTAGTGCATGTTTTCTGTAATGGAAGTTGATCGTGACTTTACCTAGCAGTATATTTTAAAAGCAGATTTCCTTGTTTGCGACGCTGTCTAGTGATGTATTTTTAAACCAGCGAATATTTCCTGTAATAGAAGTTGATCGTTGTCATCTCTCGCCTCCGCCTCCCACTGGTTTATTTCGCCTCCTCGTTTCCATCGTCTCTCTCTCACCCTTCCCTCGTCTCCCCCGTTTCTAGCGCTTCCTCACCTTTCACGACTCACCTTTCGCTCATCTCTCTCTTTCTCGTCTCATCCGTTTCTCTCGTTTTAGGTTAGGTCAATACACGTAAATATTAGGTTTTTAGGTTAGGTTAATACACGTAAAACATGAGGTTAGGTCAATATGCGTACAACATAAAATTTTAGGCGGGCATTGCCCAATGGGTTTAGGAGAGATCGCAGCACTGTGTTCTGATTGGTTGTGAGTACGCCCAGATGTCGAGTACTGATTGGAGAGCATAAGAATAGATCACGCCCCTGTTTCTGGTTGTTGGCGTTCATTTTTGTTTTTGGAGACCTACTTTGTTTTGGTGATCAACCTTTTTTTTTCTGGTGACACCTAGTGGTGTATTTTTAAAAACTAGTGAGACGTTGAACTGAAGCTAGTTCTAGTAGAACACCTTGTTATTATCAGTAATAAAAAAATAAAAGGGTTTTCAGTTTGTGACGCCATCTAGTACTGTATTTTTAATCTCACGCATGTTTTCTGTAATAGAAGATGATTGTGGCTCTCACGAGCATTGACCTAACCTAAAATCTTATATTGTACGTGTATTAACCTAACCGAAAATTTTACATGTATTTACGTGCGTATTGACCTAACCTAAAAACCGTGCGTTTATTAATCTAACCTAATATTTAAGTGTATTGACCCAACCTAAAACGAGAAAAACGGTTAAGACGAGAGAGAACGAGCGAAACGAGCGAGTTGGAGAGATGAGAGAAGGCTAGAAAAGGGAGAGACGAGCGAGGCGAGACGAGAGAACCGATAGAGACGAGGGAAACGAGAGATGCGAGGGAGACGAGAGAACCGGAGAGAGAGAGAGAAGCGCGGAGACGAGAGAGCGAGCACAATCAACTTCTATTACAGAAAATACTCGCTGGTTTAAAATACATCACTAGACAGCGTCCGAACAAGTAAATCTGCTTTAAAATATACTACTAGGTAAAGCTACGATCAAGTTCCATTACAGAAAACACGCACTAGTTTAAAAATACACCACTAGATGACGTCACAAACAATCAAGTCTGACTTTAAAATAAGTGTAATCCAATTGAGGATTTTGTCTGATTTGAAATCAGCTTCTGTCAGCCTTATTCGATTTAATGCAAAACAAAACAAGCTGTACGTTTAAGGGTTAGTGTGTTTGCGTATATGCATGGTGTGGTGTGTGTGTGGTGTGTGTGTGTGTGTGTGTCGGTGCGTGTGTCGTGTGCGTGTGTGTCGTGTGCGTGTGCGTGTCGTCGGTGCGTGTGCGTGCGTGCGTGTGCGTCGTGCGTGTGCGTGTGCGTGTGCGTGCGTGCGTGTGCGTGTGCGTGTGCGTGCGTGCGTGTGCGTGTGCGTGTGCGTGTGCGTGTGCGTGTGCGTGTGCGTGTGCGTGTGCGTGTGCGTGTGCGTGCGTGCGTGTGCGTGTGCGTGTGCTGTGTGTGTCGTGTGTCTGCATGCGTTGATTCGTGCGTGCCTGCGTCTATGCGTATGAATATATGGGTGTGCGCGTGTGCATGTGTACGTGTGCGTGTTTGTGTGTACGCGTATTCCGCCATTTTATTTTTAATTATGACGTCATAATCAAATTCCGTGGCCATTTTGTTTTTAATTATGACGTCATAATTAAAAGACAGATGTAGTGCTCGCGACTTGCTCTCGGACCGTCGCCCCACTTGTGATCGGAACTTGTTTCGGGGGCCTTCGCAAATTGTCGTGACTCTTGCCGGCAAACTTGAATTTGCATTCTAATGCTAACTTATAAGACAGGTGTAGGGCTTAACAACTTGCTCTCGGGGCTTCGCCCCTGGCCCATTTGGCGAAAAATTTGAATTTGTGTTTAAGTCTCTACATTAGTTATGGCGAGCATTTGAATTTGCATTGTAATAGGGGGCCCTAATTCTATCTTGTAAGACATGTATAGGAACTTGCTTTTAAGTCTTAGCCCCCTTGTGGTGGCTTCCTAACTCCAAAAATTTGAACATATATGTGGCGTTAAATTTGAACTTGTATTCTAATAAGGGGGCTAACTAACTTATAAGACAGGTATAAGACATCGCAACTTCATTTCCGGGCTTCTCCTCCTAGTCCCCTTGGCGGGAAATTTAAATTTGTATTCTAATAACGGGCCCTAATTCTAGCTTGCAAGACAGGTATAGGTCTTCGGAACTTACTTTGGGGTCTTAGCCCCTTGTGAATTTGTATGTGGCGCCATATACATGTATATAGACTAATAAATGTTTTCTGTGATAGAAGTGGCTCCACCTAGCGATACATTCTAAAACTACATACATATTACAGTAAGGGTTATGGGGGTAAATTTGAAATTAGAGGCCCTAGCTCTAACTTGTGAGATAGGTATAACACGTCTACACTCGTTTTCAAGACTTAGTCCACTGTTACGCACAACTTATGGCTTTAATTATGAGTCATAATTAAATTTATAAATAAAAAAGATAACAATGATAAAAAACTAACACCTATTTCATTCCGTAAGGCAGCTATAGGACGCTGCTTTATTTTGCCCACGCTAACCATTATCATTAGACAACCATAATAACAATAATATCGCTCAAATTAACGTGTACCTATTGTCGAGTTGTGCATACAGTGATAAAAATACGTTTTACAGTTAAATAAGTAAAAATGCCTATACAACAACAACAAATATAACCAAACTTGAAATCAGGCCTATAGCAATTAAATAAAGTAAATAAAATAAGGGATAAGGGTTAAAATAAAAAAACGAGCACTTACCAGGGTTGTTGTCGATAGTCGTATTGGAAGGACACACGCACTTTAGGCGTCTTGCTTATAACTGAATAAAGTACTTAGAGTCTTCCAGCAAACGTTAATAGAAAGCAATTATTTTCTGAATTTTGCCAGTTATGTAACCACAATAATAATTTTTCTCTGTTCAAGTACATCTAATGTATTTGAAAAAAATAACAGTCCTACATTAGTGAAATCTTTATGAAAGTTAAGCGAATTCGGATTATACGATTATATGTTCTTTGCGTGTGACAAAAATCCCTCCAATTAGATTACACTTATTTTTAAAAGCAGAGTTGTTTGTTTGTGACGTCATCTAGTGGTGTATTTTTAAAGTAGTGCATGTTTTCTGTAATGGAAGCTGATCGCGGATTTACCTAGTAGTATATTTTTAAATGGTCAATATAAATCACTTAATGCTTTAATATAATATTAATGTAGTCACTATTCAATTCCTTCTACCGTGTCTGGGAAAAACTTTCAATTACTTTGCTTTTGAGAAACTGCGGGAAATTTTAATTTGCCCCCAGGCATTTTACCATTTGTTTATCTAACCTCAGGAATTTGTCTATTTTGAATAATGACCTATAAAAAAAACAACCTTCATTTCAAAGACGCTAACTTTGTTTTAAGTTACAGCTTGCAAAAAACAACTCTCACTTCAAAAACAGACTCCAATTCAATTGAATCAAGCTTCAACTTGCAAAAACTAACCCTCAACTCAAAAAATACTGACTTCTCACAATACTAACCCTAAGCCGTAACTAAAATCGCTAATGCATACTAAGTCATAAGACACCGTCACACAAATAAATGAATCAATCAATTCAATTGTTTTTGCCTGACAACTCTGTAGACAATTTAATTATGAGTCATAAGTGTTAAATGGCTGTTATTAATTTCGCCCTTACCCTTAGACGTTCAGCTTGTTTTTGTTTTTGCATCAAATCGAATAAGGCTGACAGAAACTGATTTCAAATCAGACAAAAAACCCTCCAATTAGAATACACTTATTTTTCAAAACAGACTTGATTGTTTGTGACGTCATATAGTGGTGTATTTTTAAACTAGTGCGTGTTTTCTGTAATGGAAGTTGATCGTGGCTTTACCTGGCAGTATATTTTTAAAAGCAGATTTGCTTGTTTGCGACGCTGTCTAGTGATGTATTTTTAAACCAGCGAATATTTCCTGTAATAGAAGTTGATCGTGGTCATCTCTCTCGCCTCCCCGTCTCTCCCACTGGTTTCTCTCGCCTCCCTCGTTTCCATCGTCTCTCGTCTCTCGCCTTCCTCGTCTCCCCCGTTTCTAGCGCTTCCCTCACCTTTCACGACTCTCTCGTTTCGCTCATCTCTCTCTTTCTCGTCTCAACCGTTTCTCTCGTTTTAGGTTAGGTCAATACACGTAAATATTAGGTTTTTAGGTTAGGTTAATATACGTAAAACATGAGGTTAGGTCAATATGCGTACAACATAAAATTTTAGGCGGGGCATTGCCCCAATGGGTTTAGGAGAGATCGCAGCACTGTGTTCTGATTGGTTGTGAGTACGCCCAGATGTCGAGTACTGATTGGAGAGCATAAGAATAGATCACGCCCCTGTTTCTGGTTGTTGGCGTTCATTTTTTTTTGTGGTCATTTTGGTTTTTGGAGACCTACTTTGTTTTGGTGATCAACCTTTTTTTTTCTGGTGACACCTAGTGGTGTATTTTTAAAAACTAGTGAGACGTTGAACTGAAGCTAGTTCTAGTAGAACACCTTGTTATTATCAGTAATAAAAAAATAAAAGGGTTTTCAGTTTGTGACGCCATCTAGTACTGTATTTTTAATCTCACGCATGTTTTCTGTAATAGAAGATGATTGTGGCTCTCACGAGCATTGACCTAACCTAAAATCTTATATTGTACGTGTATTAACCTAACCTAAAATTTTACATGTATTTACGTGCGTATTGACCTAACCTAAAAACCGTGCGTTTATTAATATCTAACCTAATATTTAAGTGTATTGACCTAACCTAAAACGAGAAAAACGGTTAAGACGAGAGACAGACGAGCGAAACGAGCGAGTTGAGAGAGATGAGAGAAGTGCTAGAAAAGGGGGTGACGAGGGGGGCGAGAGACGAGAGAACCGATAGAGACGAGGGAAACGAGAGATGCGAGGGAGACGAGAGAGACCAGAGAGAGAGAGAGAGAGGCGGGGGAGACGAGAGAGACGAGCACAATCAACTTCTATTACAAAAAGTACTCGCTGGTTTAAAAATACATTACTAGACAGCGTCGCGAACAAGTAAATCTGCCTTTAAAAATATACTACTAGGTAAAGCTACGATCAACTTCCATTACAGAAAACACGCACTAGTTTAAAAATACACCACTAGATGACGTCACAAACAATCAAGTCTGACTTTAAAAATAAGTGTAATCCAATTGGAGGGATTTTTTGTCTGATTTGAAATCAGCTTCTGTCAGCCTTATTCGATTTAATGCAAAAACAAAAACAAGCTGTACGTTTAAGGGTTAGTGTGTTTGCGTATATGCATGAGTGTGTGTGTGTGTGTGTGTGTGTGTGTGTGTGTGTGTGTGTGTGTGTGTGGTGTGTGTGTGTGTGTGGTGTGTGTGCGTGTGCGTGTGCGTGCGCGTGCGCGTGCGTGCACGTGGTGTGCGTGTGCGTGTGCGTGTGCGTGTGCGTGTGCGTGTGCGTGTGCGTGTGCGTGTGCGTGTGCGTGTGCGTGTGCGTGTGCGTGTGCGTGTGCGTGTGCGTGTGCGTGTGCGTGTGCGTGTGCGTGTGCGTGTGCGTGTGCGTGTGCGTGTGCGTGTGCGTGTGTGTGAGTGTGTGTGTGCATGCGTGGATGATTCGTGCATACCTGCGTCTATGCGTATGCATGCATGCGCGTGCGCGTGTGTTCATGTGTGCGTGTGCGTGTGTGTGTGTGCGCGTGCGCGTGTGGGCGTGCGTTTGTGGGTATGCGTGTGTGCGTGTGCGAGTTTGTGCGTGTGTGCATGTACCCGTGTGTGCGTGACTGTGTGCATATACACATGGATACTGCAAAGTTTTGTCAAACGTCGTAAAATGATTATTTATTCTGTTGCATAACGTTTCACACTTACATATATGTACCTTCGAAACACTATCTCACGTTGAACGTAATATGCAATTTGTGTTAAGTTATTAAATAAAATTTAAAAAATATTTGATAAATCGTAAAACGCATGGTTGCTTGGTATAATTGAAGGGAGGTTACAAAAAAATTGTGTCGGATTTAGGACATTGGAGAGTGGCGAACAGTGTAGTTAGCAATTTAAGGTAATTAATGTTGTTAATCCTATCCAGTACTGGTATTGGCCATCTGAATCACTAGTAGTGTTTGGCGTCTGTTTATATCAATCCTGTATTTGCACTTCGTCGTATTTTTAAACGGAAAAAATATTGAACTATGAGTTTGATTGAAGATTTATGTTTCCAAGGTAATTTCTTGCCGCGATGCATTAAAGATGTTACAAAAGCCTAGGGAGACTCTGCTCTAACGAAAACACAAGCACACGAGTGGTATTTGGCATTCAAAAAAGGTCTCAAAGAAGTTGAAGATGGACCTCGTAGTTGGTCACACTTCGACATCGATAACCGATAATAACGTAGAAAAAGTTAACGATATCGTGCGCGAAAATCGTCATGCAAGCTTCAGAGAGCTAGTTGTTGAACTCAACAGTGCGTATGGATCGGCACAGCACATTGTGGTGGATATTTTGGTCATGAAGCGCGTTGCAGCACGACTTATGCCTGAATTTTATTCAAAAACAGTTCCGAAACGCAGTGGCCCAGGAGATGATTTCATAGGTAACTAACGATCCTATCATGATGAAACGCATAATTACTAGTGACGAACCATGGATTTACTAATATGTCGAAACTAGCCAACGATCATCCGAGTGGTGCTATGAAAGTAAGCCAAAACCGAAGAAAGCGCGTGTGTCAATCAAAAATCGAGGCACAGTTTTCTTTGGTTATCGCGGAGCTGTTCATTATGAGTACGTGCCAACGGATTATACAGTCAATAAAGAGTATTACCTGGGCGTAATCAGGCTGAGAGGCGCTAAGCGTAGAAAACGACCGGAATTATGAATTGAAAAACAACTCTTGGATTTTTTACCATGATAATGCCCCCTCTCATAAAGCATTGTGGTTGACTATCTGACCAATCACGCAGTAAATACCATCCAAAAACCACCGTATTCTACAGATATGGCACCCTGTGACTTTTTCTTGTTCTCAAAACTTGAATTACCGCTTCGTGGAAAGAGATTTTCTAGCAGAGATGAAATAAAAGAAAATGCGACGAAGGAATGGAAAACCATTCCTTCATGCGACTATGAAAAGTATATGGAGGAATAGGTTAAGAGTGGACATGTTTGCATCGCTTCAGATGGGAATTATTTTGAAGGCGATTTAATAAATGTACCCGAAAATTAACAATTTATTAGTAAAAGTTCTCAGGAGTCTTATCTAAAGTAGTGATCCCTCGGTATAAAATTGAACCTACTGCACCATTTTACTCATAATTATAAAGTGAAGTGCTTTAAAAGTGGACGTGTACAAGTGTATTGCGTAATTTATTTATTGTATTTTTTTAAGAAAAAATCGAAAAATTATTTCAAAATTACAAGTTTAACAAATAGTAATGATCAGCATTACTGAATTAAGGAGAAATCATCACGAAAGGGGTACCTTAACTATTTAATGAAACGTTTGGAGGTTACTATTCTTAAATTTTAAGAAATTAATCCCTATCTATTGATAATCCCTTTGATAATCTTGCCAAGTATAAAAAACAATTTAATTATCACTTATCGGTTTTTATCGAGATTTCCTACAATTGTATCTTATGTCATTGCGAAACAGAAAAAGTGTTCGTTAAAAAATTGTTTGAGGCACTAAGTTGGGTGTAAAGGGTGCACTTCTTGTGTTTTACTACTATTTATTTCCTGAATATAAATAAGGAAAAATAGTAAAAGTTGGAATTCAACTTGATATAGATTGGATGAAAATTTCGGCAATATTACTGAGAAAAGAAAAGAAAATCTGTTGCAAGTGCAAAACATTCAGAAATAGGGATTATAAAATTGGTGAGTACATTTTTAATCCGGGCCAAGCTTTAACTCAATTGATCCACTTCTTTCACAGTAAACTATCGGTGGTCGCAAGAACAAAATGGTTCTTTTCCTAGGTAAAAGTAGAAGCCCACTTGAGTCTAATCGGATGACGTCATATGCCATGCTCACTTTCAATACATGACCCCGCCCTTTTTGTCGGCTTCTGTTCCGGCGCCATTTTCATCCCCTTTACGGCATTTTCATCCCATTGATGCTATATTTATGGATCATACCCCGTAATTTGGGCCCTTTTGGCTGTATTAAGAACCTTTTTGGCAGTACAACCCTTGGAGTGTAGGCAACCGTAGTATCCCTACACGCGCGTACAGCGTTTTGATTGGAGCCCCCACCCCCAGGTTTCTGATTGGTGGAGGCCATTTTGTGAGCGTGGCTTGTTGGCCATTTTTGTTTGTCAGCCATGTTTGCCTTGGCGACCATTTTTGTAATTGTTATGGTGAGAAATTTGAAATAGTACTCTAATAAGGGGGCCGCATACTATGTCATAGGGCACCGGAACTTATTCTCGAGCCCTTGCCTCTCTGTTAGGGTCTCCTTGGCGGGAAAACTTGAAATTTGAAATAGTATTATAATGAGCGGCCCGATTTCATCTCGTAAGACTGCTACAGGACTCCAGAACTTGTGTAGCACTAGTGATTACTTCCTATATGGACGTCAGATGCAGCTAGCTAGTCTAATTCTGGACCATTAATATACCCCTCAAAACCTTAATTGCACTACTTTCTATCCTAACCCGATCGCATTTACCTCCATTTCCACCATGTATACCTACAATATGTATCCACGTGGAAATCAGTTACTGTAGCGAAAGTAGCGTCAACAGCCCGCACTCCCGTTACGACAGGAAATAAAACACTTTGTTTCTATTTCCATTGCCTAGAAACTACATCCTCATCATTATAAAAGTAGCATAAGCCGTTGTGATAATTTTACAAGCTTAGTACTACCGATGCTACAAAAAAAGAATTGAAATGAGTCTTCTATACTCAACGGACTGTATATCAGAAGTTAAGGACGGGTCATTTATAAGCCTATCGAGAGGTGAGAATTATATTCTTACAAAGCAGGAGTTATCGGAGGGTGCAGTACTGATTAGATCTGTACAAAAAAACCAATTTCAAAAGCAGCTGCTTTGGTACCTAACAGGATCGGGTTGGTTGTTGATGAAATGGGATCATTTACGTATAGCAAATAAGTTTAGGAAGTATCATTGATCTCAGTGGCACGCCCATGTTACATCCAACTTCTCTTGAAAAGAAACCACTACGTATTTGTCTTTTGTCAAGAAAATTGAAAACCCAATCGATAAGCGCATCGGTTTTTGAATATCAACTATTTAGCCAGATCATTCTAATGGATTGTGTCAAACTTGGGTCACATATAGTGTTGAAGACTCGTCTGCTTAAAACTATATTGGTGGTCATTAAGGAATTTGTTAGAATCAAGGAAAGAAAGTAACTTTTGACTGATGACCTTTTCCATGACTTTAGACAAATTGGAAGTAATGGTAGTTGGTCGGTAGATAGAGGGATCGGTCTTGTTGACTTTCTTTGAGAATACGTTGAACTTTTGCAAAACTTCCGTGATGAAGGAAATTCCCCAGAAGACATATATCTTGACCGGAAAATCTTAGATAGGACTGGTACTAGTTTTGGGGGACAATTATTTAAGACAATAGTGGAACACTTTTTCCAGAATCATCAAGACACAAATACATTCACAAAGAGATTGGCTTTGTCTACAAAATGAGCTACTACAGGAGGAAACAAATATGTACCAAAGTATTTACTAATGGCTTTAGCTAAAGATAAAAATGTACATACTGACCAAAGGACATGTAGCCGGTTCACTGAATTTTTGTTATTCTAACAACTTTGTAGCTTTAGTTATCACAAAATTGCAGGTATTTCTAGCACCTATATAGTCTGGATGACACCCAACCATTTTATTAGATTTCCATTTCATTGGAATGATTTACCTGGTTTTATTGTTTGGGAATGAATAACTCCATGCCTATGGGAATGTTGCAAATAATTTCCATGGATCACTCCACTTAGTTGACTTAAAACACAACGAGGTTCTATCAGTTTTGTGAACGAGGAATTTGAGCCAGTAGAAGATATTTCTGTTAGATAATGGCCAGATAGACCAAAAGGGGAAAGAACTGATGTTTTATCAGTGGGTTTGATGTAAGAAAGAGGTATACAGTACGGTTAAGCTTTTCGGGGAATATTTGTAAACTTGTTTTGTATACACCACTGGTATTAGATAAATGAAAATGTAGAATTTGCAACTTTGAACAAGTGTTTTTTGGAGAATACTGAAATTGTTGCTATTTATCTAGCTTTTACTGCAGACACAAGTTACAACAAAGTTTATACCCAGATCAGTAACTAACGGAAAAGAAAACAACATGGAGCATGAAATCTGTATTTCTTAATGTATACAGTGCCCCATTTTCGATGTGTTTTTTTTTGTAAAACGAAAAAATCCGCAAACAAAACTCTCAGGTTTGTTTGTTTCTGTGATACAGGGTGATTTTAAAAATTTGAAATTTTGGCACACTCCTCGTATTACGGTTAAATTTTGAGATATTCAAAAACTAAGACTTGTATGACTTTTTACATAAAATTTAGAAACGCATAAACGTAACAACATAAAGTTATATTTTTTAAATGGAACACTATATATGTTACTTTAGGTCGGTTGGCCCTATCTTAAGCTTTTCAAAAATGTTTGTCTATATTTTTATTTTAAATTAAAGCAATATTTCAATTTTAGGAAAGTTGTAATTATATTTTAATGTGCCATGGCCGGCCATAATAGAACAAAACACAAAATGTAATTGCTAACTCTCAATCATTTTTCAAATTACTACAGGAATTTCTTGCTTATTGAAATATTAATTTCATCTACATCCTGGTTGCCTTGTTATGACATGTTCTAGATCATCCAAATTTGTCAAACCAAACTTAATTCGTTGAAATATATTCTTATCAGATTACTGCCTGTCAAGATATCTGAGATAATAATCTTAATCACGTGTCACGTATGGATGAAGTTTGTCGGAGAATTTTTTTTATGAATATTAGTATATTTAGAATTTAGTAGAATTTTAAATTAAAACGTTGTCAGGGGGAATTTTTGTTTTAAAGCCTATTATTGTGTAACCGGGTTTCTTATTGTAAAACGATGTGTGAATTTCGATTCTAGGTATTACGTCTGCATTTTTCCTCGAAAATGTCCATTATACAGTTTTAGTATGGAAGATACGATTAAATATGATTAAAAAGATGACGTGATCCTGTGGGGAAGAAGTTTTGTTAGAGAGATAAAGTTAAGCTTTCAAGGAAAGAGGACGAACGCTGAGCATGAGATCTAGGCTTAGGGCGCACAGAGTTTATCTACGTTCTACCCGGATTATTAGACGCTATCGTGAGGGAATTTTCCCGTTCACCTTCTGGATTTTAAAAAGGATTCACTCATCTCGGGGACCTTTTTTTGAGTTGTTATTCGTTGGTCCTAAGTAACTTTTTGGTGTCCAATCAAGAGGAATCGTGTTTATTTTAGTGCTTTCCTCATTTTCGGAGTAAAATCGCGCTTAAGAGGATTGTGATATCTTGTAGTTTGGTAAATTTATTTGTGCATCGAGAAAGTACATCCGAGTCCACAGCTGTTTAGACAAATAAAAGGTTGCTGTAAATATAAATATCGCTATAATAAATTTTGTGTATATTAAACCAGTTGAAGCAGCTATTAAACCACCCGGTTTTAGCTTAAATGTCGCCACTAAATTGGTGTATTCAATCGTTTATCGTAATATTACATATTGTGTGTTATTTTTGTTATTTTTTTACCACTGTACAGGCTGTCCCAAATTCAAGCATGGGGATCTCGCTTATTATAAGAGATAGGATACAGATTTAAATTCGGCACTTTTGCTAAATTGGATGCCGAGTAATAATCTGAAAAGAAATTTGAGCTAACTCGAATAGATTTGGTTTTATGGTCAAACAACTAAAAATTTCGATTTTTGTTTTTCGCGTTTGGCTACCTTATTATTATGAATTTTTAAAATTCGATTAAACATTATTAAGGCAACTTTTTACGCACAATACTAATACGGTATTAAAAATATTATGTGACGTTTCGTTTATTCTGAACCATCATCAGGTTTATTTTTTCTTATGGGGGTTAAGATATATTTTTATGTCGTTGGATGGAGAATGTTATGCTGATTTTAGCAATATATAATACTTCATGGTTTGATTGACGGCGAACTAAAATACTCTTAAATTAAAAACTAAATATTACATTATCACGATACCCATGAATCAAACAAAACTCAGGAATTGGCTTTTGTCATGTCATTTTCTAATTGTAAAAAGGGTAATAACTGCAAGATCCTTCGTGTTAGTGCTTTAAAATTTGCAAGTTTCTTTAGAATGTTTTCAAATTCAGAAAAACGAGACATGATAAGGATATTTTATAGCTGCAATAGAAATAGTGTCAGAGCAGAACAAAGATATTTAGAGGGATATCCGGAGAGGCAGCACTCAAACCAGAGATATTTTTTTAAAATTAGACCAAAAATTTGCGAGAATTTGGATGTTTTCAGAAACCTCGAAATGCATATGGTAGCAGACTAGACAGAGATGCCGAAGAAGAAATATTACATCAGGTACTATTTGTTAGTATTATACTAATTATACGAATTTCCACTCACTTCACTGCTAATTTCAGCAGACATTTTTTTTTGGAGAGTTATGACTTTATATTATCCATCTTAGGTTCAAGAAAATCATTCAACATCTACCAGAGAAATAGAGCAAACCATTGAAGTGCCAAAAACGACAGTTTGGCGAGTGTTAAAGAAACACCGTTATAAACCATTTAAGTACACGTTAGTCAAACTCTTCGGCCTGGGGACGATATGAGACGGTTGGATTTTTGTAACCAACTTAATACCAAAATGCTGGAAAATCGCAACTTTCTCAATCAAATAATTTGGACAGATGAGTGCAATTTTTTCACTAATGGAATGTTTAATCGTAAAAACGAGCACTACTGGTCCGTTGAAAATCCACGAATTAACAGGCAAATGCGAGGACAAGGCCACCGGTCTCTTAATGTGTGGGTCGGAATCTGGAAGAATAGGCTCCTTGGGCCAATTATTTACGAAGGTATCCTAACGTCTCAACGCTACCTCGCATTTCTAACACACGAAATATCAGACCTTTTGGATGATGTTCCGCTAAACGAAAGATGGACTCTCTGGTGGCAAATGGACGGAGCTCCTCCTCATAATGCTGCGATAATAAGTGAATATCTTAACGGCGAATTTCCTGATAAATGGATTGGAAATAGGGGATCACTTAGGCGGCCAGCAAGAAGTCCAGATTTAACCCCTTTAGATTACTTCCTCTGGGGCTATTTAAAAAATATGATTTATAAGACGCCACTGCAAAATATAGAAGAACTCCAGAATAGGGTTGTTAATGAACTTCGTCAAATTCCCAGGTGAACCATTCAAAGAAGCGTAAACAATTGTAGAAGAAGAATTCGTGACTGTATTCAAGAAGGAGGAAACTTGTTCGAACATTTATTATAATAATTTTTGTTTGTTTGTCTGTGTAATTATTTTGTTGTTACCTATCGATAAATTTGCGTTGTCGCTATTATGACCGTGTTACATAGGCCTACTTGTTTGAGTTGTTTGTTAATGTTTTTTTTTAAATTGTTTAAATGTTTTTATATTTTTTTGGATGTTCTAACGAGTTTAACAAATTAAATAAGTAGAACTACTGTAATTATTCCTTGCTGGGTCCAAGAAGGCGGAATCTTGTTCTTCGTATTTTTCTCATTATTTTAGTTCGCAGTCGATCAAACCATAAAGTGTTATATATTACTAAAATCAGCCTAACATTTTCCATCCAACGACATAAAAATATATCTTAACCCCCATAAGAAAAAATAAACCTGATGATGGTTCAGAATAAACGAAACGTCACATAATATTTTTAATACTGTATTAATATTGTGCGTAAAAAAGGTGCCTTAATAATGTTTAATCGAATTTTGAAAATTCTTTAATAATAAGGTGGCCAAACGCGAAAAACGAAAATCGAAATTTTTAGTTTTTTGAGCATAAAACCAAATCCATTCGAGTTAGCTCAAATTTCTTTTCAGATTATTACTCGGCGTCGAATTTAGCAAAAGTGCCGAATTTAAACCTATATCCTAGCTCTTATAATAAGCGAAATCCCCATGCTTGCCCTCGAATTTGGGACAGCCTGTACACCAAAATTCACATCACAAGTATTTGTCAAATTTATGTTTTCGACGTCGTTATTATACCTTTAAGGTGTTAATTAAATTAAGGTAACTAAGATAGATGATATTGGGAATTTTGAACCATGAAGAGTCTTCCCGATTTAGTAGTTAGAATTTTACGCAAGAAAGGCCGCGCTTTACTTCCCTCCGGAAGTAAATGTATTTGTTTATTTTTTTATTATCATAATATATAGATAGCATTAATGATTTTGAGCGTATTATTTCGTTATTGTACGTATGTATTATATGTGATTTCTTTCGTTCTTCACAGCGTTATCATTATTTACGAAGTGCTAAATTTATAAGATGCGATATTTTGATTACGTTTATGTTACTGAGCTGAGAAGTTTATTTTTTTAAGGAAATTTTTGATTTACACAACCTTACAGCGGCAACGTTCATTTATTTTTTTTAAAATAATTTTGATGAAAGCTTTTAACGTAATAAGTTTTCTCTGTTAGATTATTTGCTACTTTTTTTTTGTTTTTTAAAATTTTTTTTTAAGATATAAAATTTTATTAATAAGATTTAACGTGATGTAAAATTAGGTTAAATAAAGTTAATGACCGATCAGCTAATTTATTAGCGCGTTCTTTTATTTTGAATACGTGCAAATATTTTGAAGCTTTACAGGAAACGTCGGATCAAGCCTTTAAATTTACTTTTTCACCTGGTTTATGCGACGTAAGATAAGCAAGTTGTTTGATTTGAACTAACACTCGCATATAGGTGTTTAAACCTCGATATATTCGATTATTAACAAACTGGCGCCCGTTTAATTTATGACTTTCCTCTACTGTGTCTTATGTATTAGGGGCTATCCTAATCGCAAAATTAATAACACGCTCCACCCCTTTCCACTGAACTTCCGCCCCCTTTCTTATCTGTCACTTCCGATTCTATTGTCATGTTCGCCCGTAACAATACGTTAACTTAATATATTAAAATATTTTCTTATCAAAAGTTGAATTGAAATTTTCCAGATACCTGTTTAAATGAAGTTCAGCTTATTGATCACCATTTGTTTTCCTTGTATGTAACAAGACCAAATGTCATATTTTTTAAAATTTGGATATCATTTTGTATCGTCATAATTGAATTTTGGCACATAAATTAAACCGGAGTAAGGCTTTAGTAGAACTGACAAATGTTGTGCCTTTGTTTTATCATGGCCTACTAAAATATAGTTATAACTTTCTTAAAAGTGAAATATTGCCTTTAATTTAAATTAAAATATAGACATGAACATATTTCTGAAAAGCTTAGGACAAGGCCAACCAAACTAAATTGAGATATACCGGGTGTCCCATTAAAAAAATACTAAAATACGAAATGCGAAAACGCGAAAACACGAAAATACGAAAACACGGAAACACGAAACTACGAAAATATGAAAATAGGAAAATACTAAAATACAACATTGTATTAAATACGTTTATGAATTCAAGGTGCAGCTTTTAGTTTTTCAATATCTCAGAAGGTAAGCGAGATACGAGGGGTGTCACATTTTCAAAATCAGCCTATATCACATAAGTAAAGAAAGCTGAGAAAGTTTTGTTTGCAGATTCCTTCATTTCACAAAAAAAGTAGCATAGTGAGGCGAAAACCGTAACGTTCTATCTTTTACAGGAACACAATTACATTGAAATTGGAACACTGTGTACATAACTCAATACAACAGAATCAGCTGTTTACAAATAATATCGTTTTCAACCATGATCAACGACGCTTACTACACCAAGATATGATGGGCCACTTGATACATTAGGAAAGCATCCAACAATTCCAGCAGTAGTCATGTCAGTAATTATGGGACGGCTTGTTTAGACTACACAGTTATATAGCTTATGAAAACAAAACCCTTCTCCATTAATTGGATTTTAAAACTAGTTAGTTTGTACTGTACAATAAACTGTTTGACCTTCGTTGACATAAACTAGACATTTGAGGAAGTTTGGGAATGCCGGTTTGATTTACAAAATAAAATACCACCCTCATTCATGGAAAATCAAACATTTTTAAGATCAAAGCATACTAGGACGTCTTCTATTGCTTTAAGTAGATTATAGATACAAAAAGTTGCTACTCCCAAAGCCATACCCTAACGTTAAGGTGTTTAAATTAGTTTTAATAAATCTAAACTACAGTTACAAGGTTCGCTAAAAAACTTACCTGTTTGTTTGTATTAAATTGATATTCAAATTTACCTTGATAAAAGTTTCTAAAATAGATCTACCAAGGTTGTCGTTTTATGTAATGGGAAATTTGTAAGATTTTTAAAATTTTTCTTGTGTTTAACTATGCATAACTATTTTATGTTGCAAATTTTGCATTTATGGTTTGGTAACATCCACATTTCAGTAGTTAATTATCATCTTGATTAATTTTAACTTTTTTCACGCCTATTAAAGGTTATTTCATTATTAAATTAAAATAACTTATTAGCATAGTTTTAAGTACCATTTTCTTGAATATAATGGGTGTTGGGCTTTTGATGCCCTTGAAAGTTATTTTAAAGGAGTCCCGATAAAACCGTCATCGTGCACTTGACCAATGGTGAGCATACATAAGTGCGATTTGAATGGGGTACGGTATTAAGGGTGGTTTTACCGCAGTATTTGCTTTTTTAAAAAGAATGCTTCAAAAGTATTTAACGCATACTCAATACGCACCCAAAGTTAGCACTAGTACAGTATTAATACATGTTAATCAACATTTCCTCTTTTTCTTTAACTAGGTATAAGCAAATCATCGTCTTTATTTTCGGTAGATATAGGATTTTAACTGTCTTTCGTCCGTTTTCGGTATTTGTTCGTAAAACACGAATAAGAGATGAGAATTTTGATCAAATTTGGCAATAATTTAATAAATTTTCATACAAAATCTACATAGGATAATCACATTTATGTACCTCCCCTGTACCCTACACACTCCCTGATTGTGTGTGAAACAATATTCATTGAATGGCTCCTAGATAACGGATTCTTGTAAATATGGGGGTTAATTCAGATTCTTCAATATCCTCTTCATCGTGCTCTATCGGCGTCAGGTCAGATCTAAATGAGCATGGCATCAGGTTAATATTAGTTTCTTGAAGAGGTTTTAAAAAGGCTTTTGCATTATAGATGCGGACATTTCATCTGCAGTAGAAAAGCATGGGATTTTACCACTTCCTAAAGAAATACCTCAAATGAGTGACAAATGGGATTTAGTCTCACAGGCATTACCATAACGATTACAGTTTAGTGAAAATAACTTTAAACAAAGAACTGAGAATCATTCTTTTCTGCCGCTACATGCGGTTGTCATGTATTTCTAAATAAATTCAATCGCTAATTCACTCTTGTTCTACACTATGATGGGTACTGAGCAGTAGAAAGCCACAGCGTTCGGACTGTTATAAGATTGCATTAATTTTCTACCATTATTCATCATATTTGTACGTTTCTAAATCCCGGTTACACTTCTGCATCATTCTGAGCCTAATAACATTGGTTAACAGTGGTTTCGTTTTGGTTAGGAGGAATCCCAATTCCTCAATTCCCCAATTTCACTAAATACCTCCTTGTAGGACAACAGTTCTCCATCTATCAAATTCTCGCAATTGAATATAATATCTACGTTGTAAAACTATACCCTTACGTGGGACTTTCTTGACAGCGTAAATAAAAAATTACAATAAAAAACATTAAAGCAATGTTTAAAGCGAACAAAGTGACATCCAAACGCCTTTCAAGAGAATGTGACAACGTTCGCTTCATCTCAAAACACATACCAAGTTTGATTGAAAAACTCCCCTCTTTGGTAATGCAATTTCCAGTCTGTGGACATTAGATTAAAGATACTCAAAAAATCCAAAAATCTTAATTTAATGGTGATACGTTTTGTAGAATGACAGTAAAATAAAAAGTTTAACCTGCGTAATAATGATGTAAGAAAATACCTTCAGTCTTAACTTACGGTTACTCTTTCTTAAAGTAAGTATTCCTGTTCCTTTTCAATATACTTATTTAAGAATACACTATAATTAATACTATTGTAACACTTGTTAAAGTGTGGAGAAACCCGATGACGTTAGACCGATTTATGTTCGCTTCATAAAGTTACGTTACGCTCATTTGTAAATGATACATTTATTATTACTCCGTACCCTGACTACATATCTCTACCTTAATTTCCTCAAGTCTAGATATGTAGATCTTAGATACCATAAAAACTTAGACACAATCGCTATTCAAGTTTATAAGTTACAAAAAAGAAATCAAACATTACGTCTTACCCCATTATTCCACTATCACGAAAACGTCATACCTAGCATGCTCATGCTGAATTTGAATACCATTGCTTTAAAAATTTTTGAATGATCACGGCAGAGAGAAAATTGTATTTACTCCTTTTACTCCATATCTAACTCCTCTTGAGCTTAAAACATTTAGGCCACAAAATACGTACAAGAAATTTCAAGCTTTTCAGAAAACGTGTCCGAAACCGTCGTAACAGACAGTAATACACTCACGTCTGCACGCATTCGCGCACGCACGAGCACATACACACATCAAAAATCGTTTGGTTATAATGCAATACGTTCATAATGAAAACAGGCCATATTGCAGCAATAACATTAAGTTATGTCAGATGGACGTTTAAATACGCATGCCACAAACACGGACCTACCTGCAAACAGATGCGCGCGCGCACACACACATACACACACACACACGCACACGCACACGCACACGCACACGCACACGCACACGCACACGCACACGCACACGCACACGGACACACATACGGTCACGCACACGCACACGCACGTGCACATGCACAGGCACGTGCGCGCGCACGTGCGTACACACACTCGAATGTAGGTTGGAAGTTAACTTACAGTTTTTCTCTATAATCCTAATTTAATTGCGCAACGTACTTAACTAAACTTAACTTAACCTTGTAATAATAAGGTAAATCAATGCTTCAAAGCGTTCTCAATACAAATCGTTAAAATAACTAGAGATACCAACCACTCAATAAAAGATAATGCCGTTGACTCAGTAGGTAGATTAAATCGGGCCTGATTCATGCGTTTTGATTTGCTTAATTACCAACATATCTCTGCTTAGTTATTTCCACCTAACATTATTATAGTAACTTCAATGGAACAATAATAAAGGTTATCTCGGACGCGAAGTTATTTTTTATTAAACTCGGAATAACTAAACCGAGGATACAATAAAGCCTTCATCAAAATGTCAAAATAAAAGATATACAAACTATGTTTATTAAGTATTAAGTAAAATCGGGATTATATAAAATAAATCTTAATTTTAGTGTTAATAGCCTTATACTAATAAGTCATTGGGGTATAAATACCTGCTACAAAATCTTTGCACAATTTTTTGGAGAACTTCTGTTATCAGAAGGAATGCGGAAAGGTAAACCATAAATGATGTAATCTTCGTATAAATATTGCGCAATATATCGTATTTTCAATGCTGTATGTTGTAAACCATACCAAAGTTGAATTTACTTCTTACAAATTTATATTCACTGGAATTTGAATAATCCAGTATTTATTGCATTCTCTTGAAGGTTCAAATAAAAAGGTGTGATCTAAATTTAGATTCAAAAATGGTAAAAGTATAAGGGCAAATATAAGTATAACTATAAGTGTAAATAAAAGTGTAACTATAAGGGTAAATAAAAGTGCCTGCAAAAAGCAAATGTTTCCGATTTTAATATAATACGAGTTAAGGTGTCTTGCCATTAAATCAATGGCACTTTACACAAAATTTAGGTGGAAACCAAAAATGGCTTCTTGCTTAAAACAGCGTACATCAAGCAATGCCAAAAAGGACGCTCACGGTATCAGGTGATGTAGCGATGCGCGAAAAATATGTACCAAAAATAATTCCACGATATGGAAGTATAAACCCTTAAGAAAATATGCAACTTAAGTTACACCAATGCAAATTAAGTTGCCTACCATATACTTATAAATCATTAATGACTAAAAACTTTTTTTTTACAACTAAATGAACGAAGAACGTAAAAGATTCTTTACAACCTTCACGCCATTTCCTTGCGGGGTAGGCAAAACAATCCCTGCCTCTTTTTTCTTTCTCCATGCTTTCCTATCTCCTCATACTTCCCTAGCTTCTGCAAGATTCATACATTGTCTCTGACATGCCCTTTTATTTTTAAGACTCCTTATCTTTCTTTCCTTTATCATAGATTCTAGTACATTCAGCCAAGTTTTACGCGGCCTACCAGGCCCGGCCTTTCCTCTAACCTCACCCACAGATATTCGTTTCGTTAATCTTGCGTTGTTCATTCCCTCGATGTGACCAAACCAACGTAATGTACTACTTTTATATCTATCCATCGTCGCCTTTTCCTCACCACATTCCGTCATCATGCATTCATTTTTTATCTTGTACCTTCTCGTTTTACCACATGCGCTTCTCAGGGCATTTATTTTTCTTTCGCGCTTTTTTTGACATACCCATGTCTCACTTCCATACAGTACTGACAGAACGAATACGCCATTACAGATTGTTCGTTTCGCAGCTAGGCTCACGCTTTCATTTCTCATTATCGTCCACATACCTCCAATCACTTTCGTTCAGCATTGACCCTTCGTTCAATCTCGCCCTCCATTGTACCATCTGCAGTAAACGTTCTACCGAGATATACCAGTTCGTCCACTTGCTCCACAATTTCATCTTGCAGAGTACATACTCTACTCTACTTTCCAGCTTCCCGATTGAACACCACAACCTTAGTTTTGTTCACGTTTACCTTTAGGTCCATGCTCTCACAAACTGTATCAAACTTCCTCAGAGCGGTTTGCAGCTCATCCGCACTATCACTTAATAAGACTGTGTCATCTGCATACATTTACGTCACCGACTATTACACCATTTGTCTAACACATTTATCCATGTACACATTGAACAACCACGGTGACTTCACACAGCTTTGTCGTACTCCTTGCTCAATATTGAAGTATTCACTCACACTTCCTCTCACCCTAACACATGCCCGACTACCGTTGTATACTACCCTTATTCCATTTATTAGACCTTTATTTACGCCATATCCATTTAATATTTCCCACAGATTCTCCCTATTCACTCTGTTATATGCTTTCTTCAGACCTACAAACGCACAGTACAACTTATTTTTTACCTTTAAGCACTTTTCGACAGCAACCATCTGATCGACACATCCTATCCCTGGCATGAAGCCATCTTGCACGTCCCAAATCTTAGTTTGGGTAGTTTTCGTATTCTATCAATCAGTCCAAATACTTTACCAGGCACGCTGAGCAAACTTATTCCTCTGTAGTTCTTACGATTACTCTTTCCCCCTTACTCTTATACAGTGGTACAATGATCGCGCTCTTCCAATCCCTCGGCACTTTTCCACACATAAGGCATACATTGAATAATTCACACAATCTTCGTATAAGCTTTGCACCACCATACTTTAGCATTTCACCAGTGATTTCATCTATGCCTACTCCCTTGCCGTTTTTCAACCTTCCTACCGTGTTCTCTATCTCATTTATTCCAATATCCTTCTCAGTTTCATTCATAATTCCTTCTATATTCTCCTTATTTAATCCTTCAGTCTTACTTTCCTCACTACTGTACACTACTGTTTTGGGCCACGTTTTGTATTATTGGCCCATTTGCAGAAGAGTTTTTTGTTTCTCTCAAAATCATTGTGCATTTTCTCTCCTTCCATAGTCATCACTTCCTCTTTACTTATTCTTACTGCCTCCTTCGCTTCTTTGTTTCTTAATCTGTACACCTCATACAATCGCTTCTTCCCAGTCTCATTTTTTGCTGCAATCATTGCCATGTACGCATCTTTGTTCTTATATACTGCCTTTTTTACCGACTCATTGCACCAAGCACATGTTTTCTGTTTACCTACAGTCGCTCTTCCACATATTCGCACGGCCCAATTGACAACAGAGTTTTTCAAGCTTATCCATGCACTTTCAACGCCAGTGTCTTTTATTTGTTCGTTCCACACTGTTTCATTCACATCCATCTCTTTACTCACAGCATCTGCGTATTTCATTCTCGCACCATTATCCACTAGTTCGCACTACATTTGCTTTCCTTCTCCCAGACCCACTTATGCCCTAAACACGCTCTCCATACAACCAAAAAGTGGTCCGATTCACACTACGATCCGCGCATTACTTTTGTGTCTTTCACCAGGTTTCTAAGCCGTTCATCATACACTATCAAGTGTATCATACTTTTAGATTCACCTCTTTGCCATGTACACATATGCAATTTTTTATGTTTAAACCACGTATTGGATACAAACAGACTTCTCTCCACACAGATGTTCAGCTGGTGTTCACCATTCTCATTGACTCTCTGGTCTCGAACTTTCCTAGAACGCGTTCACTATGTTTTCTATGTACACCCAACTAGCCGTTCATATCCTCCACTATCATCACTCTTTCGTTTGGCTTACATATGTTCAACTCGTTCTCTACTTCATTCCAGAAGTTCGCACGCTCCTGGTCTCTTTCTCCATTCACCGGTGCATAGTATGCAATAAGAAAAATTCTTCGAAACTCCACTTTAATTCTAACTCATATTACTCGGGGAGATACCAATTCGTATTGTTTAACACATCTTTTCGCTCTTTCACTTATGATCACCCCAACTCCTTTTGCGCCATGCACTTCAGTCTCAACTCCTGACCATAGTGCTAGGCTGCCATCCTCCATCTCCACAGCATCCTTTCCTTTGCGCTTTGTCTCCGATACACACAAAATATCAAGGTGTCTTTCGTACATTACATTCGCAATTTCAAATTCTTTACCATGCATACCTCTAACATTCCACGTACCGACTCGCCATTCATTCCTTGCACAGTCGTTAGCAACGAGTACTACCATTGCGAGCAGACCGGTTACTGGCCAAATCGTGCAGCGTTGGAAATATAATTATGGAATTCCACGCATTAATGTTAAAGGATATAAATTTAGGAAATTACTCGTATTATACAGATTTGGAATTTCAATATTTAAGAGTACAATGTTTTATTCAGATGTACCACTATACAGTATACGTATTAAATAAAACGTTTTTATAATTTTATGTTCATTGGTACTTAAAGTGAGTTAAATACAATAATAACAATTAATCTAACAGTGAATTATTTTAATTATTTTAATGAATGGCAAGAATAAGCTAACAACCTAATAAGTAATTAAAAATTTTGCTTTGATGGTAAAGTTAAATACCAGTATTTCCCTATAATCTTAATTTAATTATGAGGTTATTATACAGAGAATCTGGCATAGATATACAAATTATTTACTTATGAAATTCACTCGAAAATTCATATAAATAATACGTTTGAATTTTGAGAACCGAGAAGTAATAGACGAGGTCATAAAGTATTGTTTCTCCATTATACATTTGCGTCGTTTATCAAATAACTTGTTCCGTCTTACTTTATCACTTTAGTATTTGGAAATACCAGAAATGTTTGGAAGTGTGTGTGTGTACCTTTAATCGCCACCTTCGATCTGAAATATCAATAGGAATATTTAAATCACATAGCTTCCAAAAAGATGATGTGTAATTTCAGTTTCATTTTCAGGTTTGCTTCTCTGCAAAACGAATTTTCAGTATCTCAAAATGTCAAATTTTATTCGTTAGTTACATCAAAAGCTCAAATTTCAGGAACTGCGCTTTAGTTGTAATTGGATAGAACAAAATGGAAATAAAATTATTTATACTATATTAAATTGTTTCGCATTAACATAATTGCATACTGAAGAAAAATTACTGAAAATCTGGGCCAACACAAAAAAGTGCTAGTTTTATTCAGATGTAGTTATGTAAAAGTTGAAGTATAATATTGTGCTATAAATGTATCTCTGTCATAAATAGATAATACAGTTTCCCACATGATAAAAAAATGCTTTATAATGCCACTCGTCACATACCTTAACCGTGATTACCATTTGTTAATATAGTCATATTTAAATGCTTATTAATTACAAAAAAAGTGTTAAAGAAATTGATAAGTAGCCGGCAAGATTTAAAACGAGAGAATTCCGCATATGATAACAGCATCATTTATCATAAAATACAGTTTTTTTAACATAATCATTATTCCCAGTATTTAATAATCTCAGCTTATATAGATTACACCAGCTGTATTTATGAACTCTTACATCATTATAATAATAGTAATTGCTAAAAGAAATTTTTTTTTTATTACTTTACTTTAGTTAATATTTGCATAAGTTTGTAGTATTATCACTATTTGTCATTTTTCACTGAAAGCAGCTGCTAAAAATAATACTGTATGCATATGTTTCCTCTCCTTTATGGGTGTGTGCGGACAGTTTTTCATTTAGTAATTACTTTTGCTGTAAATCAATTTGAAATTCTTATGACAGGATGCACTTTATAAGACATTTCATATATCAGCTAAATGAACGTGTATTTATATTTTTCGAAAATGTATTTTACATCAAACATTAATAATTAAAACTTTCAAAGAGGATAGGTAGTATATTATTCCATTGCACTTTGCGAATTATTTTTCTACTTTATACCCAACTACCCTCCTACTCGTATAAAGTACAATAGTGTCATATCTAGCTACATAGTACAAAAAGAAAAGTAGTTAATAATTATAATCAAAGAAAGCACATCAAAGAGAAAATTCATTTTTACCAACAAGTAGCATGAAACGATTGCCGCATTAGATTGTTACGCAAATTATCAAGATAATTAATATTTTTAAAACATACTTATGATGATTAAATTAAATGTCAACATTTTTTTAATTATCAACGAATAAATATAAACATTAAAACTGAATTCCGCGTTTCAGAAGTTATCAAAATTCCAATACTTGTAACTGGTTTAATTTTAAGATAAGTGATTAACACATCTGTTTCTGGACAGTATTTCGCAGCATAATTATGTCATTATTGATAATACACAACTTGGAAAGATCTAATTTTTGACGGGTAATTGAGAGTTAGCAGCACGCAGCACCAACGCATTAATATTTTTATGTAATCCAAGGCACTAAATTTTATTCCGTTTATACCAAATCAATATTCCAGGTAATCGCTATAAATAAAATTTCATACTTTCTTTATCCAAACTGGAAAGTGCTTATCAATTGCAAAATGTTCTATAACTTACCAAATACCTGTAGTGTTATTGTTTAACGAAACTCACTATTCTCTAAGCGACGTCAAACATCCAAACTAGCAGTTCAATATTTTATAATAATTACGAAAGCATTTACAAAAAAAAAAAAAATAATAATAAAGGTAGTCTAGCGTAAGGAAATTTGCTAATCATGCCTTTTTATGTTTGGATATATAATCAAATCAAAATGACTAGAAAATTCAACTTTACAAAACAATTGTATAAATATTCCTGCAGGTAATAATAATAGTAATAATTTATAATAATATTTATTGAAATCGGGTTACATTTGCACTCGCTTGCGGCAAAGCCCGACAATCGACAATCTTGACGCCGTGAAATACATTTTGTGTTCGTGGAGTACAAACTATTTTGTGCGAAACCGTTAAATAAATATGAATACACAATTAAGGTTATTTATGTACTCAATCTGAACTAAAATTCTGTGTGATATGAAATGGGCCGGATACGGACGAAAAATTGCATTTTGCGGCTGCTGTATGGAGTACAAAATGACATTCTTGCAAACTGTTGCACACAAACATAGTTAACAAACAGGACGTGTACGGAGAGACAAATTTCTTTTAAATGTGTTTTTTTATGGTAAGTTTTTAGGCGTCCCATTTTTGTTAGCTCCGAGCGGTGGAGCCGGACAACGTCCGTTTTTAAGGGCGGTTGACAACAGGGGTACATCCGGTCCTAAGACGGGAGCCAGTGTGCCTAACACGGGGGTTTGGTTAAAACGATGCCCTTGCAGGACCATTAATGAACCTCATTGTAAATACTACCTGCCCAGCTGCCGTGTCGTGGCTTAATGGTTTACAGAGGGATAAACACGGTGCCACGCCACTGACCTAGGTCAACCGTGTTGTTAGACCATGCACTGAACTTCAGTGTGGGAGGTCTTGGCTTAACCGCTCGGGCCAAAAGGAGACAATTTCATCAAAAACCCAAATCCGAAAGGGGAGAGGACTGGCCTAATGGGATGCGTGGCTCGGAGCACCTGGCGCAACCCCGCTGTATTAAGTCGTCTTGCACGCAAGTGTAGGCTCCTTGTGCGACGACATCTGTTCCCCCTTACTCGTGGGACACGAAGGAAACAAAAGCACAAGCGTCCAATTCTCCTACGGGCTTGGTACTGGGCAGCCTAAAAAACTGCCCGGAGCAGTCCGGAGGAAGCTTAAGAAGGAGAGGACAAAGGAGGTGAGCTATTGCCAGTCCCCCTCTTCAGAGAGCGAGCAGCCCGGGAAGTCTAAGCGACCGGAAGCACCCAAAACGACTGGGACGCAAAAACGACACCGGTCAAATGGCAGTACTTCACAAGAATCTACCAAGAAAATGAATACTGGATTAACACTGGGACCCATAGGGACGCTAGGACCTTTAGTGACGCGATCTCGGGCTTCAAAATAGCAATGTCCAAAAAGAGCTGGGGGTAACCTTAACCGAGGAACAGTCGGGGACGATTAGGATATGGACCCTCGACAAAATAGACTCTGAAAATCGGGGCGGTGGCGGGTAGATTTACTAAGTGTTACCATCTAGGAGGTGTGTTGCACATCACGTGTGCAGACTAAACCTTGGTGAGGTAGTTGGGGAGCTCCTTAGCGGTGCAACTTTACTTTACCTCTTGACAACTTCTGCTGTATAAGGCCCAAATTCGGCCTCATCTGGAATGTAATTCGTCCTTAACTTCTCACATACAGTCCCTTGAACACAGAAGGATGTTTTCAGTTTTCAGTTTCTTTGTATTATCTATATTACAACGGCTATTGTGCTGCCGAATTATATTCTTTGATACCATCTCGGGCTATCTTTGCGAGAAACACTCGGTTCGCTCATTCTCATCATCAGTATGCAGTACGAATCTCCACTTATCGTACCAAACGGGCACAACCCCCATTTTTCTACACGGCTTCTAAACTCTGGAATGATCTCCCTAGTTCCTGTTTACCTATCACTTATGATATGACATTAAATTTAAGGTAGCTGTTCATAGGCGTCTATTGACAATTCATTAGCCCTCTATCCATCCTCCTAAGTGTTCCTGAGTGCTTTAGCAAGATACGCCAAATTTAGCCTGTTCAGGTCCACAATCATAAAAAAAACCCTTGGAAGGGCGCAAAGCTTTCACTTGTCGAAGCTCTCCAAAACCTGTGCAAACGCACACCTGGATCCCAGGACTCCAGAGGAACCGGAAAAGGATCGAGATCCTGAACGCCGGACTTGCTACTGCCAACTGGCGGATAGTACAGAGGAATAAGCACCCAAAATGACAGACGCTGATTGTCGTAATGGATCTAGCTTCCTAGGAAAAGATGGGAACCTCGGTAAACTATCGGTCCTACGTGGGTTTCACGAGGCTGAACTTCAGACATGCTGAAGGAGAAAGGAAAGGACGAGGAGACTCCTATGTAGACGGGCAAAGCAGCATCGGCTATTTCGGGACCCTGAAAAGAACAGCAACCTTACGATCCGCGTACCCCAGAAAGCTAGATCAAGCTCACTTATGGTGAGGGAGGTCCAGAAAAACCTGTACCGCTGTGGAGTTGCCTTGGCAGCCCACAGTGTGTATCTGCATACCTACAGTTCGATGAACCTGGTCCACCATTAATCGGTACAGTCACAATTGGTGGAACACTGCTAGCGCAAGGAATGGAACTTCCTCCTCTGTTATGACAACTCGCACGGCATCAATAGCAGAGTGTCTCCTAGATTACTTGATTAGCAATAACCTAGAGCTAGCCAAAAGAGGCGATCAGAAGCTCCCCCCCCCTCCCCATGACTCAACACCCTCTCCAAGAACTACTCAAATACGTATCTAGCTTCCCAAACGCTGTGCCCTTAGGTGACATTAATGCCCGACGTACACAATTGGGGACACCACAACAAATAGAAACGGAATTACATTAACTTCCGACTTATTACAACAGAAATTCGACCTTCTCCCGACATGAACGAACGTCCATAATCGATAATATGCTCATAAATACAAGCAAGTTGAGATTATCGGCGTATTTCCACAGTTTTATTTTTGATAGCGCGACGCTTTCTGTCATTAGGCTTAGTACACCGCAATACTTTGACGGCAGCCGCTACATCGGCACGATAATAACTTCCGAGGGTTTGCTACCGTTATAAAATACGCAAATAACACAGATATACCAACAAAAACTATAGACAAACAAGAAAGCACCATAGAGGAAGGCGAATAGACTGTCCATTTTTCATATCCAGAGATCCCGCACTTAAAGCGGCATTTGTTGACTAAATGCCTGTATCTGATTCAAAACATACAACATGGAAACTAGGACTGATCTATTCGGTCTTCACCTACAAAATACATTTACAACTCCCGAATCTGCGTCGTTTCACAATGACCTGAAAGCTCATCTAGAGCAAAACGTTCAGGATCTCAGACAACAACGCAACCCCTCCCAGGACAAAACGGAATCAATCGATTAATCCTTCGAAACCTACTCCCAAACCTCATCAGACAATATACCAAAATTTCCCACCAATGTTAATTCCCCACGATATGGAAATCCGCTATAACCGTTATGCAACCTAAACCTAGATCCTACTTCACACAATCGTCCTTCTACAGACAAATATCCCTCCTCAGTTGTGTGGCAAAATGCCTTGAAGCGATCTTATCCCACAGGCTAAGAAGCCAACAATCTTATTCAAACCCGATACATACCACGACCTCCTTATCGAACTCCAAAATATCCACATCATTTAACCACAAAAACTGCCACTTCGCAGTTTTCCTAGAAGCTAAACAACCCTTCGACAAGGTTTGGCACGCCAGACTTATATGTAAGACCTTATTTCTAGGCGTATCTTTCTCCTGACTTATCCTTCCCCTTTGTCCAACTCGTTCTCTTGTATCAAACGGATAGGTCTGTGAAAGCAAACGTAGGTGATACAACATCCCAGCCATTTTCACTGTTAGCGGGGGTTCCACAAGATTCCGCCCTAACTCCTATACTAGACCTTATATACTTTACTATCAATCCTAACAAAACTCACACAACCTAGAAAGATAACCTGAACAAGCAACGGATGGCATAGACTTACAACTACGTGAAGTCTAACTGAAATTACAAGACGAAATAACATTCCTAAGAGTGACATTTAACCAAACCTTCAACTGGAAACCCGAAGTAAAGAAAACCCTAGACAAAGTACGTAAACTCGCCAACACGTTGAATTACAAGACACATACAAGAGTAGTAAGGGGTCACCTTGGCCGCCGCCATTTTGTTTTTTGTGACGTCATAGACCCAGCCCATTTCCAGCCCCTTATTTTTGTACTCGCCCACGTGTGGGACGTATTTTGGCCTTGAGGTCGACCTCGGGTTTGGCCTTGGAGTTAGTCTAGGACGGAAACGAATAGGTACGCAGAGCAACTAAAATCGAAGATAAAATTCAAAAACTCTCGCTTGCAGTGGTGGCGAAGTACAACACCAAACGAAATCGAAAAATTCTTAGGCATCGTTTTATGGATGGGGTTGTGCAACTTTCCAAAAATAATCAATTACTGGTCAAGCAGCATAATCTAAAACAACAATATCAAAAACTACATAACAATAAATCGCTTTGAACTAATACTAAGGGTATTACATTTCAATAATAACGAAGATGCTACAGTACCCCTTACCGACAGACTTCGTAATCTTCACCCTTTTTATCAAAACTAAAGGAGAGGTTTCAAGATGTCATTGTTCCAGTTGAGGAACTATGTATTGAGGAAACAATGGTACCACTTCCGCCAATACATAAACAACAAGCGGCATAAGTACGGAGTAAAACTATATAAATTGTGTTTGAAGGGCGGATATACATACGACCTCAGCATCTACTCTGGTTAGGACACTCATCCTTTGGGAGCCTCTAACAATGTAGTTCTACAACTGACGAACCAGCTATTGGACAAAGGTCGTACAATTTTTACACCAGCATTAAGTTGGCATATAAACTGCTGGAGCATAAAACTCATTTCGTTGGGATAGTGAGATCAAAAAGAAAATTCAATAACAAGGAGGTCGAAACTGCTAAACTGCGAAAAGGCGAAGTCATAGCAAGACAAAGTGATACGGGTGTGCTAATGCTGGAATGGAAAGATAGGTTTGATGTTCTAGCACTAAGCACAAAACATACTCTCAATATGAAAGTATTACAAAACCAGAGCTAATACTTTATTATAACAAATCTAAAGCGTTTATAGATCTGTCAGATCAGCTAAAATCTTACAATCATGTTGTTCGACGAGGGGTAAAGTGGAATCGAAAAATAGCCTTCGAACTTATTTTGGGGACAAGTATTGTAAATTCGTACATAACAAAAAGTAAAATTTCAATTACGGAATTCAATGAACAAATGTTAGATGGCATATTTATACCCAAGGCCGTTTTACAAGCATCAGTAAATGAAAAGCACGCATTAGAAGACTCCGGAAAAAGAAACCGCTGTAAAGTGTAAGTTTATTTTGATTCATCGTGTATGTGTAGTATATTGATAACGTATGTAACATATGTTGAATGGATAAAGTGAGTTCGCATGAAAATAATTTTTGCTTGCGTATGCGTAGTGTAATTTGGTGTAAATGATACGCCACTGGAAGCATTGGTGCTCGTGTGAAGGAATATTTGAATACTGTAGAAAGATTTTCGTGTTGAAAGCCTTAAATTTGGTTGAAAAACGTTTTGAGTAAATTTTGATTGGTACGGCACTGGTAAAACTACTGGTATTTGCTACTGTGTACAAAGGAATTTGGACTAAATGAAATGGGTGTAGATGTATGAGTGAGTGAGTTTCTGATATATTGATATTTTATTAACGTGCAGTAAGGAATATGTATGCAGATTATTGTTTGTAGAAATTGATGATTTCTTCGGAAATTTTTTAGTGAATTTACGTAATTCAAGATGACTACGTTTATTTCGCATCGTTGGCGTCTTCTTCCACGTTGGAACATTCGACGCAATATGGCGGGCAGAAGGTATATAAGCGAGTCAAAAATTCGTGGAGTTAGTTAGTTAGAGGTTTTAGATGGTTCGAGCAGAGCTTGAGTAAGGGTCGCGCTCGTTGGTGTTTGCAGAACCATTAGAATGGAGTTTATTTGTGAGAATTATAATTTTAGCAGAGCATGTACAGCGATTGCATTAACCCATAAGGGGATAAATCGTATAGACATTCATAAGTAAATAATTTAATATATTGTGAGTTGAAGCAAACATTAGTGATTTTCTTCAAGAAATAAAAAGTGCTTAGGCAGATTGGAAGTTAACACAGCAAATATTTTGTTATCATTGTTCAATCGTGGAATGCGTAACCTAATATTATTATAAAGAAAACCAAAGGTAACCATTTAAGTAATCGAAATAAAATTTAGTTAAGATATTGGTGATCATCATTGACATTCAATGTGCTCAATCGTTAGCAATACCAAATTGATTGTATAAAAGCAAATAAGAACTTTAATGTGTATATGGAAGGAACTATTTTCCTAGTGGTAAACGTTTTGAAGGGCAAACATCACAGCATAAGTTAATGTGATGTTAGGCTAAAGAGCCCCTATAACAGGTATGCGAGTGAATGAACCATAGACACTGCGTTAGTAAGTATTACATCCGAGTGCGTAGGGCGAATTCAGCTACCTCTTGTGTTTTGTGTATAGTGCAACTAAGAATTTCAAAGGATTACCGAAAGTAGATCGTATGGACTACAACTACCGCACCGAAAAAGCATTAATTAATGTAATACGTAAGAATTAGATTTAAATTTTATTGAACCAAGACAATTACGATTATCTTTTAAGTACATTTTTTTTGTTATTGTTGCGTTAATTACGGTTCATTCAAAGGAAGGAGGTAATCGATCCTTAGCTATTTTGTTGTTTTTAGTGTTAGGAATTCAGGAATTTTAATCTTAACGTATTGATGTGTACGGTGGTTTCTTTAAACCACGCCGCTGTATATGTTTACATGTGAATTTGTCAATATATATCCACTGTTCAATTTATTTTGTCGTTTATTTGTGTCAATTGTGTGCCTAACTGGTTACACCTTCTGATAAATGAAATTAGTCTTTGCATATTTTCGAATTTAAGGATCGATTAGAAATTGCGTAATGAGCCAAATCGATCACAAAATTTCATTTTAACTTTGAAGTCTTTTACAGTCAAGCGAAGCAAAACGCTATTAACAAAGTACTTATTTTTTTTTATTCAACATAAATTGCAGTTTTGAAGTATTAAAGTTTAAACCTAGTAACGAATGTCTAAATACGATTTTAAAGATACAGTAGTAATAAAATATAAAGATATTGATGATACAAGCACTAACCGCTCTATGTTTGAATTATTCAGCAATCAACGAACATTTTGTTAAGAAAACAATATATTATTACACGGATTTCGTTTATTTTATTTAGAATTTTCTAAATTGGGAATGTTTATTTAATTCAAAGTTTTATAACAGTTAGAAATATAAATTTACAGGTACACGAGGGATACTTAAGAGATATTCAAATTAACGTCTTATGATTTAGGAATTTTCATTTTGTACGTAGTGTGCTCAATAAGTTTACGACGACCCGTGTATTTCAGAATTTTCTTAAGCTTTTGGATCAATTTATTTTGGAAGTGTAATTGGATTAATTTAACATCTCGCCCAAGACTATTTATTTTAGCAAAATTTAAGATTATGGTGGCGCCTAGAGACATTTTTTCCCGGAATGAGCTTTGTGAGTTGTAGATTTATAGTAAGTGTAAGGTGTTTGAAACTACCCTTCAATCATTTTACTCCTTATATCTACCACGCCCATTTCCACGATTTGGACGTGTAACAGTGCGTTATAACAGATTATCGCAAGAATTTTACAGAAAAACGGCAACAAACAAAACTCCCCGATCGCCATGGAAATGCATAGCTTGTAGCAAGCATTGTTGTGTGTCTTGTTTTTTTGAAGATCATGTACAAAAAGTTTGAACTGTTTGTCATATATGTTATCTATTTCGTATGCTAGCTATATTTAGTGTAACTATATTCTTGTTTTTTGTTCTGTATTTACTGAATTTGTATCAATACTACTGCTACATGCAGCATTTTTCTGAATAAAACTATTTTCAAACTACTCTAAATCATTTTGTGTACAAATAATTGCTCAAACCAAGCATCAGACCCAGAGATATAGTAATATTTTTGGCTCTCAAAAGAATAAATAAATAGAAGCGCACACTTTGAAAGGGCCAGTGAGAAAAACGGAGAAGTGAAATCACCGGGAAGTAAGCATAGCAGGTTCGCCAGGACACCTATTTTAAACATGCATAAAGACGCGTGCGGTGTGTGGCATAAACAGAGTCCCATGCAACACGAATGTACTGTTAACCCTCGTGTGGTCGCGAGAATGACCACTTTTTACATTGCCTCCAAATTGTTGACACGTTATTTGCAGCGTTGCCAACATCAGTGCCTCGCTAGAGTATTCTAACCTTCAATAAGTACACGTGTTTGAATACATTGCTTACTGATTTTTGTAATAAATCTAGGTTAATTGAAACCAGATGACAATCGTCATCCTCGCGGTTCCTTGTATTTCATTTTTGGAAGGTGTGAATTTGAGTTGTTCGTCGTAGTTAGTGATTAAAACGCGAAACTTTTTCAGTTTGTGAGACCGAGGGTCGGTGCCCAATTGTTACAATGGATGGATGAAGCGAGTGATTTTGAACGTTTTTGACTCTGGTGAGGACGATGATGGTGAACTAGATAATGTTAAATTTAGTGATCACGATTCTGCTACAGATCAAGAAGTTGACAGTGCGGATGATTTTGAAGGTGAAATGGTAGAAGAATCACTGCAACAAGAATCAACCGATGCTAAAAATTATTATTTAGGTAAACATAAGAAAACGAAGTGGAAGAAACGAATTCCTCCTACCGACGTTCGCACTCATTCTCACAACATTATAACACACCTACCTGATCCTAAAGGTGCTGCCGAGGATATCAGGTCAGACATTAGTTGTTTAGAATTATATTTAGATAGTACTATTATCAAAATTATCTCAGAAAGCACAACTATTTATCTATTAAAAGTTAGAGAAAATTATGCAAGAGACAAAGATGCAAGGTTTACTGATGGAACTGAAATAAGAGCATTTCACAGCCTTTTATACTACATTGGAATCATGAGATGCAGCAGACAAAATATTCTCCAGTTATGGGATAATTCTAAGGGAGCTGGAATGGTAGCGTGCTATCTAACCGTGAGTGCACAAAGATTTAGATTTCTGATGCAGAACGAAGAGAACTGGATAAATTAGCAGCGGTTAGAGAGATATTTGAAATTGTTGTAAACAACTGTCAAAAACATTATTCCCCCGGGGAATATCTAACTGTCGATGAACAGCTCTTGGCCTTTAGGGGAAATTGCCCATTCAGGCAATACATCCCTAGCAAATCTGCAAAATATAGGTTGAAAGCATTTGCACTAGTAGATTCCAAAACTTGGAAGTTTACTGTGGAAAACAACCCGAAGGGCCTTACTTTCAAGACAATTCAGCTAAAGAAGTTGTAAACAGATTGGTTGAACTGGTGGCGGGCGCAAACAGAAATATTACGGGAGATAACTGGTTTTCCAGCATTCCTTTAGAAGAAACATTATTAAAGGACAAAACATTAACATATGTGGGTACGTTACGTAAAATAAAGCCGAAATTCCAAAAGAATTTTTGCCATTAAAAACCAGGGATGTAAACACCTCGTTGTTTGAATTTTTCAATAATTGCAGTATGGTTTCATATTGCCCGAACAAAAACAAAGCAGTGTTAGTTATATCCACTTTACATAACGACACGTCGATTGACCACGAGACCAGGGGCAAACAAAAGCCAGAAACGATAACATTTTATAATCGCACAAAGATAGGTGTAGATATCCTAGATCAATTATGTGGCACATATAATGTGGCTCGAAATTGTAGACGCTGCCCTTTGGTCATAATGTACTATCTACTGAACATAGTTACGATAAATGCCCTATGCATTTTTCAGCAAATCATTAAGCGCAGATTTTTAGAAAATATGGCGTGGTAACTCATAAAACCCCAAATTCAACGAAGAGCGGCCTTAGTCACATTGCCTTATGAGATTAGGCGACGTTCCCGTCTTGTCTTGGGGATTGTAGATCTTCCGGTTATCCAAGAAGTCAAAGAGGGAAGAGGCCGATGCTATATGTGTGGAAGAATAAGAAACAAGACGACCAGGCGTTACTGCAAACACTGTTGTCGTTGGGTTTGACCAGTGTACGCTCAGGATATGTGCTTAAATTGTACCGCGAGCCAGCAGTAATTTTTTTATTTAAATATTAAGAATTGCCTATTGTTTGATTATTATTTACTTGCTCAATGTTTAATTAATCGCATGTACAGGGTGTCTAGAATCTACCCACGTCCTGTGGTTGTCTTTGTTATTATGAGAGATACAGAGTCGGCTAAATTAGCAAAGTTGGGCAGAATTACATGATAATTCAACATTGTTGCCAACTTTCTAAGATATCTGGAAATAACTAAAAATCGTCCAAATTTCAATCGGCTATATCTGTTTTAATATTCAAAATACGAAAAAGTTATAAGAGAGAATTTTGATATCGATTTTTACGCAAAATGGGAAAATGAGAATGAAAAATTTTTTTAGTAATTAATTTTCGAGCTACAACCCAAACATACATTTTTTTAAACGGCAACTGTAGGTAGTTATGGATTCATTCGC
Source organism: Vesta saturnalis (assembly GCA_036346205.1). NCBI lineage: Eukaryota > Metazoa > Arthropoda > Insecta > Coleoptera > Lampyridae > Vesta > Vesta saturnalis. The sequence continues at coordinate 1,599,244 of JARFJB010000125.1, read as the reverse complement.
TGGCTTATTTTTTCTAATTTCAAAAATGTATAGCTTTTTATGTTTAGTATTATTAGTTAACTCACAATTTTCAAAAAATTGTAATTACAGTATTTACTAATCAAATGCAATGTTTGCCGTGGTGTGCTGTGACAATTAAAACAACACTCTTCATTGATTGACTATCAAATAGTAGATATTGAATTATTTGTTGTAACCAGTTGTAATTCGTACTTAAATAGTGAATATTAATTTATTAATGGCTTATTCTTCTGAAGAAAGAAATGATGCGTTTTGCTATTACGTGTCTAACAGAGATGCTAATGCTGCTTCGGGATTATATATTCAAAGTTATATGGAAAGAAGGCAACCTGATGTGAGATTATTTGCCAAACTCGAATCGAATTAAAAAAAATATGGGGCTTTTACTAAACCGCAAAATTTTAAAATTAATGTTAACACAGAAACAAAAGAACCTGTTTTAAACCTACTACATCTCTTCGTGACATTTCGAACGAGTGCAACACTTCCAAAGATGAAGCCCACGTTATTTTGAAACGAAATAATTTTAAGCCATATCATTTTCATATAGGAAATACATTGTATGTTGAAGATTATCAGAAAAGATTACGTTTTGATACATGGTTGATTAATGAAAGTCGAGCAAACAATCAATTCTCGAAAACCATTCTTTTTACCGATGAAGCAAAATTTATAAATAATGGCATCTTCAATAAAAAAAATCATATCCAATGATCCCAAGAAAATCCTCATATTACTGTTGAGAGGAGAGATCAATATGCTTTTTCAGTAAACGTTTGGTGCGGTATTATTGGTACCAAAATTCATGGGCGGTTTTTTTATGAATACAATTTAAATTCCGAAAGATATCTAACTTTTTTACGAAACGAATTTGAAGAAATTTTGGACGATCTTCCGTTGAACGTAATTCAAAATTTGAATTATTTTCAACACGACGGGGCACCAGCACACAATGGTAACTATTTACAGGAACGTTTTAATAATTGGATAGAAAATCGAGGTCCAATAGCTTGGCCGCTGCGATCTCCAGACTTAACCCCCCTGGACTTTTTTTTGTGGGGTGCAATTAAGGACAAAGTGTACCGAGTAAAACCTGGTAACCTAGACGATTTAAAAAATAAAATTCGTGTTGCTATACAACAAATTAGAACCCAAACTTTATTAAAAGTTCAAAACGGAATTTTAAAACGATGTCAAATGTGTATTCAATTCAAAATAATCATCCTGGCGGTTAGGACCATAGTATGAGCCCACGTAAGCATAATCTTTTTATTACAATTTAGTCAAAAACCTTGATATTAGCATATACAACAACACCATCATTCTTCTTGTTTCCATGACCCGTTTAGAATTGGTTCTGCAGGTTGATTTAACACCTTGACTTGACTGCATTTCGATCGGATGAGGTCGGGTAAGATCGGGATAGCCTGTAGGTTAATACATATGGTCTTGACAATTAAATTGCTTTGAGACCTTAAAAATTGCCAACCACACAACCAGATACTGTAAGCGTAATATTTAGCCAATACAGCAACCTTGATATACGTTTAGCATAGACAACAACCCTCTTCTTTCCACGAACTGATTTTCTATTGTTATAAGTCAGTAATAGGAACGCTTATTTGCTATTTCCAAGAATATTACCTCCAAGGAATGCTAAAATTTGACTTGATTCCTTAACATTGTTTCCCTAGATGGATAGGGTGGGGTATAACCATAGAAATAGTTTGCATCAGACGGCTTTTACATGAAATAATACACTTAAAATAATATATATATATATATATATATATATATATATATATATATATATATATATATGTATATAATTGCATTTTATTGTAAATATTACAAACTTTTCCCCTTTACTTGTAAACCCTATCAGCACACACATTTCATAAACCTTTTACTGATATTGTCTTACATAGTTATTGTATAAAAAGTGTACATTCGTCAAAGCATGAAAGAAACAAGTTGTTTTCATTTAGGATAAAGCTGGTTGATCTTCAATTTCTATAACTGATTGTCTCAATATTTTTCGAATGTAATCGGCTTTTTCTCGCCCTTTAACGTACACATCATCTGTTACCGATATTAGTTAACGAAATATATGTGTAAAGAGATGTGTAGAGGTATATCCAGATCCCCATTTGATGCAGTGATGATTATTGATTAACCAGATGGCTTGTCGTTGAAATTATACATCTAAGACGTGCCAAGGAAATCGTGGTTTGAACACAAAATGGCAGCTTGATTTCCATTGTATATTGCTACCTCTTTGGGTGTAAATACATGTTTTGCCGTTTTGAATCCCTGTACATCAACTATTACAATCATCGTCTCTGTAGCGTGACCCCGTAACTACTTATGAGTACTCGCAAAACATATGCACAATTTTCAAAATCGCTTGGAACACAATTTCAGAATTTTAAATGCACAAGAACGCATGTGTAGTTTAATTAAACCGCACAATTCGACGCATAAGTTTCCCTTTTATGCAAGTGTCAGACATCTATTTATAACTTTAACTAATATCTAGTTGCTCTTCACAGCACTTTAGGTTTACCGTAAAATTATTCATCATGATTGCACTCTCCTTATATAGATGCACCAGTTGCATTCGGGGTTAAAATATGGTTAATTGTAATATGGCGTGACCCTGATATTCAAAGCAAATGGTGGAGGTAGCTGGTGAAATCTACGTCTCTTTAACTTGAAAAAGAACACCATATTCACAACACTTAAAGTCTTTATTTTTTAATCATCATATTGTTAATACAGCGGTATGAAGTGTCCGGCAGTGAACCTCCAGATCGTTCCAGGAGTGATTTTATTGCTGTTTGCATGACTTTTCCACAACTGCACTAGGACTAAACACTATTTTCGAAATGAGCATGTTTACATATGGTTGGATGCACTAAATATTATGTTTGTCGTTTTAAATGCATCAATTCGATTTTCTTCTTCTTTGAAATGAATGAATCGCCTTTGTCCTTTTCTCAGAGGTGTGACCTTGAAATGGGGGGAAACGGCTACCTGTGTTGCGAAACAGCTATCTGTTTTGGGAAACGGACCCCCTGTTTTAGGAAACGGCTACCTGTTTTTAGGAAACGGCTACCTGTTTTGGAAAACGGCTACCTGTTATGGAGAACGGAACCATTTGAGGGCACTTTGCTAGGGGCGTGCCCAAAGTAAACTTCTAAGAATTGATTGATGACCTTGAAACATGCTTAGACAACCATGATACCTCAGGGCTTGCTTAGGTTCGTAATAAGTCTCGAACAATGTCTCAAAGTAAAAGGATCTGAGATCCAGATATGAAGGCTTTAAGGAATGCTGAATGTATGGCTAGTGAATATTATAAGGAAGCAATGAAAATACCTAGGAGGACATTTTGAAGCACTTCTATGATTGTGTTATCTGTTTATATTTTTTGCTGTTACTCTTTGTTGAAATTTAAATTTATTTAGAACTTTTTTATTTTGAGAATGTAGTGCAGTATATCTTGTTGTTTCCACAAACTTAGTAGTAGAATATGAGTTTATTTTGTTATTTAAATGTTCACGGCACACTTTAATTTGTTTAATAAGTATTACAATTACTTTTTTTTTTGAAAACTGTGAGTTAACTAATAATATTAAACATACGAAGCTATACATTTTTGAAATCAGAAAAATAAGCCATCAAATGAGTCCATACCAACCCATAGTTGCCATTTAAAAAAATGTATGTTTGTGTTGTAGAAAAATAATTACTAAAATATTTTTTATTCGCATTTTTCCATTTTGCGTAAAAATAGCTATCAAAAGTCTCTCTTATAACTTTTTAGTATTTTGAATATTAAAAAAGATATAGCGGATTGAAAATTTGGACAATTTTTACTTATTTTCAGATATCTTAGATAGTTGACAACAATGTTGAATTTTCTTAATTCTGCCCAACTTTGCTAATTTAACCAACTTTGTGTCTCTTATAATAACAGAGATAGCCATAGAACGTGGGTAGATGCTAGACACCCAGTATATATTTATTTTATTATACTTTTATAACATGACTATGTTTTACATTAATAAATATGTACGTGTTATTTTCTACGATGAATATGGGTATGTTTATAAATTCTCATTTATTGTCTATTATTTAAACGAAAGTTTTAGAAAAACAGCACAGGTAAGTACTAGATACTCAGATTAAATCATTAAACATAAAAATCAATTAAAAAAAAATAATTTATAATTGTAGCAACAATATTTATTTTGGACAAATCCTATGCCGCATTACACCAACTCAAATCAGGCGCGGCACAAGTGAATAGCCGCGTCCACACCGGGCGCACGGGCTCGCGCGGCAGCCTCGCGGGCCAAATGCTCGGTCGGTGTGGACGTGGCCCGGGCTGCCTCGGGCGCGCTTTTCCCCGGCTGAGCATGCCTCGGGGTCGAACCGTCGGCTGTCGGTAAACGGGACGCGCTCAAAGGTGCCTCAGTGTGCGCTGTTCGTTCGATGTGGACGGTGGTTTCGTCTCGCGAGGCAATTCTACGGAAGTGTTGTTGTTTGTTAGGTAGCTGTTACGGAAAATTTTCATCATAATGAACACTCAAGAGCAGTCTATTCGTCTAATTCAATTACACAGTGCATACAAGATGTTGTGGGATCCCAAAGATCCTAAATATTTGAACAAAATGCAGCGCGAAGACAGTTGGAGGGAAATTTCAGCAGAAATGCAATGGCCTGTTAGTGAACTGAAGAAAAAAATGGATTCCTTGTTGGGTTCTTATAGGCGAGAGAAGAGCAGAGAAAGAAAAAGCCGTATTACAGGTACAGGTAAAGAATTTTTTTATTGTATGTTTACACTTACACTAAGTTATTTACAAAAATATTATGAAACACAAATTACAAAATTCCGAATCATATTTATATAATATTTATATTGTATTTTTACTCTATTGTAGGAGCTGAAGACGTCTACAGCTCAAGGTGGTTTGGCTATCCTTATTTTGATTTTATGAAGAACAAAAATGAACCTGGAGACACTCAGGATACGATGCCGATCGTAAGTATGTTGTTACTATGCATACTGAAGTTGCCATGGGATTGAGCCATTAGTCATAAAATGTGTCGTTAAGTGCAACCGTATTTCTTTTGCGTTACGAGTACCACGCCTAGGAATCGCTGCAGTTGGTGCGAATGTCATTTCATTTATATTATTTCTCCATTGGCCAGGAATGAGTACACCATCTTCAAGTACTCTGTCAAATAGTTCGGGTGGAATATTATTGCGAGAAGTGTTTTTCCGGATATAATTATACAAATATACAGCTGTGAAGACAACTTTTGTTGCTTTGTTTGGCTCTAGCAAAATAGGTTTTCTAAAAACGCGAAAAATGGCACTTAATATGCCAAATGCATTTTCAACGACACGCCGAGCTCGGCTGAGGCGATAATTAAATACTCTTTCTTTGGAACCCTTTCCTGGGTTACCCTCAAATGGTTTCATGGTATATTCGTTGAGTACAAAGGCTTTATCTGACAAAATAAAGTAGGGCACTGTAGTTACATATGGTATTTGCATTACCTTCTCCCTAGGCACATTTAGTTCTTTCTTTTCTAGTTTTCTATATAACGTCGCGTTCTTAAAAACTCCACCATCAGAGATTCGCCCTTTGCTACCTACGTTCACATACAAAAAGTTGTAGTTAGCATCAACCAATCCAAATAGGACAATGCTTGGGAATTGCTTATAATTATCATAATCAGTCCCACTATTCATCGGTGCTTGCAACATAACGTGTTTTCCATCCATTGCTCCAATCGCGTGGGGGAAATTCCATTTCTTTTCAAATTCTTGTGACATAGCGAGCCACTCTTCTTCTGTTGACGGAATCTAGAAAAAAATACTACTATTAATTGAATTTATGTTCTCGCTTTGTCCTTTGAATTTGTTTGCGCTTTGTCCTCACCCCGTTTTTGATGTATCTGTGTGCAAAGTATAATATTTTATATCTAAATATTTTTTTCAGGAGGAGAGTCAGCAGTCCTTTCAAACTTCAGACGCAGTCGTAGATACTGAAAACGCCGCATCTACCCAGTCACAACATACCTGAAGAAGGACCACCACAGACATTAGCAGAACAACCTACAGAAGAAAGATCAGTAACTCACATGCCTACACAAGAACCTGTACGTAAAAAAAGACGTAATAATCCGAAGGCTCAAACGCAGCCGCAGGTTGATTCCGCTGACAGCATGCTTGCAGAAGCCCTTGACTGCTTACAAAAGACTTCTAACGACATGAACGATCCATACCTTTCTTTTGGAAAATACATAGCCAATGAGTTAAGAAAGTATGATCCGCACACCTTAGCATGTGTAAAGAACGCCATAAATAACATAAGTTTTGAAGCAGATTTAGGCAAATACACGCAGCAACAATTTACCCCAGGATATTTTACACAACAGTACCTCCAATCATCTACATCATCGTCACATATCATGACACCATCACCTGCCGTTACACCATCACCTGCTAATTTTGATTTGGAAGCTCAAGATATAACACATTTGTAAAAAATAAAAGCGATTACATTACAATTAATGTATTAATTGTAAAATTTAAATAAATATTATAAATCATAGAATTATTTTTTTATTTACCTTTACGTAATCACTTAAGGCCTCAATAATAGCATCGCAAACTTCAGGAATTATTTTTGATACTCGAAATAAGTATTGCAAGCTGCTATAAGAGTCTCCGCTCGCTAAAAATCTTAAAGTAATTAAAACTTGTTCTCGTACAGTGATTGCCTCTCTATAATTTGTATCGCACTTATTAATTTTCTCAGACACTAATGAACATTTTCAAAGTCTTGTAGGGACATACGTGTAAAATTATGTACGGTTTTATCATATGTCAAATCCTTTAGTAATTTATTTCCGTATTGATTGCGACGCTCATAAAGTTTTTTAATCCAAAAGCGTCTTGGTCTTTTTTTAAAACATGACTGTTTCCTTTTTCTTAAACAATAAGCTACTATAAAAGTAGTTGCAGCAGAAATTACACAACTGTCCATGTTGGATGGCTTCTGATGGCTCGGCCTGCCTCGCGAGGCTCGCCTCTGTATTTCCGGGCAAACTTCTGAGGCTGCCTCGCGAGCCGCACATCGAGGCTGTCGCGCGAGCCCGTGCGCCCGGTGTGGACGCGGCTAATGACGCGCTGCGATCAACGTGTCAAATTCGACGGCTAAACTTTACCTACTAGAGTTTGAGTCTTATAGCAGTCAATACGTACACTTTTACCGGTACATTTTAGTGAATGACACCAATTTAAAATTTCGCGGCTGGATGACGTCACACAGTTGGACCGTATTGAATTAGGGATGAGTAGACCTTTCTAATGAGATGCCATATGCCCCCCCCCTCAGAAAATAAAGGAGGGGTGACTCACTGAATACAATAAATTTAATTAAGAAAAACGTTTATTATTAAAAAATTTTAAACTCGTATGTGTGAAAAAGAAATGAAATTGAATTTACTTTTATAAGCTAGAAACTTGTGCTATTTTTTCAATAGAGTCGAAGTTTAATTTCCTACCCTTCAGGGTATTATTATATGCTCTATATTCTCTTGTGTAATTTCGATTAAAATGATTCCAATTAATTCGTATGAGTTTAATTCTATAAAGCATTATTTGAACAGAACTCACTGATTTGGACGTATTCTTTAATTAAACGTATTTCGATTTGCTAAAAACAGATCCATAATGTATAAAAAGTTATCCGTCTTTTCCGTATATGGAAGAAATATTTCTTTCTCATATGATCAAACTTGCATACATTATACTACTTATAAACAAGGGAATGGCAAAAAAGTCAAATAATATAAATCTAACAACAAAGTGTCCGTGGCATTTATATTCTGCCTCAATAAATCGCTGAAACCGACAAGTAGAGCTCGTTCGCCGATATTAGTAGATATATTGGATTACCAGACAGACAAAAATATGCGTTTCAAATCCAATGCGGTATAATTTAGTCTCCGAAAAACAGGTGTAAAACAAAATTGAATGCAGTTTTGCATATTCTCATGAATTCCTTTACCTACCTGAATTAATAATATGTTTTTCAAAATCTTGAAAACATTCCACGAAATATTTACATTTTATTCATCAATTAATTTCCATTTTTTTTTCTTTGAATTTCCAAATAATTTCTCTTAACAAAAACTAGGCTAAGGGTAAAAATGTGTTAGAGAATCGAATAGCAGTTAATTTGAATTTTTAAGAGGGTTATGGTACTTTAACCGGAACGGAAACGGATGTGGTCAAAGCGACAGGTGTGAAGTCGCCCACTTGTGCATCAGAGCCGCCAACCTGTAACCATTCAGTAATATATGTCACTAAATTATGATGCAGATTGTAAGATAAACCAAGCTAAACCGGAAAAATAACCTTAATTACATTTCGTTCAAAAATGCACTCACTAAGGGTTTCTCAATTTCCGCATGCGGTTAAATAATCACATGGGAAAATTCACTTAATCCAACAAAATAGAGTTTTTCATAATTTCTCCCCTAACTGTATTCTTGAACACGAAATTTAAATTTTAAAGTGCTTTTCACTTACAAGTAATCAAAGGAGTACGACTTACGGTTTTTGGATTACAAATTTGTTTTGTTATCATTCAGGGGGACTTTTTTAATTTATATTTTTTTTATATGTGACGACTATCTGATTTAAAATCAGTGTAGCGCGGCCATTATAGATGAGTTGTTTTTACTTTTATTTTTAGCATAGATAATATGCAAAAATTGGTAATACTAACATTTGCATATAAACAACAGAAACTACGTAGTTAAGTTTTTATCATATTTTTCATTATGGCATATAGCTAAACGATAACAACTCTATCTGAAATAATTACTAATCACTTTCTTTAAATGTAAAGTTTAACTACAAGATCCTACACTAATAAAATCATTATCTTACATAAACAAAAATGACTTTGAATCATTAAAAAATATACAATATGTTCACTTGTGTTTGTGTTTGTTTAAACTTTATAGGTAGATACGTTTTCTTATCTATGGTATCAGATCTTTTCGCCACATTGCACAATTTATTATTTTTTTTCGTCTTTCGAAATGTCTACTAGCCCTTGTCTTATCTTAAATATGTATTACGCACTAAATATTGATCACACCAATTCTTTGTCATTGTTCTACGTATTAGGAATAAGATTCATACACAGGATTTACTTTAAACCGCTATAAATCTTTAGTTAATCAAAATGCTTTAGAATAATTTGTTTTGATCTACTATAAAATTGAAAGCAATAGATGGTTTCTACTATGGCCAGTGGAACCGCTCAAGTCAACATTTGCAGATTTGAATAGTGCCTTTATTGCTTGAGTAGAAAATATAGGGTAAGGACGACAGTCGTTGGCACTGTTACAGTGTTCGGCACCATGAAATGTACCTGTTGTTAAAATATAAGTGAAATAGCACTATCTAGAGATTTTTTATTTTAAGTAGACTGTAATCGTGATTCTATCACGATTACTTATAATTTGCTGAGTATTGCCATAGTTATGAGATGTTGAATATTTTTATAATAAAAACACATTTAATTCTAGATAAAAGAACATCTATTACTAGTATTATAAAATATACAATAATTTGGAGACGAGTAAAAGCAAGAAAGAACCTATTTATACAATTTAAATTAAAGAATTGAAAAGTTCATTTTGTAATTACCATTTCACTAGTGAACAAGAAATGACAAATAAAAAGAGAGTCATTTCAAATTCCACAAGAAAAAGAAAAAGTAGTACATTCAATTCAAAATTTGTTTTCAATAGAAATGGTTGACACATCAAAATCATTTGACAGATGGTTGATGCGTCTTGAAAGTGCGTTTGATATTTTTGAAATTCCTGAAGATAAATATATGGTTTACTACTACATCACTTGGGTCCTGAACTTTTTGATGTGTTATGCGATAAATTATCATCTGAAAATCCAAACGATAAGGCGTACGATGAAATTATTACCATAATGAAGGACTATTATAATCCAGAGCCTTTAGAAATAGCAGACATTTTTAGATTTTTGCAAAGAAAACTGTTGACTTTATAATCTTAACACATAACTTTATAATTATTATTTTATTTCTGACAACTACATATATTCTCGTAATTAACTCATCACTATGGTAATGTTAAAATAAACAAATGAAATGGATAAGTTTGCTGTTCAACTTCTGGTACTTCTACGTTCCTCTTAACGGGTGTACTATTTTGAATAGGTTTAGACATCTTACAACTAATATTAGCATCAGGTAAAATTGATGGGGATTTAATACTAAGTGGTACACTTTGTGACGAATCAAAGTCTTTGTGTACATTAGATTTATAGGAAATACTGTCTGGACATTGACACATATCGTTACTATGTACAGGGTGGCCAACCAAAAATGCGAGGTACTGTATCTGGGAAACTATCCATCGTAGAGGCTTGCGCAAAAAAAAGTTATTACTAAAACGGCCAATTCTGCTATATTATCCTAATAAAAAAATAACTGATCTTTAAAGTCGAGCATAATCTGAACTTTTTTTGTTTGGCACTTTTTGACGTATGTCTAAAAATAAAGTGGTGGGGGCTATTCAAAGGTTTCCTTAAATAACCCCCTGTATCTTCGAAACGTCTAAGCCGATTTTAACAAACTTGGGCGCGTTGAAATGAACTATTCTTGGGCTACAAATGTTATAATATTTGAAGTTTTGTTAGTTTCACATGTCGTCGCTAGATGACATTCCGACAGAAACGGTTAATTTTCGCAAAAAAATTAAACGCATTGGTATGACTTTTTTTCATGAACAAGTAGCTAAGTGATGCCTAAACAAGCTCGCGAAAACCGCATCTCGATATCTTGTTCCTAACCTAAAATATCGGCCAAAGAAAACATTATACGAACATCCCTTAAATTTTTATTTTTTTAACTATATTTTTCTGGAATTGTTTCTATTATGTAAGTTGTGGCCCCAAAAAGGACCGCTTTAAAGGAGGAAGGCTTTTAAATTGCAGCTTCAATTTCGGCTCTCGGTATGTTACGTATTGCGTTACGAATCCGGTTTTTCATATCTTCTCTAGTAGTAGGTTGAGTCCGAAACACGATGTCCTTTAAGCGCCCCCATAAATAAAAATCGAGGCAAATTAAGTCTGGTGATCGCGAAGGCCATGGAAACAGACTTCCGCTGTTGAAATACTGCATTAATATGCTCTCGCACATGAATAGCAAAATGTGCTGGGAAACCATCCAACTGCAAAAACAATTTTGTCTTCTTTCCAGAGGCACATCTTCCAATAACAACAACGGTAATTGATTGGCCAAAAAGTTAAGAAATACATTGCCATTTAGGGGTTGCTCGAAAAAATATGGCCCAATAATTCTGCCTACCAGTATGCCACACCATACATTTAAACTCCAACGTCCTTGGCGCTGAAATTCATGCAACCAATAGGGATTTTCTGCAGACCAATAATGCATATTGTGCAGATTGACTCTCCCGTCACTACTGAAGGTGGCTTCATCGGTCCAAAGTATTTGAAATAAAAATTCTCTCTTTTCGCGTATCATGCCTAACATCCAATGGCAATAGTCTAACCTTCGATCAAAATGTTCCTCTTTCAAGGCCTGATGCAAAACGACATGGTATGGGTGCATTCTTAAAGTAATTAAAAAAAGTTTAAACGAATACCTATATATATTGATGGCCATTAGAACTTACCTATGGTCCTTCAAAATATTTTGAACCGTTGTCCGTGATATGCTCAACTCAGTGGATAATGCTCTTGTGCTAACATGAGGATTTCCTTCAATACAGCCCAGTACACGGTTAATATTTTCTTGTGTTCTTCCAATTCTTTGCCGTTGAAACGTAGGCCGAAAACTACCATTGGCTCGTAAGCTCACCACTAATCGGGGAAAAACATCGCAAGGACCCCGATTTGGATATCGAGCCGCGTAAACTCTTTTAGCTACTGCGGCATTCTGAAGACATTCAAAATAAACCGCAAGCAACAGCTTCATTATTCGTAAAACGCATTTTGAAAGAACGAAAGTTGCTCAAAGTAACGCGAAAGTATTGACAACTATTGACAATTTGAGGATTATGTATGTTTTGTTTAGGTATCTGTTTCCATTGCCTGCTTCTATTAATTGTATTTTTCGTATATATCCATAGTGAATATGCATTTAAACAAACAAAAAATAGCCCTTTCGTATAACGTTTAGCATTGCTCACTTGCCCGTAGTAATTTTAAAAAGGGTGATTTTATTCTGATGAATAAATTTACAAACATTTAAAATCGCAATTTCTAGGTAACCTATTCAGAGCCGAAATTGAAGCTGAAGTTTTGTCTACCCATAAGAGGCCTCAGCAATGCACAGAGTGATGGTCAGCATTTCGAGCATATACGGGGGCATTAAAAACCTCCCTCCTTTAAATCGGCCCTTTTTAGGGCCACAACTTGCATAATAGAAACAATTCCAGAAAAATATAGTTAAAAAAAATAAAAATTTACGGTATTTTCGTATAAAGTTTTCTTTGGCCGATATTTTAGGTTAGGAACAAGATATCGAGATGCGATTTTCGCGAGATTGTTTAGGCATCATTTAGGTACTTATTCATGAAAAAAAGTCATACCAATGCAATTAATTTTTTTGCGAAAATTAACTGTTTCTGTGGGAATGTCGAACAAAGCCCTCTAGCGACGACATGTGAAACTCACAAAACTTCAATTATTTTAACATTTGTAGCCCAAGAACAGCTCTTTTCAACGCGCCCAAGTTTGTTAAAATCGGATTAGCCGTTTCGAAGATACGGGGGGCGATTTAAGTAAACCTTTGAATACCCCCCACCACTTTATTTTTATAGATACGTCAAAAAGTGCCAAACAAAAAAAGTTCAGATTATCCTCGACTTCAAAGATCAGTTATTTTTTACTAGGTTAATATAGCAGAATTCACAAACACATCACTTTTTTAGAGTCAAGACTGCAGTTACGCCCCTTAGCGGCCATTTCAGTACTTTTAAAATATTTTCCAGGTTTGTGTATTGGCCGTTTTAGTAATAACTCTTTTTCCGCAAGCCTCTACGATGTATAGTTTCCCAGATACAGTACCTCGCCACCCTGTACATGTTTAATGTTCAACTTTGTTACACGTCCAAACCGCACTAGGCGTCGTGTATGCTTACTAACGTAAGCGGGTTGCCAAGCCAGCTAACAGGGAGATGGGCGTGGTCGAAATAATAAGTAAAATGAATGATTAATATGCTCAAAAGCCTTACACCTACATTCAAACAGCTCAGTCCGGGAAAATATGTCTCTAGGCGCCACCACAAACGAAACTTTGCTAAAATAATTGTCTTAAGCTGGGTGTTAATTAACCCTACTTGATTGTGGAAAGTAGGATTGTGCTTACTCAGTAAACTCTCACACGAGGGTTCTAAAACAAACACTCGTCCAAAACAATTCAACTCAAACTCAAATATATTTAGTACTACCCAGGTTATTAAAAACTTTTTGAATACACCTCGTATACCAAAACTTCCAAAACAAAATTTATCACTCAACTTCAACTGCATTCACGTAACCAACAGTTATATTTTCTACTTATTAATGAATAAATAGTTCTTCATTCAATGATCGATAATTAATTTTTAACATTTCCAATCAAAAGAAAGGCTGTCATTGGCTTAATAATTGTTACTCCAATATAATATTGAAGGTTTAATATTCCTAACATGAACGATATCCTTTAAATTTAATTTAATTTTTATAACACTTCTGAATCGTATTTGACATTCGTAAATATATATATATATATATATATATATATATATAAAGTTTTCAAAACTCATCTCTCTTAGTCATACTTAATGAACTTTTAATTAACAGTTGATCCGTCATTAGTGTACGGCGTTAATGAAACTAACATGAAAATTTTTACAATCAACCTGGCAAATATAACCTTTCAGGTTGTTCATTAATCTTAAAAATCCAAAATATGCAAAGTCTACACTTAACTTGTCTAAACTAGGTCACCAATTAAGTAATCGTCACAAATGTATCTCATACCTGGCTAAATAAACAACAAAATAAAAAGATAACGATAAATATATATTGTCCTGCATAAAATAATAAACAAATGACAAAGAAACAAACACAAATATATTTACATATACCACAACAACGTGGTTGAAAATCAAAACCACACGTCACTGTCAATATAACTTTCTGCAAAAATTCTTACTACTATACAACCCAAAACAACATAACTCGAGAACGATTATCTTTTCGCTTCTAAACTAATTAATAATTACCCAAAATTACGCAAATGAACTAAACAAAAAGATAATCGTGCTTAACTGAATTTTCAAGGTCCTTAAATATAATTCTTACTTAAAATTGTCCATTTATCCTACGCTTTTCTTTCTTCTTTCTTCCCGTAAATCAATTATTTGTAGTCCATTTGTATTCCTTAAATTGCCTGAAGCCACATAACCAGTGCTTCACAATTTCACAAACACTTATTCCTTTCTGTAATCACAAATAGTCCAATAACACGTAATAATCTGTACACGTTTGGTTGCCTCTTAAAATTTTTAGCAACCTTTAGGACAGTTTAGTCCTTCCTTAACACAAATAAATTTTTAATGTCACATAAAATTACCTTAACATTGGCTTAATTTATTACGAAAATTCTGTTTACTTTAAGGTGGTCCCATAAATAGTTTTAACTAAATATCGTTACAAGAACACGCGCTGCACTTAACACTATAACGTAATAACTGTTATCTTTTATAAATCTGCTTATGCACTTTTTACTTTCTTGAAAATAAACAAACTAATTTTATCTTCAATCTCAATTTAATTAATTGTTTTATTTATGAATGTCTTATACGATTCATCCCCTTTCGGGTTACGCAGTTGTTTAAACAATGACTGCCTTCAATATTATTCACAAATACAACTCCAACTTAACCCATTCTGATGTCACACATCACCTCGCGCGCGTCTCTCACCGACAACCAAAACTTAAGCTAACTCGCTAACTAACTAACTCTCGTCAATCTCCGACTTTCGTATTTATACCTTCAGCCATCCATCTTTAAACATGTCTTCCTTCCGCGCTATATTCTCCAATAGTATTCATTCAAAATGTCTTAGTCCCGACTGTTACTACCATCTGCACAACCACGCTTATAACTACAATACATCGCCATATTTGTTTTTACCTGCAAATTTTACATTTTTTGTCATCACATTCATTCAGTGGCCACTCTGGACCATTACACAACTTTCAACGCTTATCTCCCGCATGCGCTCGATCTCCTTCCGCAACATTTGCAAAAATAAGTACAGTCTAAGGTCTCAAATTCCATATACGTACACGTATTCTCAAAACAAATTGCACAACATTACGAAAACTTTCTGAAATTAACACTTAAACATACCCAATCTTTCTCTACATATTTTCTAAAACATTCTACACTTATACACTCACATTTTCCGACCAAGATTACTCCTCTATCTTCCAACATTCCATTCCTTACAGCATCAAAACAGTAGCAACACAGTAGCAAACATTATCGTCCCATCGACAAATTTCTTTTCACATTTACATTCATCAGAATCTATTTATTCCAACACCAATGTCTCTATAATATTAAAATACACGTATCTACATACTGAATAATATTTCTCCTAAATTTCCAGTGGCGTATCACCCACCCACATACATTATGCATATACACAAAAAAAATTTTTTTTCTCGTTCAAACTCAATACATCCGTACTCAAAACACGTAATACACGTCATTATAACATCCTACATACAGGGTGCGTCATCGCAACCTGACAACTTGGACTAAATAAGTTGAATGACTTAAGACTAACAACTTTACCTTTTTGCCAAATTTTTAGAATCTTATTTTTTACACAAACAGGCTGATTTAAACATACAGTTTTTGGAAAACTGTCTGAGTTCGAATCAATATCTGAACATTTTTTTCTAAGCAAGGTTTAAGTAAGTCAAATCGAGTTCTTGGTTTTAACTTAAATACATTTTCTGAATGAGAAATACCAGTAACTATAGAGGATGTAGTTCTAGGTGTAAATAAAACATTTATAACCTAATTTTTAAACTGTACAGACATATTTCCTGCTTTTTATCAAAAAATAAAGCTTTTTATAATTCTTTTAACAGTTTGGACACTTCTCTCAGCAAGACCATTGCTTTGAGGGTGATAAGGTGGAGATTTTACTGGTTTTATGCCATTAGCTTGACAACAAACGGTAAATTTTGAGAACTGAACGGTTGACCGTTGTCAGACACTAATTCAACAGGTAGCCCAAAAATAGAAAAAAAATCTTTTAGTTTAAGTATCGTTTCTTTTGAATTAGTCCCGTTTTCTATCAGTTTCACATCTAACTATTTTGACTTACCATCAACCAAAATTAGGAAATTACTGTTATATTTGTAAAAAAATCAATGTTAACTCGGTAGAAATTAATTGAAGGTGTAGGCCAAGACACTAAAGTGCTGTTATTTGTAAAATTTTGAAAAGTTTGGCAAACTTCACATAAACTTATAAATTTTTCAATATCATTGTTAACATTTGGCTACCAACGGTAATCTGTAATTAACATATTAGTATGGACTGTACCTAAATGTTGTTCGTGGACATGTTCCAGAACTTCATTTTGTAGAGATTCGGGAATGATAACCCTACTACCTATCAAAAGACAATTATTTTCAATGGATAATTCGTTTCTTCTGAGGAAATATGGGTTTAGTTTTTCAGTTCTTTTCTATAGTTACAACACAGTGTGTTTATTTTAGGTCTGTCAGCTCTAGTACTAGCTTACATTTGACGTAAATAAAAAGAAGTTTGTCCAGTGCGGCATTCCCTTTTGATTTATTCATGTAGTTGGGATCATTTGGGTTCCACAACGCAGGTAGTCCCTCGTACGGTGTAATGAAAGATTGAAGAACAACATCGTTGTCAACAGTTCGAACTGAATCACTATTTTCGCTCTCCATTTCAGTTAGCTCCACGTAATTGACAGAGTAATGACGTAGCACACCCTACACCATCATTTTAATGACAATATCCCCTCGCGTTTACAGTAAGGACGTGCCGAGATCAGAAAATCCGGATTCAAACCATTACTACCCGTCAGTGGAATGGGGTCACGTAACTTCATAGTTGAGGCTAAGTGCTGGCTCTTTTGCATTTTCAATGAGCGGGGTTTAGCCCTTAATTAACGAATTTTAGGCAATATTAAGAGTGTAAGTAAGGTGTTGATGCTATGTGTGTACAATTTTGTCTGAGTTAAGGTTGTTACTTCGGTTCATTAATGTGGCCACCACTACTCAGCAGCTGTTCTGAATGGAGGATTAATTCTCTGAATTATGATTGGTTATGGCGGGAAATTTGAAATTGTATTCTAATAAGGGGGCCTTGTAAGACAGGTGTAGGGCTTCTCAACTTGTTCTCAGGTCTTCGCCCCTTGTCGTGATCGGAACTTGTTCGGGGGCCTTTGTGCATTGTCGAGACCCATTGGCTGAAAATTTGAATTTTTATTATAATAAGGGGCTTAATGTTAACTTGTGAGACAGGTATAGGGCTGCACAACTTGCTCTCGGGGATTTTCCCCCTTGTGGAGGCCCTATTGGTGGAAAATTTGAATTTGTATTTGAGTCTCTGCAGGTTATGGCTGGAAATAATAATTAGTATTATAACAAGGGGACCTAATTTTAACTTGCAAGACAGGTCTAGGGCTGCGCAACTTAATCTCAGGCCTTCGCCCCCCTTGACCAAAAATTTGAGTTTGTTTGTGGCGCCATCTCGCGGTATATTTTTGAAACTACATACAGGGAGCTGTAATGGTTATGGCGGGAAATTTGAAGTAAGGAGCCTGACGTATACATCTGGGTCTCAACCCTCTGTTACGCACAATATATTTTGGCTTTAATTATGAGTCACAATGTATAGCAAGCGTTTTGTTTTAATTGAGTCATAATTAAATCTCGCGTTCAAAGTCAATCACTGTCAAAATTAGTCTCATGTACAACTGAACAAGAATGTTATTAAAACCAATAACACATAACAATGTAATTTTATATTACCATTTTCTACTTGAATATTAAATTTGTTGTTTTCCCTTCTGACCCTAAAGAACTTAATGAAACGTCTTTAATCTTCAGCTGCTCATTAAATTGGTTTATGCGCTGGTCCACGATCTTGAAAAACCTGTAGAAACGCTCAGGTAGTATGCATTTAAAATCAGTCAGTTCCACAGTAGCCCTTTCACCATACTTCGTTGCTATAAGTCCAAAATTGAGTATTTTGTATTCGATATCAATCTCCAAGTCCTTAATATTTTTAAAAGGTTTATAACAAGTTGTAGCGGTTAGCTTAGTTAAATCCATATCGGTAATTATAACACACATTAAAAATTGCACGAATGAAGAGAATAAATAAAGTCAAAGCTAAGGCAAAAAAATAATAACTCACCTGTGTTGTATTGAAGAAGAAACGGAAAGTTGACACAACCGATAAAATTGCAACTGAATCTAAAGAATACCTCATTCATTTTTTATAAACACAAACAATCTAATTATTCCAAGGTCTTTTACGCAACAGGAAAAAACAAGTATCATAAACAATTTTTCCCCTAATTAGCTAACTTTCTAAAAATAAATATAGAATTTATGGATAATAACATATTGTAAACTCGGCAAAGTTAACATTCAAAAACTCTAGTTTGATAAAACGATATCAAACTTCCAGTATACTAGTACGATTCTAAAGCCTGTGCAAAATCGGTAATTAATTAAAATTAAAAATTCGACATTATCTCCAAATTTTGTTAAAGTAACGGCAAAGCTTCACTAGGTTATTAAAACTGTTACTTAGTTACTTAAAGAAAAATAATTATAGTTAACAATACATTGTAAGACATTCAATTCGTTATTCATCGATAATTTTGAAAAAACAATAACAAACTTATACTATTCGATTACTTCTATAACGTCTGAGGTAAAACCCCATCATGTAAAGAAGTCGTCATTCACACTCAATATCGATAAAGCAATAACAAAATTTCACGCTGCAATTAAAAATCTGACAATTAACTAGTTACATAATGGTTAATAATTTTTATGATTATATTGTAGAAAACAAAAAGCCACTTTTATATTAAAAGATAAGCACGATAAAAGCAGAAACATTTACTGCGGACGGTTCAGCTGCCAATGCAGCAAAATTAAGACACGTTTCATAAAGAAAAAATAAGACTACAACAGACTGCTGTAGCTTGCTTAAGATTTTTTGAACGCCTAAAGATGAATACTGTCAAGAAACACGCCAAAATCTGTAAATGTTAATAGACAGTTTCACCTATTTACAAAGACAGAGAAATACAAAGAAATAAAGATAGAGAGAGAAAGAAAGAAGAGAAAGAAAGAGAAGAAGAAAAAAGAGAAGAGAAGAGAGAAGAAAGAGAAGAAGAGAAGAGAAAGAGAGAAGAAGAGAAGAAGAAGAGAAAGAGAGGAGAGAGAAAGAGAAGAGAAGAGAGAAGAGAAAAAGAAGAGGGAGAGAAGAGAGAAGAGAAGAGAGAAAAAAAAGAGAAAAGAAGGGAGAGAGGGAGAAGAAGAGAAAAGAAAAGAAAGAAGAGAGGGAGAGAAGAGAGAGAAGAAAAAGAGAGAGAGAAAAGAAGAAAGAGAGAGAGAGAGAGAGAGGAGAGAGAAAGAGAGGGAGAAAGAGAAGAGAAGAGAAGAGAGGAGAAGAAGAGGAAAGAGAGAGAAAGAGAGGAAGAAGAGAGAAGAGGAGAGAGAGAGAAAGAGAAGAGAGGGAGAAGAGGGAGAAAGAGGGAGAAGAGAGGAGAGAAGAGAGAAGAGAGGAGAGAAAGAGGAGAGAAGAGAGAGAAGAGGAAGAAGAAGGAGAGGGAGAGAGGGAGAAGAGAGAGAAGAGAGGGAGAGAAAGGGAGAAGAGGAGAGAAGAGAGGAGAGAGGAGAGAGGAGAGAGGAGAAGAGGGAAAGAGAGGAGAGAGGGAGAGAGGAAGAAGAAAAGGGAGAGGGAGAAGAGAAGAGAGGGAGAAGAAGAGGGAGAGGAAGGGAGAAAGAGAAGAAGAGGAGAAGAGAGGAGAAGGGAGAGGAGAGAGAGGAAGAGAAAGAGAGGGAGAAGAGGAGAAGAAAAGAGGGAAAGAAGAGAGGGAGAGAGGAGAGAGGGAGAAGAAAGAGAGAGGGAGAGAGGAGAGAAGGAGAGAAGAGAGGAGAGAGAGGGAGAGGAGAGGAGAGGAGAGAGGAGAGGAAGAAAAGGGAGAAGAGGAGAGGGAGAGAGGAGAGGGAGAAAGAAGGGAGAGAGGAGAAGAGAAGGGAGAGAGAGGAGAGAGGAAGAGGAGAGAGGGAGAAGAGGAGGAAGAGGGAAGAGAGGGAAGAGAGAGAGGGAGAGAAGAGGAGAGAGGGAGAAGGAGAGAGAGGGAGAGAGAAGAGGAGAGGAGAGAGAAGAGGAGGAGATGGAGAATGAAGATTGAGGATAGGGAGAGGGAAGATATGTGAAGAAAGAGGGAGTACGATAGAGAATGAGAGGAAGTTGGAGAGGAGACAAGGTAGAAGCAAGATGAGGGATTGCAGAAAGGCAACATGGTGGTAGAGAAGATGAGGTAAGGTTAAAAGAGAAGGAGTATTTGGAGAGACATGGGACCGAGAGTATGAGTGTAAGATGTATCGGGAACGTTGAAGTGAATGAGACAGTGATAGAGACATGTAAGCACCCAGTCAGTAGTGGATGTAGGCTGCGTTAAGAAGAGGAGAGAGAGTAGGGTTGAGACAGGGAACATCGACTGTGAGTGTGGAGTTGAAACGGGAAGAGAGAGGAGAGTAGGGAGAGAGACGCGAGGGCGAGAGTGAGAGAGAGAGGAGATCGGAAAGCAGCATGCGGAGACCAATGAGCTTGTGTATCGATGCTAGCGTAGAAAATTGGTTTGATAAAAATATCAAATTATAACAACATTTAAAGCCTTGCAAAAGAAAAAAAATTAAAAAATTCCATTACTTAAATTTTTTAAATAAAAAGTTATGGTTAAAACTTTAAAACTTAAAGAAAAATAATTTAAAATTAATTGTAAACATTCAATTCGTATTCAGTAAAACAATAAAACCTTATACATTCGGTTAATTAATTAAAATTAAAGAAGATTAACCTAAATTTGTTAAATAAAAATTTCACTGGAATTAAAACTGTTACTTAGTTATTAAAGAATAATTTTAGTTAAATAATTGTAAGAAAACAAAACATTTAATTAAAAAAACGATAAAAGCAGAACATTTACTGACGGTTACATCAATGCAAAAATTAAACACTTTCATAAAGAAAATAAGATTACAACAGACTGCTGTATTGCTTAAATTTTTGAACCTAAAATGAATATGTCAAAAACACGCCAAATTAGTAAATGATAATAGACAATATTATTTAAAAATAAATCAAGACAAAATAAAATAAAAGAAAAAAAATAAAAAAAAGAAAAAAATAAAAGAAAAAAGAAAAAAAAAAGTAAAAAAAAAAAAAAAAAAAAAAAAAAAAAAAAAAAAAAAAAAAAAAAAAAAAAAAAAAAAAAAAAAAAAAAAAAAAAAAAAAAAAAAAAAAAAAAAGAAAAAAGAAAAAAAAAGAAAAAAAAGAAAGAAAGAAAAAGAAAAAGAAAAAAAAAAAAAAAAAAAAAAAAAAAAAGAAAAGAAAAAAAAGAGAAGGAAAAAAAAGAAAGAAAAGAAAAAAAGAAGAAAGAAAAAAAAGAAAAAAAAAAAAAAAGAAAAGAAAAAAAAGAAGAGAGAGAGGGAGAAAAGAGGGAGAAAGAGAGAAGGGAGAGGAGAGAGGGAGAAGGGAGAAAGAAAGAGAAAGAAGGGAGAGGGAGAAAAGAAGAGAGGGAGAGGAAGAGGGAGAGAGAAAAAGAAGAAGGAAAAAGAGAGGGAGAGAGGGAGAAAGGGAGAGAGAAGAGGAGAGAGGGAGAAAGAAAAGAAGAGAGAGAGAGGGAGAGGGAGAAAGAAGAGGAAGAGAGGAGAAGAGAGAAAGAGGGAAAGAAGAAGAGGAGAGGAGAGAAGAAGAGGGAGAAGAGAGAGAGAAAGGGAAGAGAGGGAGAGAGGAGAAGAGAGAGGAAAGAAGAAGAGGAAGAGGGAAAGAGGGAGAGAAGAGGAGAGAGAGGAGAAAAAGAGGGAAGAAGGAAAGGGAAAAGAAAAAAGAAGAGAAAGGAGAAAAAAAAAGAGGAGAAAAAAAAAAAGAAAAGAGAGAAGAAGAAAAAAAAAAAAAGGAAGAAAAAAAAAAAAGAAGAAAAAGAGAAAAAAAAGAAAAAAAAAAAATATATCTTAAACTTCCTGAATTTGCAGCCGAATATGGTGCAAATCATTTCGTGGGTGTGGTAAATTAGTGTGCCTTCTACCGATTATACCCCAAACATTCTAAATGGGTCACAAGTTTGGCGACTGAGGAGACCATGGTAAAACAACAATAATAATGTCTTAACAAACATCGTATCTTGTTGAAAAATGAGATTTTATAACCCCCGAAGATATGTAAATGCTACAGGCTCCAGTATATTAGCAATGTATCCCGGCTGCGTTTAAGTTTCCGTCAATCCAGACCAAGGGTGATCTGATACCACAGCATAACGCAACCCATACCATCAGTCCTTGTGTGAGGGTTGTGCTGCGTTCTATAAAAAAAATGAATGAGTTTTTGCGGTGTTTGCGCCCGACCCTCCTGCAGTTCCGTAGTTCTCGTGGACCCACAAGTAAAATAGAGACTCGTCGTTAAACACACTGCGGAGACCAATGTGCTTTTTCGTTGCTCCATCCCAGACTGCTAGTACAGTGAAATAAGAAGAACACAACTTGCGCATGCGGTACATAACATTCACCGAATATAGATGAAATTCACATCCTGCGTTCAGCACCTCCTAATCAGCCTATTCCAATTGACCGAGTTGTTTAAAATCTGCCTCTTGTGGCCTAAAACCCTACACGAGTTTTTTCACGATCTGTAGTCACCCAGGGACGGCCAGATCCAGAGCAGCAGTGCTGAACACCTACATCTGATGATCTGGACCATCAGATTACCACTATTCAAACATCACAATTTACACGTCCAGCAACGTGTAAGCTAACCCTATGTCATACCAATAATACGGCCATGTTCAAAAGCATTTAGTTCCGATAATTTGAGAAAGTTTGGCATATTTAAATACCTTGTTTAGTAAAAGGTGTTACTACTAAGTGACCACAAAGAAGTGGCAAAAAAAAAACAAAAAAAGGACGTATAGATTTTATTGAAATTTTTATCATTTCGAATCATATCATTAAAATCAGGCAATTTATGTTTCTGGAAGCTTTTTTTAGTCCTTGATTAATAAAACGGTGTATGTAATTTTCGTGCAGCTAATCTAATGGAACCCTACAAAGCACTGGAGGATGCTAACTGGCACTTTTCTAAAAGTGTTCGAAAATCCTAATGAAACCTGTAATTATAATATTTTATATCAACTACTTAATCAATTTATTTCAACGCACCAAACAATTATGCCCAAATGCCTTGATGTTTATAGAAAGCAACAACCTTAACCATAAAGATATTGCTTTCTGTAAACATCTTTAATTAAAATAATACGATTAGGGATGCAATAAGCAAGACTGCTTGATTTGACCAAATTCCTACTATCTTAAAAAAGAATGTGACCGCATTTTGTACAATTTGAAATGTCTATTTAATCGATAACTTAGAACTGAAACATATTAACAGCCGAAGCATACCAAAATTTACACCAGTCCTAACAGTTTAACAAATGATCTTCCAATCTCGATATTACCCAATTTTTCCCAAGTGTTTGAAATGGTATCACACATTTTCATGTACGCATGTATAAAACCATTAATTACAAGAGTGCAGCATGGTTTTGCAGCTATAAGATCGACAAAAAAAGCAAGCGAATGTCATACACATGGATGTTAGGAAAGCATTTGACAGTACCAAATACACCATGTAGCTAAGACAAACTTGAGGGTTTTGGAAGTAGTGCATCATTAACAAATGTATTACAATCCTACTCCAACTTCAGAACGCAATGCGTTGTAGTAAAATGGGATTATTTCTGAACCTTACTTAGCACCTCGTGTTTCCACAGCATTCCAATGTCGAGACGCTGCTGTCCAATATATTAATGGCATGGATCAACCATGTCATTAATATACCGGACTATTGAAACAGCCTAATTGCTTTATGCTACTGGAATTAGGAATGTCGTTAAATCGCCCTTACGAATACTTGGGCTTAAAAAAACATGTAAGGACTTCTCAAGAATTAAAAGCGTGAAGTGTCGGTTCATGAAATATTTGACCTTTAAGGTTTATGGTGTTTATCCTACAAGAGGTAATGACAGCAGTGTATTATTTGAAAGATTTAAGATACCATCTTTCCTGGTGAGAAGAAACCTTAATTCTATGTTATTCCTTTACAAATTAATAAATAATATAAGATACGGAAAAATGTCGCAAAGCAAAATCATGCACTATCACCTAAGAGATAGCATGAATTTTATGTTTCTTCGCTGGAACGAACTTCAAAATAATTTTCTGCCTTTTCTGTTGGTTGCTTTACTTATAAGGATTTTTTCCCAAATATCTAGGTCTTACCATTGTCGAGATAGAACCGCTCCGTATCCTTATCCGGACACCCGGTATATATACAGGGTGTTAATTCATAACAGGGCACATTCTTGAACCAAATTCAAGTAGAAAAGTTCATATAAACATGTGTTCTAAATAGTCTGGTCAGTTTAAAAAAAATCTTTTTTTTATTAAAATCCCAAAGATCCTTTTGCCGATTTTGTTGAAATTTGGCCGTGTTGTCTATTGCGATAAGACACACATTATTACTAACTAGATGATAATTATAAGTTCCAGTTAAGTCTCGGGAGGCAGTCTCACAAATAATATTGACAAAAAAAATTTGTGACATTGACTTTTTAAAAGTTTTATATTTTTGTCAGATTAAGCGGCTAAAAATACAACTTTTATTAACTCTTGATATTTGTTCGTATCCTACATCGTTTTCGATAAAAAATAAAGCCGGTTCATTACATGCCAAAAAATTGTAAAAATGGAATAGAGTTAACTTTGCTCGTTGCCAGGAAACATTGTTTTGTGAACTACAAGGTACTACCTTTTCGGTTTTAGAAATGTAGTCAATTGTACGAACTAATATGTTTTATTGAATGACTAACAACCTTTTGTGTGTATCATCGGTCAGACACATACATTGAACAACACACTTTGTGTGTACCAGTGGTAGTTAACAATTGTGTTTTATGGATTATGATTTTAACGCCTTGTACATTGTAATACTTGCAATTTTTTAACATATGGTGTAATACAGCTTTAGGGTAATACTGTTAAAAAGAATAGCTTTACAGAGCTCAGACACGGTTTTCAAACCTACAAAATGGAAAATAAATCAAACAGATAATATAATCTATTACTGATAACTGATAATTATGCAACCACGTATTTAATATGTTTGTAATGAAAACAGTCCACAACCGCGTGTCAAGGATATGGTAAGCGCTCTAAATCTCACTTATTTGAATCCACTCTTAAAGGCTTATTTGGCAATCAATAAATTTTATAAACGAGAGTTATCTTTAAGAAAGTTGTCTACAGATACTACTGTACAATTGATAGTCATTCAGGTATTGGCAAAATTTGAACGAATGCTTAAATATCGTTTTACAAACATTTTCCCCTGAAACACAGGTCCCATAAAAAAATTATCAATCAGTTTGAGTAGAAATGAAAGTACACACACACGTACATGCACACACAAACACACACAAGCACACACAACACACACACACACACACACACGTAAACGCACACGCACACGTACACACACACGACACGACACGACACAACACAACGTACACGTACACGCACACGCACACGTACACGTAACACGTACACGAATACGATACACGACACGTACACGTAGTATGACACGTACACGCACACGACACGTACACGTACACGCACATACGTACACGTACACGTACACGTACACGTACACGTACACGACACGTACACGTACGTACACATACACGACACTGTACCGTATACACGATACACGACACGTTCAGTTCATACACACGTACCTAATATTTGTTGACTTAGGTCAACGCGTTTATTATTAAATACAGTGTTGATCATATTGCATTTTGCATTTTAAGTAAATAGCGTTTATGTAGTTGTGTTGAATTAGTATTAGAACTCTAGATAATATCGTTTTAGTTGTTTTATTCTGATGTTAATCAGATATTTTGCTTTATTAAATATACATATAAATACAGTTGTTTATTTAGATTACCTATATTAATAAGGCACAACTTTCTCAATTTTTTTTATATTTTAATTATTAAACCTATAATTGAGTGGCGTCCAACAAACAAAATGCTAATACTGGTTATCTCTATGGATAAATCTCTGCATCCCTCACACCTGAAAATCAATGAGTTCTCAATTACAGTAAGTTTGTACTTCACTGAGCCAGACAGTGGTGCAATTTACCTTTGTAATATAACAACCAAACGCCTAATTTTTTATTTGTTATAAAATATATGTCAGAACCAAGCTGGACCCTACACACACAATTTAGTTAGTTTGGAAACTATTTGTACGGGACAATTCACACCTTCTATTTAACTAGAAAGTGAATGTTGTGGTAGTAACTAAAAACTCCTGGTATAGATCTGTTAAAAAAATTCTACGAAAATATTGTTGAAATTGTGTTTGTACCTGATTCTTGTAAAACTTTAAGCAATAAACAGATTTAGCATAATTATTTGACAATTGCATTCAAGAAGGAAATAAAAAATCATAAACCAAATGCACGTAAAAATAGTTGCCACAAAAGCCAGGGGGTAGTTCAAAGAAATGAAAATAACATTGATAGACGTATTAGGATTCCTTGTTTAATAGAATTCAAAAAAGAAGTGAATCCGTTATTACTAAGTAAATTATATAGGTTTATCAACACTTTTGTTTCGTCTAAAAATGCAATTCTGCAAAATCATTGAATTATGTATCTTGGGTAAGTACTGTTAAAACCGATGTTTATTACTTTACCTACGGGATGACTACTAGTTGATTTAAAAAGATTTGAAAATATTGCTTATTGTCATTGCGAAAGAAAATCTTTGTGCATCTTAATTGGTTGTCTCTGATGCATTTTAAATTAGAAGTAAGTATTTCCATTTTACCTTAATTCACTTAATGACAAGTGTGTGTAAATAATTTCTTTTATTATTGAATATATACTAGTTCTTATTATTGTTAACTTAAATTTTGGGACTTATTACTTTTCTACAATACGGTGTTACTCACAAGCCGAACAAGCAGTGTTGTTTGTGGTGCCAAAAAATAGGGCCCCATTTGATAATGCGGTTATCGAATGGTAATTTTTTTAATGTTAGTGAACAAACAATATTGAAAAAAGATTTAACTTATTGCAGTTCTATCGAATACGGTTTCAGATACATTTTCTGTACAATACTTGTTTCTATTGAAATTTCCACGTGCGAGCACAAAGCCAGCCTGGTGTAAGGTTTTCTTCACATTTCAATAAAAGCAGGTATAGTAACAGTTGAGAATGACCAATTGTTATCCGAGAAAGCTGATGGAATATAACACATATTTGTTATCCCTTTATAAAAAATTTCACCAATTATATTTTTATATCTATTATACCATTATTCACGAACATAAATTTTATGTTTGCAGATGAAACTCGTAAACGATTTCCCACCGCGACAGACAGAGAAGTGTTGGCATCGGTGTTTCAATTTTTATTTACAATAAAAGATAGACTAAAACACGTAATGTATTAAATTGTAAAACAAATTGTATTTTACCTTATACACTGTTTTTTAAATAAAGTTAATGTTTGTTAATTGACAACTATACGAAAATAAATTATTACGTTAATTAGAACGATACCTAGATCACAAGTAAGTACCTAAGGTAAAATACAAAGCAAGAAGCAAAACCAGAGTTTAGTTAAAAATATTAGCTGGACTCTAGAAATATAATTCTACTTCGCCTTAGCTTGAATCTGAACAAATCTCTTGTTGTATTCTAACTACAAAAGGTACTTAATTTTTAGGTACCCTTTAAAGTAATGATCGAAGTAGTGTTGGGGATAGAACCTAGCTAAGAAAAGTGTCTAGATTCGGGTTACTGGTCAAATGTAGGATCGAGTTAGGTGTTAACTACACAAAGTACCTAAATTCCTCATCATAGGTAGGATTAACTTAAGTGTTGTAGGCAGGTTCTGCCTAAACCGGTGTTAGAAACAGAGTCAAAATCGAACACGAAATCCTAGTTTGAATGTAACTTGTGTAAGACCATATCTACATGTTTGTAGGTTGGAATTAAAAATGTCAAAGCATTGTGCACGTTTATTTGTGTGTTTGCCTAATAGTTTGCTTGCTTGCTAGTCTGCTTCCTTGATTTAAGCGTTTCGTGTTTGAATGCTTAGTTGATTGCTGGCTTCTTTGTTAGCGTATTTTTATGTTAATGCATCCGTTTGTATTTATGCTTGTATGTATGTATGTATGTATGTATGTATGTATGTATGTATGTATGTATGTATGTATGTATGTATGTATGTATGTATGTATGTATGTATGCATGTATGTATGCATACATGTATGAATATATGTATGTATGTATGTATATATGTGTGTATGTATGTATGTATGTATGTATGTATGTATGTATGTATGTATGTATGTATGTATGTAGAATATATGTATGTATGTATTGTATGTATGTATGTATGTATGTATGTATGTATGTATGTATGTTTAATGTTATGTTGTTGTGTGTTAAGTGTGAGTGTTGAAGGTGTGTGTGAGTGTGATGTATGTGAGTTGTGAAGTAAAGTGAGTGTGGAGTTATGTGAGTGTTAGTGTTAAGAATGTGTGTGTGTTGTGTGATGGTATGTGTGAGTGTTACATGTCTAACCAGCATGTAAACATTTTTTGAAAGTGCACTCGACTAAACTCCTGCGTACGGTCGTTTGACCGCAGAGCACTTGGATGCGTGGGGTTTTGGAGGGTTGCTACAAGGTTGTTGACGTGGTTAGATAGCCACTAAAGGATAGGCGCCACAGGTTTTAGTCAGGAAAGGGAGAAAAGGAAAGAAAAGGAAAAAGGAGTAGAGTAGGGCAGGCCCTGTAAAACCTGAAACAGGTAGTGCCAAAAAAAAAAAAAAGGAAACAATTTAAAGAGAGACAAACTTTTACCCGAACAACCAAACAGTAACGTTTATTTAATTTAATTTAAACTCAATTATACTTGTCGAATAAATATCGAACGTAAACAAATATGATACTATGCTAGTTTTCCCCAAAGTATTCATAACAATCTTAACTACAAATAATTATAATTCAGCCCTGACGATGGCAAGTGGTGAGCCGTCGCAGATGCCCACAAAGAATAAAAAAACTAAATGTATTTAGTTCGTTAATCGAACCCTAAACGTAAAAGAAAAGTTTCGTTAATTGTGCGCTCCCGACGGTTGTAAGTACTTACAAATCGCAGCCGAAAGGGCGAAAGTAACCCATAAAGTGCGATCTAAAATAGATCCACAATGAAAATAGTAGTGCTTAATTTTTGAAACGCTTGCCTACGTTTCACAAAATAGAATTTAAATCCCCAATGATTTTGATTTCGGTTTCTTGAATTTTATTAAAACCCTTAAATGGTATTAAATAGAAATATCTGGATAGTCTGTTCAGTGCAAGGCATAGAATTGCAGCAAGACATTCAATAGTACAGAAATTTTATTACAGCAAAACCTGCTCTGAACAAAATTATCCGTAATGACAATTAATTAATATTAATGAAAGACAAAGTACAGAAAAGTTACAGAAATTCTAAATTTGAATATAAATATATATACAGTTTCAAACAATGACTGTAATTCATACGACCTCGATATCTGTTCCACCCTGTATATAATGTATTTTAAAACAGGAGCTTCAACGCGCAACTACCGTGTGAAGGTAGTGAACTAAGTAGGTCAACGTCCCAGTGAATAATAGGTGTGGTTTTTTTTTCTTTTGTATGCAGAAAGAAATTACAAATTGAACAAATCAAACTCTAAATTATTCAACCACTTTAGCCTCCAGTAAAAGCATGTTATTATAAATGATAAATTTTTGTTACAAGTAAGTAAAAGGTTAAACCCGAATGTAACCTAACTCTGTTGTACTGATTTTAGCAATACACTGTTCATTACACAAATCCTGTGTATATTGAATAATAAAGAATTCTGACCTTTGATGAAGAATTACCAAACTGTAAATGCCCTTCGTGTTTCGAAGGTGGTAGTTACTGTGGAACCAAGACAGCTAATCAGTAGTTAAGAGCCAGCATTCCAGTAGGAATAGGTACGGAGGTGATCGGTAGTGGATTCCAATTTGCTAGTTATGTATATAAATAAAGAATAGCTGTTTATTTCGCCGGTATCAAGGCGCTGAAAGTGATACAAGTAAGTACGTTACTAATTACCTTATACAAGCATACCTCTTTTTAGATGTTTAGAGCCGATAGCGATGATTTCGTTTCAACAGACCTATGTTATAAATTTAATTAATCGCGAAAGTGCCTAAATGAAAGAATCGTTTACTAAAAGTTGTCGAACATGTGTTAAACTTACCGAGGATATGAAGATTGAAATTTCAATAGATCCGCTTGTAAAGCGTCAGTAAGGTTTTATACCAAAAACCATTACCTTATATGAAAAATTTTCCAAAGAAACGATGCTTAAACATCTTATAAACGGAAGGAAAAATTTTCTTGAAGATCAATCTCCCATCGGAAAATGGCGTGTTAAGAAAAGAAAGATCAGGAACAACGCCCTAACAAAAGCAATATTGCAAACCTGTCAAAACTATTCAAACTAGATAAGAATGTTAAAACCAAATTTTGATAAATAAATTTTACAGATATCCCATTGTTGTCTTTTAAAAACAAGATTCCTTTTCAAACTTTATTAAATGACCCTAAATCTTCGAGAGGGCCTTGTTTAAACCTTTATATCTATAAGGAATAAAAAGATGTGTACGTTAAATAAATTAGTTTAACTGTAGAGGTGCGAAAAATAATTTTTGAGGTCGAAATTAAAAACATTCCACCAACGAATACGGAAATATTTATTTAGATGTAACTAATTAGTTCATTCATTAAATAAAGTAACGGAAGTTATCGAAAATACACGTTATTCACGATAAACACGTAACAGTGTGTGAGTGTGTGAGTGTGTGAGTGTGTGAGTGTGTGAGTGTGTGAGTGTGTGAGTGTGTGAGTGTGGTGTGGAGTGTGGAGGTGTGTGAGTGTGAGTGTGGAGTGTGTAGTGTGTGTGAGTGTGGTGGAGTGTAAGGTGAGTGTGTGAGTGTGTGAGTGTGTGAGTGTGATGTGTGAGTGTGTGTGTGAGTGTGTAGTGTGTGAGTGTGATGTGAGTGTGAGTGTGTGGTGTGATGTGTGAGTGTGTGGAGTGTGATGTGAGTGTGTGAGTGTGTGAGGTGTGTAAAGGTGTAGTGTGTGAGTGTGTGAGTGTGTGTGAGTGTGTGAGTGTGTGAGTGTGTGAGTGTGTGAGTGTGTGATGTGTGAGTGTGTGATGTGTGTGTGTGTGTGAGTGTTGTGAGTGTGAGGTGTGTAGTGTGTGAGTGTGAGTGTGTGTGAGTGTGAAGGTGTGGGTGTGGGTGTGTGTGTGTGTGTGTGTGTGAGTGTGTGAGTGTGTGAGTGTGTGAGTGTGTGAGTGTGTGGGTGTGTGAGTGTGTGCGTGCGTACGTATGTGAGTGTATGTGTGTGCGTGTGTGTATGTATTTGTGGTGTGTGTGTGTGTCTGCTTGGTTGTGTGCATGTGTGTGTGTGTGTGTGCGCGCATGTGTGTTTGTGTATGTGTTTGTCTGCATGTTGTATAACTTCCCTACTTTTTTGTTTTGGGTGTGTGAGTTGTTGCTTATGTTTCGGTTTTTGTATGTTTGAGAGTGTGTGACTGCTAGTTTGGCGATGCTTGAGAGTTTGAGTTTATATTGTAAAAAGTCAACCTGGTAAGAAGAATTATTTTCATTTTCATAGTTATACATTATAAATGAATAAAATGCATTTGGTTGATGCTCGTAGACTTAAGCAGAGATTGCGCTACCTTTTGCGGGCAGCCTTCATATGCTTTGTTGTAAACACCTGGCGAATCGATGGGATCGGATTCCCACGCTATTTACTGCAATAAAAATAGTATCCCAACGTGATTTCAAGCACTCGCGCTTTAAGCCTAAAAGAGATCTCTCCGCTAAATGTACATGACCTCAGAAAACCACTTACTGTTCTTAAAGTAGTTCATTGTACACTTAAAAATTCACTATTAGAACTGTATTCCGAGATTTAAATTGGACTACTTCCACTACATTAAATTTTCTTTCCTAAACATATGGTAAGTTAAATACCAGTTCAACCCCGAATATACCTAGGTTAAGTTTCTCTCAAGGAAATTCTTCTTCTGGTCTGGTGCATATTCATCACAGTGGGATAATTACATGCTCTACATGTTCTATCTTGCGAGTAAATTTTCCTTCCCCCTCCTAGCGTCCTCTTTAGTTCATGAGAAAGCTACCTCCAGCTTATCGAGAATTTACCCCTTATGGAATTAAATTTCACGGTTATTCCGACTAAATTTACCTTTTTTTGCCGGAAAACTTTCTTCTTTGACCTCCGTAGGTGGTTCACAATTTTAGCCAGTAATCTAGAACAGTTGATTTCAAAGCCAATGTTATTACATTCAAGAATCAAACGGAACTCGTATATCTGTCGTTCACGTGTATATAACTGAGGTCATTGGTTAACAGAAACGTTCATATATAATTCAATATTAGTGGCAACTTCGTATTCTCTGGCGAATATAACTACTAACAATGAAATATTTTCTCAAAAAGGGCGCATGTAAACACGCTGAAAAGGATTCGTCATTTTTAGTCTTTGCTTAATGACAAGATTAATAAGTTTGTTAATTTTTTGATGTATCGATTTAATGCTAGTTTGATGAATACTATTTCTACAGTAACTTTTTTCTGAATCATCGATATTGTTTTTAAATTATTTTTATGTACACAATTTTAATCTTGAGTTTAATTCTGAAATATAATTATGTACATACATAATTTTAATTCTTGAATTAACATGAATTATTATGGGTACGAAGTTTTGATCTAGCATTATTATTATCTATTTTAATTATGTACGTAATATTACCTCTGGGTTATATAATTTTAATTTTTGATCTATTATTATTATGTATATACGTTTAATTCTGCATTAATACTTGAATTATAATCTACATATGTTTAGTTCTGGAATTATTGTTACGCACATAATGTTAATTCTTGAATCCTTATGTTCCCAATTTTAATTTTTGAATTATTATGTTGTACAATTTCTGGACTTATTTTTACGTACATAATTTTATTTCTGGGACTGTTGTGTACATAATTTTAATTCTCAATTATTATTAGATACATCATTGTAATCCAGTCATTATCTTCTAGTTCTGGAATTATGTACATAAGTTTAATGCTGCATTACTAGGTGTTTCATTTTAACCCTGGATTACTATTAAATACATGATAACAACTTCTGAAATAAACAATGTTATGTACATAATTCAAATATTATTTAATTATGTTATAAAATAATAGTAAAATCGTGTGCCATAGGTATGCTTAACTCTAATATCTACAAATGTTGACACATATCTCCAAATTTTTTTTGCAGATTAATTCAATCATAGTACAAATAAAATCTGTAACATATACTAAGTGTAACTAACAATAACGAATGTGACCTTTTGAAATACATTGAATTAAATTATATCGTAGTTAAATAAAATCAAATAACAGCGTATGGAAAAGTACTGATTAACTAAAATCTAAATTGCTAACAATTGGCTAATTTTACAATTTTTTTTTGTTTAACAATGTTTAGTTGTTTTATACTTTTCATATCAAGTAGAGCATGCAAACAATACAAATTATACAAAACCTGTAAGCGTTTTAT
Organism: Vesta saturnalis; assembly: GCA_036346205.1. NCBI lineage: Eukaryota > Metazoa > Arthropoda > Insecta > Coleoptera > Lampyridae > Vesta > Vesta saturnalis. The sequence goes on along the minus strand of JARFJB010000125.1, from coordinate 1,565,007 downwards.
ATACGAAGTGTTAAAAAGTTTCAGTTATCTCGTGAAATTAATTAATACTGACATAAATATATATTATTTTATGTTTTGTATTGTAATAATACAGTTACTCACGTAAATAAATTGTTTACAAACTAGGATAACACTAGTTATAAGGTCAATATACGTACGAATAATTATTGTCGAAATTTGCATGTTTACCAGGAAGCGTTTTGTGGTCATACGAATTAAAACCACAGATAGTATTCGTGAAATTCTTATATAAAAACATTTCCTATGAATCAGTTGTATAAATCAATTTGTGTTGGAGCATATTCTGAATATTGCCTTGTAAAAACGCAACGTGCAACTGATGAATTCTTTTTTATTTTATTTGTTTAGGTATATAATACATTAGTAATTTGTTCATAGAAGTGTATTTAAAATTTGTAGATATATTTCTATGGAATAGTTCTAACTAGTGAGCTGTTTTACACCGAGCCTCAAAAACGTGAAAGCGAGCTAGTTATATAAAATTAGAAATAATTTTTTTTATAACAGTGTAAATTTTGAGATACTTATTGAGAAATTACAGCTTAAATACATCAACAGAAGTTTATATATTTAGTTATATACCAGTTTTCTGTTTAATTAGATATTTAATTGGTAAGCAAATTTTTAATTGTGAGTACTTGAGATTTAAGTTTTTCAAAACTTTGGACATTTTTTTTTAATATTGTTAAATTTGTTTTTTGATTGTGACATTTTCATTGTTAGTCTTCGTCCGTTAGAGTGTGTTCTGCTTGTCACTTTCAAGGCTGAATAATAATATTTATTATTTTAAAGGTCCAGGTAATCTTTACTAAAATAAAATTTGATTCCGTCGTTACCCTTTTCATGTACGTAACTATTAAACAGGCCTATATTGGTGTTTTCAGATTTCATATATTTGACATCTTAATTTTTAAATTATTATTTACAGTAAGATAACTGTTTGTTATCAAAACTTTCTTTGCAACAAATTAATAAAATATACGACTACATTAACAAAGAATAAGTATTTTAATTAAGACTAAATATTCAAATATTGTCAAGTTCATTGAATGTCAGTGATAGGGGAGTAATCAAAGAATGAAGTGGCTATGTTCTTAAATAGTATCCACTATATATTAATTTTAATATTTTGTGCTTGCAAGGTTTAAAAGATCTTCTAATGATTGTTCTTTTGTGGTCTTCTTTGTCCATGATGAAGATGGCATTTTTGTGCTACAAGTGTGGTGGCGTTTCCGTTAATTAAATTTGGCTTCTGTAGGTTGCTGATAATTCAAATCTGATGCCGTTCCTTCTTTCTTAGCAATGCATATGTATTCTATATTATAGCCAATTACGATAGATAAAGACGTTCATGTGACAGGGAAGTTAATTTAACTATTAATCACAAACAAGATTGAAGTCACATTGTTTTTATATGCGTTTGTATAAATTAACGCTTTTATTTCAATTATGCATGTTTTCTGCTTTCGTATGCACGTTACGTCTTTCAAGAGTCACTGCTTTCCTTAAAAGTTGAAAAGCTGCAACATTCAAATTTCATTGATTAGAACGACCTATCCGGTTGAAGTTACTTAACTGTGATGGTTTAGACCTCAAGAGGGTATTTGTTACCTGTCATTTCTCTGCTGTCATTCATCTACGAAATAAAACGAAAGATCAGATAGACTTGTTTTGCTGAATCTTATTAAATAGTCATTTCTTTTATACCAATGATAGATTGGAAATCTTTTTGTGTCTGCAAAACGTAACCTGGCAACACAAATTAGTGCAAATTAGGACACTACTAATACCTCTGTTGGAAAGCGTGCCCTATAATATGTAAAGTTAAAAACGTTGTCAAATAACGTATCGATCAAAATACAAAAATGTGTTATGTGCGGTCTTTACAGGCTCACTTTAACGCCTGGTTTACGTATCATTTTCTTTCTAACCTACGTGTACAGTGTACAGGGGAAGAAATCGTATTTGACAATCGTTTATGTCTTAAATTTACGACGCTGTTCGTGTCCGTGTCCGTGTGTGTGTGTGTGTGTGTGTGTGTGTGTGAGCATACGTGCGTGCGTGCGTGGGTGCGTGCGCGCGCGCATGCGTACGTGCGTGCGTGAGTGTCTGTTTGTGTTTGGGTATGTGTCTGTGTCTGTGTCTGTTCTGTTCTGTGTCTGTGTCTGTGTCTGTGTCTGTGTCTGGTCTGTGTCTGTGTCTGTGTCTGTGTCTGTGTCTGTGTCTGTGTCTGTCTGTGTGTGCTGTGTCTGTGTCTGTGCCTGTGTCTGTGTCTGGTCTGCGTTGCGTCTGGTCTGTGTCTGGTGTCTGTGTCTGTGTCTGTGTCTGTGTCTGTGTCTGTGTCTGTGTCTGTGTCTGTTTCTATGTCTGTGTCTGTGTCTGTGTATGTGTCTGTGTCTGTGTCTGTGTCTGTGTCTGTGTCTGTGTCTGTGTCTGTGTCTGTGTCTGTGTCTGTGTCTGTATATGTGCCTGTGTCTGTGTCTGTGTCTGTGCTGTGTCTGTGTCTGTGTCTGTGTCTGTGTGTGTTGTCTGGTCTGTGTCTGTGTCTGTGTCTGTGTCTGTGTCTGTGTCTGTGTCTGTGTCTGTGTCTGTCTGTGTCTGTGTCTGTGTCTGTTGTGTGTGCTGTGTCTGTGCTGGCTGTGTCTTGTCTGTGTCTGGTCTGTGTCTGTGTCTGTGTCTGTGTCTGTGTCTGTGTCTGTGTCTGTGTCTGTGTCTGTGTCTTGTCTGTGTCTGTGTCTGTGTCTTGTCTGTGTCTGTGTCTGTGTCTGTGTCTGTGTCTGTGTCCTGTGTCTGTGTCTGTGTCTGTGTCTGTGTCTGGTCTGTGTCTGTGTCTGTGTCTGTGTCTGTGTCTGTGTCTGTGTCTGTGTGTCTGTGTCTGTGTCTGTGTTGTGTCTGTGTCTGTGTCTGTGTCTGTGTCTGTGTCTGTGTCTGTGTCTGTGTCTGTGTCTGTGTCTGTGTCCTGTGCCTGTGTCTGTGTCTGTGCCTGTGTCTGTGTCTGTGTCTGTCTGTGTCTGGTCTGTGCTGTGTCTGTGTCTGTGTCTGTGTCTGTGTCTGTGTCTGTGTCTGTGTCTGTGTCTGTGTCTGTTCTTGTCTGTGTCTGTGTCTGTGTTGTGTCTGTGTCTGTGTCTGTGTCTGTGTCTGTGTCTGTGTCTGTGCTGTGGCTGTGTTGTGTCCTGTGTCTGTGTCTGTGTCTGTGTCTGTGTCTTGTGTCTGTGTCTGTCTGTGTCTGGTCTGTGTCTGTGTCTGTTCTGTGTCTGTGTCTGTGTCTGTGTCTGTGTCCTGTGCTGTGTCTGTGTCTGTGTCTGTGTCTGTGTCTGTGTCTGTCTGTGTGTCTGTGTCTGTGTCTGTGTCTGTGTTGCCTGTGTCTGTGTCTGTGTCTGTGTCTGTGTCTGTGTCTGTGTCTGTGTCTGTTCTGTGTCTGTGTCTGTGTCTTCTCTGTGTCTGTGTCTGTGTCTGTGTCTGTGTCTGTGTCTGTGTCTGTGTCTGTGTCTGTGTCTGTGTCTGTGTCTGTGTCTGTGTCTGTGTCCGTCTGTGTCTGTGTCTGTGTCTGTATCTGTGTCTGTGTCTTTGTATGTGTCTGCGTCTGCGTCTGCGTCTGCGTCTGCGTCTGCGTCTGCGTCTGCGTCTGTCTGGTCTTCGTCTGGTCTGTGTCTGTCTGCGTCTGCGTCTGCGTCTGCGTCTGCGTCTGTGCATGTGTGTCTGTGTTGTCTGTGTCTGTGTCTGTGTCTGTGTCTGTGTCTGTGTCTGTGTCTGTGTCTGTTTCTGTGTCTGTGTCTGTGTCTGTGTATGTGTCTGTGTCTGTGTCTGTGTCTGTGTCTGTGTCTGTGTCTGTGTCTGTGTCTGTGTCTGTGTCTGTGTCTGTGTCTGTTTCTATGTCCGTGTCCGTGTCTGTGTTGTGTCTGTGCCTGTGTCTGTGTCTGTGTCTGTGTCTATGTCTGTGTCTGTGTCTGCGCCTGTATGTGCCTGTGCTTGTGTCTGTGTCTGTGTCTGTGTCTGTGTCTGTGTCTGTGTCTGTGTCTGTGTCTGTTGTGTCTGTGTCTGTGTCTGTGTCTGTGTGCTGTGTCTGTCCTGTGTCTGTGTCTGTATCTGTGTCTGTGCCTGTGTCTGTGTCTGTGTCTGTGTCTGTGTCTGTGTCTGTGTCTGTGTCTGTGTCTGTGTCTGTGTCTGTGTCTGTGTCTGTCTGTGTCTGTGTCTGTGTCTGTGTCTGTGTCTGTGTCTGTGTCTGTGTCTGTGTCTGTGTCTGTGTCTGTGTCTGTGTCTGTGTCTGTGTCTGTGTCTGTGTCTGTGCTGTCTGTGTCTGTCTGTCTGTGTCTGTGTCTGTGTCTGTGCTGTGTCTGTGTCTGTGTCTGTCTGGTCTGTCTCGTCTGTCTGTGTCTGTGTCTGTGTGTGTCTGCGTCTGTGTCTGTGTCTGTGTCTGTGTCTGTGTCTGTGTCTGTGTCTGTGTCTGTGTCTGTGTCTGTGTCTGTGTCTGTGTCTGTGTCTGTTTCTATGTCTGTGTCTGTGTCTGTGTATGTGTCTGTGTCTGTGTCTGTGTCTGTGTCTGTGTCTGTGTCTGTGTCTGTGTCTGTGTCTGTGCTGTGCTGTGTTGTCCTGTGTCTGTCTGTGTCTGTGTCTGTGTCTGTGTCGGTGTCTGTGTGTCTGTGTCTGTGTCTGTGTCTGTGTCTGTGTCTGTGTCTGTGTCTGTGTCTGTGTCTGTGTCTGTGTCTGTGCCTGTGTCTGTGTCTGTGTCTGCGTCTGCGTCTGCGCCTGTGTCTGTGCATGTGTCTGTGTCTGTGTCTGTGTCTGTGTCTGTGTCTGTGTCTGTGTCTGTGTCTGTGTCTGTGTCTGTGTCTGTGTCTGTGTCTGTGTCTGTGTCTGTGTCTGTGTCTGTGTCTGTGTCTGTGTCTGTTCTGTGTCTGTGTCTGTGTCTGTGTCTGTGTCTGTGTCTGTGTCTGTGTCTGTGTCTGTGTCTGTGTCTGTGTCTGTGCTGTGTGCTGTGTCTGTGTC